>CM027388.1:9470027-9565138 GCA_015711505.1 Sylvilagus bachmani | reverse complement strand
CACCGTGCTGATCCGAAGCCAGGAGCCAGGTGCTTCTCCTGGTCTCCCATGGGGTGCAGGGCCCAAGCACTTGGGCCATCCTCCACTGCACTCCCGGGCCATAAGCAGAGAGCTAGCCTGGAAGAGGGGCAACCGGGACAGAATCCGGCACCCTGACCGGGACTAGAACCTGGTGTGCTGGTGCCGCAGGCGGAGGATTAGCCTATTGAGCTGCAGCACCGGCCTCGATCATCTTTTAGTAGGAGTTGAAAATACATACAACAAATGAGAAAAAAAATGTTATTTTATTTGAAAGGCAGAAACAGAGAGGTAATATTCATTATGCCCGCAAATATCATATGTCAATATGTCTGTATGTTTTACGAATGGCTGAAGTTATTTGTACTAGAGAAGCAACCTACCACAATCTCCCCAAAGCGCTGGAAGACGTTGCGAAGGTCGTGGTAAGTAGTGGTTTTCTCAAGGTTGCCAATAAAGAGAGTCCTTGTTGCTTTGGGGTGAAATTCATCTATCCTTTCATCTAAGGGGCGAAATTCATTTTCACTTTCTGTTTCTGTTAGTGGATGGGGACAGTAAAAAGAAAAAGAGTTTTAATGTGTACTTATATATCATGGGAAATCTATATTTAACAAACAAGATCAGCAAAATAACATGCTTAAATACACAAATCGTAACATTATAAACACCATCTCTTAGAAATAGCTATCCTTTATTAACTCAAAGCAAAAGAAAAGTTAGGCAAATCTGCACAAAAAGAAAATTCAGGGTAAAGTATCACTCAGTTTAATCTCTAAGAAAAAAGAACTGATCTCACTCTGAGCTGATTCGTTTTAGAAATCACTCCCACAGAAAGATTTTAAACTCCAGCAGAACGGTACTCATTTAAGCCTTATCTTAGGTTCCAAAATAACATAGCAAGCTTTCAACGTGGATACAAAACTACAATTCCTACAATCTGAAATGCACAGAAAATCTCAGCTGCAAACAATTCAAGCTTGCATATTTAACATCATTACTTCCTGCCATTTTATAAGACGTTTAGCATTTCATGTTTCTCACGATACTTAACGTAACAGCACAAGTGTCTAAATGTAGAAAATTTAAAAAGTATTTTTATGAAAATTGGTGGAAACAATTTTTATGAAAAAATATTCTTTTGGTACTGGATGGCCATCCCCAATGACAAGCAGAAACAGGCCAAATGATTCTTAAGGTTTCTGTCTAAATTTTTATGGTTCAATTCAACCACAGCCTTTGTCTAAAGCTCTATTTATTAACTTGGTCTAGGGCAGGGACCTTCAAGGTTTTGTTGACAATAATTACAATACAATACTACACATTTTTTATCATACTCAATACAAAACAAACTGGTATTTTAATCAACTTCACTGAAACAAAGTGCATTTAGTGCCAGCCACTGAACATGACTGATGTCAATGACAGCACTGACATTAAAGACAAACTGCAAGGCTGTGGGATGAATTCAGCCAGACCCATCGCCCTGCTGACGGCTTGGTCATCCAAGTTCCATGAGATCGTGCACTTAGAGTCAAGTGGATCCAGAACCTGCCTAGGGCTCATGGCACCTGTTCTTCATATTTTTAGCATTTCTCACAGAGATACTTTCCTTTCTATTTTTAAAAATAGAGACTCTTCCTCTCAATTTTTAAAAGTTTTTTATTTTTTTTTCACTTTTTTATTTGAAAAGCATAGAGACAAAACTCCTATCTTCTGGTTCCCAAAAGTCCACAACAGTCAGGTGGATCAGTCCAAAGCGCAGTCAGGAATCCCATCCAGGTTTCCCGCATGGATGGCAGGAACCCAATTACCTGAGCCATCCCTGCTGCCTCGTCCCAGGTGTGCATCCATAGGAAGCTGGACTGAATACTGAGCTGGGGCTCAAACCCAGGTACTCTGATGTTGGACGCCAGGACCCTAAACATGATCTTTGTTATCCACTGTGCCATATGCCTGCCCTAGAAATGTATCTCATTTTAAGCTCAACTCAGTATTCTTAAAACCTAGTAGAGGGCACACATTTAGGAAAAAATATGTCAAATACATTTGGAGTTTGTATTCAAAAAGGCAGAGTCAAAAGGGGGAAGCAGAATGAACGTTCGGCACAGTGGTTAAGATGCCACTTGGGAAGTCTGCATCCTATCCCGGAGCGGCTGTGTTTGAGTCCTGGCTCCACATCTAATCCCAGCCTCCTGTTAATGCACATCTAAGAGACAAGAAGTTTGGTTCAAAAATTTTGGTCCTGCCACCCACAGGGGAGATCTAGGTTAAGTTCTAGGCTCCTGGCTTCTGCCTGGCCCAACCCAACAACCCAACTGTTGTGAGCATTTGAGAGTGAGCCAGCAGATGAAAGATGTATCTGCTTTTGCCTCTACTTTTCAAACGAAAGAAAGAAAAAATTATGTATTTTTTAAAAGCTCTAGTCTCAATCCGACTTAAATGCTATAACAGAGGACTTCTCTTCCTCATGGAGGAAAAAAAAAACCAACATGGAGTTTTCTACACAACCGAGAGTGGTCAGCATCCTGTTCTGCAGCATTTTCTTAAAAAAAATTAAAGGGCAAAGCATGATTTGCAGCCATCAACACCCATACGATGGACAGAGGGGCACAGCAGGTTGCACAGCTGCGTGGCTGCAGCCCCAGCTGCTCCACTTTTGATCCAGCTTCCTGCTACTGTGCCTGTGAAGCAGATGTAGGCCAAAGTGCCATGGTCACTGCCACCCAAGTGGGACCTGAGTGGGATTCCTGGCTCCTGCTCCCGGTCTCAGCCTCGCCCAGCTCCAGCTGGTGTGAGAATTTAGCAGATGAAGCATCTCTGTCACTCTTTCAGAAAAATAAATTCATTCAAACAAACAAAAACTCTATATGGCTTCAATTTGAAGAAATAGTTTTGTAAATTTTCAAAATTGGAAATTCAATTTAGCAAAGAAAAAAAGGAGTGCTGCCCATAGGTAAATCTACTTATCTTTCACAACCAGATGACCAGCCTATACATCCTGGGGAAAACCTCTTTCATGCTGTAATTTCATGTCTGGGGGATTCTAATGCTATGTACAAGGGCACTTCAAAAAAGTTCATGGAAAGTAAAGATTTTATTTTGTTGCAAAAATATTTGAAATTCATGCCTGCAGGGGGTATTCAAAAAGTTTGTGAAAATGTGTATTATTGAGGACTATACATGGATCTCAAAGCTTTTTGTAGGAAAATAAACCTTTTAATTCCATTTTCCACCAACTTTGGAAGAACCCTCATATATGACTAAGAAAGTCCATGAGGGTCTATCTGCAAAGGCAGGTTTCTTGGATTTGGATCTTTTTAATATCCTGGATTTAGATCTTTTAAAAAGGTTTTTGACCTAAGCAATCAGCACAATATAACACACTTATGATTTAACCATCCCACAGCATAATTCCAATCAAGTCTTCACAATCAGATTCAACTGCTTTCAAACACCCTGTTAAACCTGTATTTACTGTCCCTGGGGCCAGCCTTGCAGAGCTAGCAAAGCTTCGCCTTCAGCACCAGCATCCCATGTGGGCACCAGTTCAATTCTCAGCTGCTCCATTTCCAATCCGGCTCCCTGCCAATGGCCTGGGAAAAGCAGCAGAAGATGGTCCAGGTGTCTGGGCCCCTGCACCCACGTGGGAGACCCAGTCCTGGCTCAGTGCTGACTGTCGCAGCCATCTAGGGAGTGAACCAAAGGATGGAAACAACCCCCCCCCCCCGTAATTCTGACTTTCAAAATAAATAAATATTCAATTATTTTACAGTAAAAATTTCAAGATCTTCATTATTTTAGTTGGTTCAAAAAACTTCTATACAGTATTCGTATTCCTCCAGCAGTTCTGACCTCCTGAAGCTGGATTATGTAAGAACTCCTGAGTTGCTCTTAGCTCAATATAATCTAGGGCAGCACATGTCAAATGCAGTAGAGAATAAATGTCAAGGCATAATGTTTAAGTCCCTGAAGATACTTTTCCTTTAATTTCCTGCATTGCATCATAAAATTATGCACATTTTAGAGTATTCACCTTAGTAACTCTGTGCATACTTCAGTATACAAATAACATTTTCAGTCTTATCAGGAAATTGTTTTCCTCTAAACTGCCAAATAAAATCAATATTCTGAGAATATCTGTAAATTCTAATTAAATTCTTAGTTTTTTTTTTTTGGGTAGTGTAGTGTTTTATTTATTCTATCCATCAATTACTAATATTGAGAACACTTACAGCCGTAATTGAGCTTAATCTAAGAGAAGATCAACTTACATCTTTTTATATCTCAATACCAAGTATTGGTGAGAGACAGTCAAAATAATTATGGTCAAAATTACTATGTTAGGAACTTATGATGCATTTGCTTGGTGTGCATCTGTCCACACTTGATTCAGTTTTTAGTGCAAGGTTCTTTGAAAGAAAGAACATTCGGTTTACTTCACTAATAGGAACATCTCTCAGTGCTGGGATGGCCTCTGCTTGCTATTTCTTCTGCTGCTGATTTTTTTAGCATAGTTATCTGTGATTGTATGAAGAGGTACTCATCATGTTAATGCCAAACAAGAGTACATAACCAATGACTACTGCAATCAAGAGGTAGACAGGTAACGCAACTGCCCAGTATTTTTGAGGCCAATAGGTCAAGCCTAATGAGTTCAGCCAAGATTCAGGAATAAAAGCCCACACGAGGTACAGTATGAAGCCAAACTGGGAGCTTAAGAACAGAACAAAACCATAGATCGCTCTCTCTGGCAGTGGCAACGGTGAGTTTTCCACCATTTTCCCTGGGGCTCTAGTCCATCTGTGGGAAAGGAACACAACCGTCGTCAGGGACGTGCCGCCCCTCACCACTGGTCTATGATGACCTCATCGCTTCGCCCGGCCACGGCCTCTGCAGCGCTCGTGGGCTCGCGCGGCCAGCCGGTGACCGGGCCGAGGGCCGGCTCGCAGGCTCGCCACAGGGACCCCCGCCCGCGCCCCCGCCGGGCCCCGTCCCGCTTCTCATTCGAAGCCCGGGCGGGGGCGGCCCTCGACCTCAGGCCCCTCAGACGCCCACCGGGGCTCCGGTGGACGACTCGGCGGCCACCTCTGCGCAGGCGCCGACCCGGAAGCCGCAGTCAAATTCTTAGTTTTTAAAGTTGAGTTGTCTTGGATTCATATAATAAATGAAGGGTTTTAATGTTTCTGCTAAATCTGTTATAAACACTCACACAAGTTGCCTTAAGTCAGTTTCCAAGCCTGAGTGTGATTTCTGAACCAGTGCTGTGGCAGAATCTGAGCCTGCAGTTCCCAGCAAGCACTGTGTAAGGCTGTCAGACAGAACAATCTCTGGCTCGAGACAGTAGCGCACAGCCCTAAGACAGCCTATGGACCACACCCACAAAGCTTAGCCTCTGCTTCTCTGTCACTATCTTTGAAGGTCATGCAAGATAAACAGATCCAATTTTTGTTGGACATAATGAAAATAAAACTGGTCTAACCAGTCCCTCCAATCTGTATTAATAAGCAGTTTGCTTTCTACTTGAGACAATTCTTCTGTCATTCTCCAAAGAACTACCTCCTAATCTCAATTCAACAAAGTTCTAAAGTCAATATTTCTCCTTTATAAAACAAAAACCCTTGTCCTATCTAACCAAAACATTATTTTTATTTTTATTAAGTTGGACAATAAATATAACTATCCTTTAAAATAGAAAACACACTGGAAGTATGTCAATAAACAGTGAGCACAGTGTCCACATTCAGGGTAATATGCCACTCTCTTGTAAGCTGAACATAAAGATCACATATGTAACATGCTCTGTCTCTTACCTGGCCCTATCCATGCTGTCACTTCAATCTGCATGCCAAAGAATAGTTTTCCTTTTGATGCAGTCAATGCTTTTTCTTGGTCCTCTTGCTGCCGAAAAAATACCAGACCATATCTTTCTTCAGAAGTTCCATGTATCTGCACTGAAGTCACTTTTCCAAATTTCTTAAATTCATGGAAAAGACCATCTTTAAGGCTTGTATCTAAACCCCCCCAAAAAAACAAGATATTTATTTTTCTAAATTAATTACAATCTGATAAGCAAACCACTCAATCATTAGCATGGTTTCTGATGTTTTATTAGCATTGAAATACTTACTACCTTTTCAAGTAAAATAATGTAAAAAAGACATTTTGCAGATGACTGTACAAATCTGAAAATAAGTCTAGTTGTTAACTGTACTACTGGTTGGTAAGAATGGTATTGTGGTACCCAAGAAAATGCACTCATCTTTCATAGATATACACATAATATAAAAAATTCACTTTAAAATAGAAACTTAATTTAAAAAAACAGGAACAAGAAAGGATGAAGATAACAGAAAAGATAAAACAGGAATGGCAAGATGTTGATTATTTAATCTAAGGGGGCAGCACATATAGAGGGGAACTCATTTTGTTAATCCTTCTACTTTTTAGAAACTGTATTTCTAGCTTTCCTGGCATAATATCAGTAACAAAATTGTGAGGGAAGTGTCCTGTAACATGCTAACCATTAAACCTTTCACAGATGAGTCAAACAAAAGTACTTCAAGGGGCCATTGCTGTGGCGTAGCAGGTGAAGCTGCTGCCTGCAGTGCCAGCATCCAACATGGGCACCAGTTCAAGTCTCAGCTGTTCCACTTCTATCCAGTTCCCTGCTACTGTGCCTGGGAAAGCAGCAGAAGATGATGGCTCAAGTCCTTGGGCCCCTGCAGTCACATGGGGACCCAGAAACAGCTCCTGGCTCTTGGCTTCAGATCCATCCAGGTCCGGCCGTTGTGGCCATCTGGGGTTGTGAACCAGTCGATGGAAGATCTCTGACTCTCCTTCTCCCTATCTCTGCCTTTCAAATAAATAAAATCTTTTTAAGCAAAAAGTGCTTAAAATCCACGCATGAACTTTCTGAAGAACTGACGTTTTTTTAAAAAAAAACTTTTATTTAATAAATATAAATTTTTTTTTGACAGGCAGAGTGGACAGTAAGAGAGAGAGAGAGAGAAAGGTCTTCCTTTTCCATTGGTTTATCCCCCAATGGCTGCTGTGGCCGGCGCGCTGCAGCTGGTGCACCGCGCTGATCCGAAGCCAGGAGCCAAGTGCTTCTCCTGGTCTCCCATGGGGTGCAGGGCCCAAGCACTTGGGCCATCCTCCACTGCACTCCCAGGCCACAGCAGAGAGCTGGCCTGGAAGAGGAGCAACCGGGACAGAATCCGGCGCCCTGACCAGGACCAGAACCCAGGGTGCTGTTGCCAAAGGCAGATGATTAGCTTATTGAGCCGCGGTGCCAGCCATAAATATAAATTTTTAAAGTACAACTTCTGGGCCGGCGCTGTGGCTCAATAGGTTAATCCTCCGCCTTGCGGCGCCGGCACACCAGTTCTAGCAGAAGTTCTCTCCTCCCTTCAGAGAAAGGTACCTCCTTCTTTGATGGCTCCTTCTTTCCACTGAGATCTCACTCACGGAGATCTTTCATTTAGGTCATTTTTTTGCCACAGTGTCTTGGCTTTCCATGCCTGAGATACTCATGGGCTTTTTAGCCAGATCCAAATGCCTTAAGGGCTGATTCTGAGGCCAGAGGGCTGTTTAGGGCATTTGTCATTCTATGAGTCTGCTGTGCATCCCACTTCCCATGTTGGACCGTTCCCTCCATTTAAATTCAATCAATTATTGTTTTATTTATGTGGTCTTATTTATGTGATCCCTTAGACTCTTGATCCTATCTTTATGATCAGCTATGAACTTAAACTGATCACTTTAATTAGTAAGGTGGCATTGGTACCTGCCAACTCAATGGGGTTTGGCATCCTATGGCAAGTTTTTAGCTTTACCCTTAGGGGCAAGTCTGAGGGACTGTGTGCTGAACTGTATGCCTCCTCCTCCTCTTATTCACATTCTTATTTTTAACAGGGATCAATTTTCAGATAAATTTAAACACCTAAGAATAGTTCTGTTAATCAAAGAGTTCAACCAATGGTATTAAGTAGAAAAATACTAAAAAGAGTAAAATAGTAAGCTGCTCCTCAACATTCAGGACAAGGGCTGCTCAAGTCATTGCTTCTCATAGTGTCAGTTTGACTTCTACAGGTTTCCTTTTAGGTGCTCAGTTAGTTGTCACATATTAGGGAGAAGATACAATATTTGTCTCTTTGAGACTGGCTTATTTCATTCAGCATGTTTTCCAGATTCGTCCATTTTGTTGCACATGACTGGATTTCATTTTTTAACGCTGTTTAGTATTCCACAGAGTACATATCCCCATCATTTCTTTATCCAGTCTTCTGCTGATGGGCATTTAGGTTGATTCCAGGTCTTGGCTATTGTGAACTGAGCTGCAATAAACATTGAGGTGCAGACAGCTCTTTTATTTGCCAATTTCATTTCCCTTGAGTAAATTCTGAGGAGTAGGATGGCTGGGTCGTGTGGTAGGGCTATATTCAGGTTTCTGAGGAATCTCCAAACTGTCTTCCATAGTGGCATTACCAGTTTGCATTCCCGCCAACAGTGGATTAGTGTGCCTTTTTCCCCACATCCTCGCCAGCATCTGGTGTTAGTTGATTTCTGTATGTGAGCCATTCTAACCAGGGTGAGGTGAAACTTCAATGTGGTTTTGATTTGCATTTCCCTGATGGCTAGTGATCTTGAACATTTTTCATGTGCATGTTGGCCATTTGGATTTCCTCTTTTGAAAAATGTCTATTGAGGTCCTTGGCCCACTTCTTAAATGGGTTGTTTGCTTTATTGTTTAGAGTTCTTGATCTCTTTGTAGCTTCTGGTTATTAATCCTTTATCAGTTGCATAATTTGCAAATATTTTCTTCCATTCTGTCAGTTGCCTCTTCACTTTCCTGTTTCTTTTGCAGTACAGAAACTTACCAATTTGATATAATCCCAGTTGTTAACTTTGGCTTTGACTGCCTGTGCCTCTGGGGTTTTTTCCAAGAAGTTTTTACCTATGCCTGTATCTTGCAGTGTTTCTCCTATGTTCTCTAATAACTTGATGGTGTCAGGTCGTAGATTTAGATTTTTAATCCATGCTGAGTGGATTTTCGTGTAAAGTGCAAGGTAGGGGTCTTGCTTCATTCTTCTGCATGAGGAAATCCAGTTTTCTCAGCACCATTTGTTGAACAGACTGTCCTTGCTCCAGGAATAGGTTTTAGCTCCTTGATCAAATGTAAGTTGGTGGTAGATGTTTGGATTGACTTCTGGTATATCTTCCAGCTCTGTTTTTGTTGTTCATGATTTCTTTAGCTATTCAAGGTCTCCTGTGCCTCAGTATGAATTTCAGCATCATTTTTTCTATATCTGAGAAGAATGTCTGGTATTTTTATATCGCACTGAATCTGCTTTTGGGAGAATGGACATTTTGATATTGATTCTTCCAATCCGTGAACATGGAAGATTTTTCCACTTTTTGGTATCCTCCTCTATTTCTTTCTTTAAAGTTTTTTAAAATTCTCTTCGTAGAGATCTTTGACATCCTTGGTTAAGTTTATTCCAAGGTATTTGATTTTTTTGTAGCTACTGAGAATGGGATTGATCTCAGAAGTTCTTTCTCAGCTGTGGCACTGTCTGTGTATACAAAGGCTGTTGACTTTTGTGAATCGCCTTTGTATCCTGCTACTTTACCAAACTCTTCTATGAGTTCCAATATTCTCTTAGTGGAGTTCCTTGGATCCCCTAAATAAAGAATCATATCATCTGCAAAGAGGGATAGTTTGACTTCTTCCTTCCCAATTTGCATCCCTTTGATTTCTTTTTGCCATTTTGCCTAATGGCTCTGGCTAAATTTCCAGTACTATATTGAATAGTAATGATGAGCATGGGCATCCCTGGCTGGTACCAGATCTCAGTGGGAATGCTTCCAACTTTTCCCCATTCAATATAATGCTGGCCGTGGGTTTGTACCTCAGACAGTTTTTAACCAAAATAAACTTGTCTTTTTAATTCCATTTTCCACATTCATAATGAAAATAAAATGTATGCAAAAAGCCAAGCCTAAATTTTTACCCCCTCATCCTAAATGACCAAATAATCTTCATCAAAAACTCGTCACTGGGGCTGATGCAGTGGCACCGCAGCCTGTAGTGCTGGCATCCCATACAGGCACCAGTTTGAGTCCCGGCTGCTCCACTTCTGATCCAGCTTCCTAATGTGCCAGCCTGGGAAAGCAACAGAAGATGGCCCAAGTCCTTAAGCCCTACAGCGGAGGCCCGGAAGAAACTCTTGGCTCCTGGCTTCAGATCAGCTCAGCTCTGGCCACTGCAGCCATTTGGGGAATGAACCAGCAGATGGAAGACCTCTCTCTCTCTCTCTCTCTCCGCCTTTGTAACTCTGCCTTTCAAATAAATATATCTTTAAAATTAAAAAGAAAAAAAAAGCTCATTATTTGTGTCTAAATATCTCTTCCCAAATCTGGTACATAAGTTTTATAGGCTACTTTAATAAATAATGAAGGCAATTAATGAAATGTATTAGCTAAGAAATGCTTATTTGGCCTTTGTTGATTTGACTGTGTACCCACACTTTCAACTTGCTTACACACTCAAGATACCTAACATAGGAATAAGAATAGATTATGGTCAACTGTCAATTAAAAGTATCAGAATACAGGTGTTAGCCTACTCTTTAAGGTACCTGTGGCTTATATCCTAGTGCCTGGATAGATTCCCAGCTCCAAATGTGGGGTTCCTATCACTCTGTGGGAGGTCTACACTGAATTCCCAGCTCCCAGCCAGGGCTCAACTCCAGCTCAGTTCCTGTTAGGTGCCAGCTCGGCCTTCGTCTTTCCCAACATTTGAGGACTGAACTAACAGATGGAAGCATTCTCTTCTGGGGCATGAACCAGCAGACAAGTGCTAAAGCACACATGCTCTGCTTCTCAAAGGAAAATACATACACACACACCCCTCAAGAGTAAAGGAGAGAGGCCAGCACTGTGGTATAGCGGGTAGAGTTGCTGCCTTGTAGTGCCGGCATCCCATATGGGTGCCAGTTCAAGTCCCCGCTGCGCCACTTCTGATCCAGCTCTCTGCTATGGCCTGGTAAAGCAGAAGACAGCCCAAATCCTTGGGCCCCTGCACCAGATCGGCACAGCTCTAGCTGTTGCAGCCAACTGGGGAGTGAACCAGTGGATAGAAGACCTTTCTCTCTCTCCTGCCTCTCCTTCTTTCTCTGTGTAATTCTTTTAAATAACTAAAACTTTTTTTTTAAAGATTTGTTTTATTTATTTGAAAGTCAGAATTACAGAGAGAGAGAGAGAGAGAGAGAGAGAGAGAGAGAGAGAGGTCTTCCATCCAATGGTTCACTCCCCAACTGGCCGCAATGGCTGGAGCTGCGCCAATCCAAAGCCAGGAGCTTCTTCTGGGTCTCCCAAGTGGGTGCAAGACTTGGGTCATCTTCTAGCGCTTTCCCAGGCCATAGCAGAGAGCTGGAATGAAAGTGGAACAAGGCCGGCGCTGAGGCTCACTTGGCTAATCCTCCGCCTGTGGCCGACACCCCAAGTTCTAGTCCTGGTCAGGGTGCCGGATTCTGTCCCGGTTGCTCCTCTTCCAGTCCAGCTGTCTGCTGTGGCCGGGGAGTGCAGTGGAGGGTGGCCCAAGTGATTGGGCCCTGCACCCACAGGGGAGACCAGGAGGAAGCTCCTGGCTTCGGATCAGCACGGTGCACCGGCAGCAATGCACCGGCTATAGCGGCCACTTAGGGGGGTGAACTAATGGAAAAAGGAAGACCTTTCTCTCTGTCTCTCACTGTCTAACTCTGCCTGTCGAAAAAAAAGGAGGGGGGGGGGGACAGCCAGGTTTTGAACTGGCACCCATATGGGATACCGCTGCTTTAGGCGCCACAGCGTTAGCCCCTCAAATAAATGAATCTTTAAAAAATAAAAAATATTTCCATTATTCATGGCTTTTCTCATTTGAAATGGGTTTCTTATCATAATTCAATGTTCACAGTTATATCACATATCACAGGACTCCAAGCTGACATAACCTCTCTGGAAGAGAGGACTGGTGGCATGGCCGTGAAGTAACCATGCGTGATGCCCACATCACAAACTGGAATGCCTGGTTCGAATACCAGCTACTAAGCTTCCAATTCAGCTTCCTGCTAACAGGAACCACGGGAAGCAGCAAAAGATTGAGTATCTGGGTTCCTGTCACCCATGTGGGAGACACAAACTGAGTTCCTGGCTCCTGGTTCCAGCCTGGCCCAGCATTGACCACTGTATTCGTTTGGGATCTTGGGAATGAACCAGGAGAGGACAAAAGATCAATATACATCTCTTTCTTTCAAATAAAATGAAAATAAAAAATTTAATATTTAATCCAGAAATATTTATTCAAAAACGAGACGTGCTTTCTTCACAAGCCACCCACCATATATATGACCTTTATTTGTGTACATGTTTATGCGTAACATACTTGTTACATATAAATAAAATACCATTCACCATGTAATGTTTATATATGTACAAAGGTAACAGAGTAGAAATTAAGCTACATAAAGCTATAATAATTACTTGTGTCATTCTTACATGGCATTAACTGTTAAGGAAGCACTAAATGAAAACTGATTTTCACCACGAAATAGAAAAGGCACTTGCCCAGTCTATCTCATGTCACATTAGCAACACAGTCACACAAAATATTACCTGTAGAGCGTACTGGAAGATTCTGAACCTTGATCCCAAAACTTTTACGGGGCTCATCTTTTTCCAAAGATGAAAGCAGCTGGGAAGTGGGTGCTGGGACTGCGGCAGACTGAACGGATCGGGCCGGGGAGGCGTCGCTTGAGCTACTACTGGAATCGCTGCTGCAGGGGCACAAAGAATAACAAACTTCAGCTAAGGAAACAAAGTGAACAGCACAGAAACATTCTTAAAATTAGCAAGTAGCAATAATCACACATCTAAGCTTCAGGACTGGAATTGCTGGAGGCCCTACATTCTCCACATCTATCTCACACACTCCAACATCAGAGATAACAGATGACGAGATACACTGGCCCAAGTACGTGGAAGCAAAGGGAACCACATGTACCTAAAGGCAAATGCTATATTCCATGAATAATCTGTACCATTTTTTTCCAAATGAAACAAAATTAATGAATGTAATTCACTTATGATAATAATGGGTTTTCAATTCACAGATCTACATTCAAATTGTGGCTCAGACATATAACACATAGCCTTGGACGAATCAGTTAATTTCTTGCTAAGGCTCAGTCTCCACCTCTGTAAAATGGATAGGTGCCTACCTCACAAAAATTAAATCAAATAACACGCAGCTTAGAGACTCTGCAGTGTGAAATGTGCTTGACTCCACTTCCATCATCAGAAGTGCTGTATGACTGACAGATTAATGACAGTGCTAGCAGTAGTAGTAAGAGTACTATCACATCATGGGTAAATTACTTTTTAGGAAAACAGAGATCCAAAATAATCTAAGAAATCTGAATTTTAAATTTTTTTGAAGGACTGGGGCTGGCGCTGTGGCACAGCAGGTTAAGCCACAGCCTGCAGCACCAGTGTCCCATAGGGCTGCCCGTTTGAGTCCTAATTGTTCCATTTCCAATCCAGCTCTCTGCTAATGCCCCTGGGAAGGCAGTGGAGGATGGCCCAAGTATTTGGGCCCCTGTATACATGTGGGGGAGAAGCAGCTCCTGACTTTAGCTGGCCCAGCCCTAGTCATTACAGCCATTTGGAGAGTGAACCAGTGGATGGAAGGTCTGTCTCTCCTCCTGTGACTCCGCTTTCAAATAAATAAACAAATCTTTAAAAGAAAAAATTTTTGAAGGACTAATGAAGAAACATGTAAGTAACTTAAATCTTGTTAGCTTGGGCCTTCTTCTCTGTAGATAATGTAGAAAGTATGTTAATGAAATTAAATTTATTATTCTCTTCCATTTAATTAAAAAAAATCCTCCAAGGGAGAGAAAGCCAACTGACAGACTAGAAAATGTTCCCTATACATGCAAATTGAGAGAGAGATTTAAATAAATAATATTGTTATGCCTAAGAACCATGTAAGTAACGTAAAATTTTACAGTCCTGGATGTACAAGACTGTTGTGGTTCTAAGTCCTTTTACAATATTATCAAATAAATCAACTAAAAGACTATTTTTTAAAAAGATTTATTTATTTGAAAGGCAGAGTCACAGAGAGGCAGAGGCAGAGAGAGAGGTCTTCTATACACTGGTTTACTCCCCAGAGGGCCACAACAGCCAGAGGTGGGCCGATCCGAAGCCAGGAGCCAGGAGCCAGGAGCTTCTTCTGGGTCTCCCCCTCAGGTGCAGGGGCTCAAGGACTTGGACCATCCTCCACTGCTCTCCCAAACCATAGCAGAGAGCTGGATCAGAAGTGGAGCAGCTGGGACTCGAACTGGCTCCCATACAAGATGCTGGCATCACAGGCGGTGTCTCTACCTACTACACCACAGCACCAGTCCCCTAAAACACTGACATTTTGTTTTATAATCTCTTTCCTGAAGCTTCATCTTTCAAGCAAGTTACTGGGAGGTTAATGCATCTTAAACATGTTAGCTGGAGGAAAAGTCCCATGGTGGTTTCTATCATTTGCTTAAGACTACAGCTCTCATTTACAGGACAATCACAAAACCATCCAAAAGAGTTCAGGCTTAGGTTAGAAAAAAATTGCTACTGTTTTTTTTTTTAAGAAAATAAAAAAATCAGAGTAGCTATTTGGTTCAGAGTAGCTATGTGATTAACACAGGTTAAGATGTCTGCATTCCACATCAGAGTACTTGGGTTCAATTCCCAGGCCCCAGCTCCTAACTCCAGCTTTCTGCTAATGCAGATCGTGGGAGGCAGGAGCAGTGATTCAAGTACCTGGGTTCCTACCACCAATATGGAGGACCCAGAATGATTTCCCAGCTCCTGGCTTCAGCCTGGCCCAGTCCCAGTCAACGCAGGCATTGAGAGTGAACCAGTGGATGGGAGCTCTCTGCCTTTCAAATAAACACATTTTTAAAGTACTATTAAGAGTTCTGTTATAGAAGATTAAAGATGTTTACAGAAAACCAGGAATTTACACAATATTTTAATATAATTAATGTTAAAAAGATGAGGGGCCGGTGCTGTGGTGTAGTGGGTAAAGCTACCACCTGCAGAGCTGGCATTTCATATGGGTGCCACTTCTAATCCAGCTCTCTGCTATCGCCTGGGAAAGCAGTAGAAGATGGCCCAAGTCCTTGGGCCCCTGCACCCGTGTGGGAGACCCAGAAGCTGCTCCGGGCTCCTGGCTTCAGATCAGTCCAGCTCCAGACATTGTGGCCATTTGGGAAGTGAACCAGGAAGACCTCTCTCTCCGTCTCTGTATAACTGTGCATTTCAAATAAATAAATAAATCTTTTAGAAAAGAAAAAAGATGAGAATTTCATGAGGTTTTCAGAACTTTACACAGCTTGAAATGCAGAGAGACAAACCTATTTCAGTAGCAATTCTAAAGAGGTAACTGAGCTACAAAACACAAACTACAAGGGATAAATCCCCGAGATACAAACACAAGTTATAATTTCCCATTCTATAATATTAGGGTTCACTTTTCCCATTTATGAAAAAAAAAGTTTAGATCATCTAGCAAAAGCCATGTTATTACAGCACTAAGTAGACAGGATCCTAATAGTAAATTGTCACTGAAATGGTTAACAAAATTAATCCATATTTTCAGCACAGAAGAAAAAATTTTTATACAAAGGTACTTCAAAAAGCTCTTGGAAAAAAGGGAATTAAAAGAAGATTTTGGTACAAAACAATTTTTGAAATTCATGCAGTTTTTTCTTAATATGCAATTTTTATGAACTTTCTGAAGATCCCTTGTATGTAGGTATTTCAATTTTTAACACCAAAAGTTTTAAAAAGTTTTCATCACAATACCAGTATTACATACTCCAGAATTCCTTAGCAACGGAGGCTACAGAAGTAAATACACTTGTGTTAAGAGCAGAATTCCTGGCTACTGGCTATTGAAATAATACACAAACGAATTTCTCTTTAAGTCTGTATGATTAAAATGAAGAGGAAGATGTTAGGTAATGGCAATGATTACTTTAAAATAAAGTGAAAAACAATGACAGAAATTTGAAACCAGGGGATGCGCTGTGATGCAGTGGGTTGGACCACTACCTGAGCCCAGGTACCCTATATGGATGCTGGTTAGAGCCCAGGCTGCTCCACTTTGGATCCAGCTCCCTGCTAACGTGCAGGGAACATGGTCCGAATCCTTGGGTTCCTACACCCAACATGGGAGACTGACGAAGTTCCTGGCTCCTGGCTTCAGCCGAGCGCAGCAACAGTGGATGCACTCATCTGGGGACTGAATCAGCAGATGGAGGCTCTCTCTTTCTGTGTATCTCTCCTTCTACCTCTGTCTTTCAAATAAACCAATAAGTAAGAAAGAAATTTGAAACCTGATTACACTTTTCCTAAGCACATTTTCAAAGACATGAAGTCTGAATTATATATATTTGCTTATAATTTATAAGTAACATTATTAAGAAAACTAAGCAGATCTGAAAAAAAATGCCTATAGTGGACAAACACAAAAATAAGCAGCAGGCTCATAATAATTCTTTTTTACATTTTTTTCTATTTATTTATTTGACAGGTCGAGTTATAGACAGTAAGAGAGAGAGAAACAGAGAGAAAGGTCTTCTTTCCGTTGGTTCACCCCCCCACCCCGAAATGGCTGCTACGGCACCAATCCAAAGCCAGGAGCCAGGTGCTTCCTCCTGGTCTCCTATGTGGGTGCAGGGCCCAAGCACTTGGGCCATCTTTCACTGCCTTCCTGGGCCACAGCAGAGAGCTGGACTGGAAGAGGAGCAACCGGGACTAGAACCCAGCACTCATATGGAATGCCGGCGCGGCAGGCAGAGGATTAACCTAGGAAGCCATGGCGCCGGCCCCATCATAACAATTCTTGATAAACAAACAACATAGGATGCTAGGATTCGTATAAACCAAATCACATCTGATAATCAGCTACTCCTCACAGTCACGGTATACACAGCAACGATGTGAACAGTTAACTCTACTGAAAATGTCAAGGCACTGAGCACTACTGACGAATCAGGGCTGTGTTTGTTCAC
Organism: Sylvilagus bachmani; assembly: GCA_015711505.1. NCBI lineage: Eukaryota > Metazoa > Chordata > Mammalia > Lagomorpha > Leporidae > Sylvilagus > Sylvilagus bachmani. The sequence continues at coordinate 9,548,012 of CM027388.1, read as the reverse complement.
ACACGAGTGATGATCAAGGAGTGACCTGCATTCTGTGTCCTTGTATCATTTGTAAATATTTAATTATCACAAATATGCATCTGTGTTGGTTTTCCTAAAGTTGGTAATTTAAAAGGTATCCAATCAAATTGTGAAACAAATAATCTGGCATAAATGAATTTTTTAAAAAGCAACAGGAAAATTTTGCAATTAAAACAGACTACCCATTTGTTGAAAGGAGAAGTGACAATTTCCCTTCCCAATGGGAAGTTAATAGTTTTTCTCACTTCATAACCAATATTTATATAAGGTTGGGTCAAGAGAAAAAATATGCAATTTTATTTTCTATCAGGCTTGGATAATTCAAGATGTATCCACCAGTCTTTGGTGCTATCCTCAGATTAGGCAACATAATCACCTAGTTTCCTGAATGGAACACATCAACATACCCGCTAATTCTACTATATCCTGTTATTTATAAACTAAAATTGCATCTTTTTAGGGCAGCAGCTCTCTAAGTGTGGTTTTAGGACCTGTGGGGGCCCAAGATCCTTTTAGGGTTCTGTGAAGTTCTCCCTCTTTCAACTACTTACCCATGTAAGTCAGATTTTTTCCAAATACTTCCCAAAAAATCATATAATCTCAGAATGAATACAGAATCAGTTATGAGACTAATTATCTTATTAAGTCAGACACTGAAGAGATCTGGAAAAGCAACGCCCTCTTTTGTTTTTGTTTTATAAAATATTTATATTAAATAAAATTTTTAAAATATTTTAAATTGCAATATGTCAAGCAAATGTAAACAGATTGCATATACCTACAGTAAACAAAAGCTCACTAATTTAAGAAGGCAAAAGGGTTCCCATCCTAGAAAGTTAAAACAAACCAAAAAACCCTCACTAGTTTAATATAAATGGTCTAATATGATTTTTCTTTTGGCCAGGCAGAGTTAGACACTGAGAAAGAGAGACACACACACACACACAGACAGACAGACAAAGAGTAAGGTCTTCCTTCCATTGGTTCACCCCCCCAAATGGCTGCTATGGCCAGTGCGCTGCGCCGATCCAAAGCCAGCAGCCAGGTGCTTCTTCCTGGTCTCCCATGCAGGTGCAGGGCCCATGCACCTGGGCCATCCTCCACTGCCTTTCTGGGCCACAGCAGAGAGCTGGACAGGAAGTGGAGCAACCGGGACAAAATCCGGTGCCCCGATCGGGACTAGAACCCAGGGTGCCGACACCGAAGGCAGAGGATTAGCCTAGTGAGCGGCGGCACCGGCTCTAATGTGATCTTACTATTGTTTTCAACTCTACCACTTAAGCTGTAACATGAATTAAGCCTCTATTTTTTTCCTTAAATACTCAAGTGTGTGGTCTACGAAGGCACCTCATTCTACCTCTCTAAACTTTAATTCCCTAGGGACTTACCAGCCCCTATTATCTTTAAAGGTCCCTACTACTCTATGGTCCTATGACTCTGCACTACATCCAACCTTTCACCTCTGACAGCTCCCCTGATACCTGTAGAATCAAGTCCATATTCCCCACAAGGTGAAGCGGAACCATAACCTGGCCCTAAAATGATTTTCTGGCCACTCCTCATATTCTCATGACCTTCCGTCCCCACCACAAAGGGCCCCTCCTTGCCTGCCTTCAAGGAGTAGTCTCAGTATTAATCTCTGCTCCTCAGTTGCTCCTAATGCGCCCAGCCCAGCCCAGCCCATGCCATCAAATTCCGTGGTTTCTTGGCTGGGTGTTCCTGAACTTCTCTTACACAATGTCACTCTTAAATCCTTTCACTGCTATTCTAACAACTCAGTCCCCAGCTGTCTTGAAAATTCAATACTGGGATCACCTTTCATCAGAGCATAGCAAGGTTAACAGCAGTGTCTCAGAGAAACTCTTGATTGCTCAAGTGATTGAGATTAATATCTAGAAAAGCATATTAATTCAGTAAAATAAGTTAAACTCAGTATCTAAGGATGAAATGAAAACAGAAAATATTACTTTGTTGCAGACTGCAGAGTCCGCCTTTTTGATGTTAATTATTCTAAAAATAATGGATAGTCTAATTAAGGCCTTAAATGATATATTAACAACATGATTAAAAATCACTGATATTTTGGGCCTGGTGTTGCAGCGCAGTAGATCTTTAAGCCACTGCCTGTGAAGCCTGCATGCCGTTTGAGGGCCAGTTCAATTCCCAGCTGCTCCAATTCCAATCCAGCTTCTGGATAATACTCCAGGGAATGGCCAAGTGCCAGGAGCCTGGAATTCCCATGTGGGTGGAAGTGTGCCAGCTACCCATATGGGCACCAGTCAGAGCCTTGGCTGTTCCACTTCCAGTCCAGCTCCCTCCTAATGGGCCCCTGCACCCATGTGGGAGACCCAGATTAAGCTCCTAGCTTATGGGCTTCAGCCTGGCTCAGCCCTAGCCGTTGCAACCATCTGGGGAGTGAACCAGCGGATGGAAGGTCTCCCTCTGTATCCCTCTCTAACTCTACCTTTCAAATAAAATATTTAAAGTGCAATAAAATTCAGTGTGTATGTGCTTCTCTTAAAAAGGAAATTCTGACACATGCTACAACATGGATGAACTTTGAAGAAACCATGCTAACTGAAGTAACCAGACACAAAAAGAAAATTGTATGACTGTATACAGTAAAATTCCATTTGTATCATGTATGTGGTACTAAGAGTAGTTGAACTCCTAGAGATAGAAAGCAGAACAGTGGTTGAAGTTGGTAGGAGAATGGAGAAATGGGACTGTTGCTTAATGGGTCGGTTTCATTTGGGGAAATTAAAAAGTTCTGGAGACGGATGATGGTAATGAGTACACAACAATGTGAATATGGTAATGCTGTGGAACTACACACTTAAAAATTGTTTTTCAAATGGTACATTTCAAAAATTTTAATTGGGGCCGGAGCTGTGGCACCAGCATCCCATATGGTGCTGGTTTGAGTCCGGCTGTTCCAATTCTGATCCAATCCCCCGCTAATGTACCTAGGAAAGCAATAGAGGATAGCCCATGTCCTTAGGCCCCTGCAACTACATGGGAGACCCAGAAGAAGCTCCTAGCTCCTGACTTTGTACTGTCCCAGCTCCAGCCATTGTGGCCATTTGGGGAATAAACCAGGGAATGGAAGATTCTCTCTCTCTCTCTCTCTCTCTCAAATAAATAAGTCCTTAAAAATAATTAAAAAAAAAATTTTAATTTTACTTCCCCACCCCTACATACAATGTACAAATAAAATACAGTTAGTCATTCTTCTAGTTCCATACTAAGGTTCTGCTGAACCACGGGGTCTCAAAACTCTGTCTTTCCCAGGTAAAATTCCTAAGAGATGACATCAGAACAATGAGTCGACGCTATTACAAATGAATCTAAGCTATTACAAAACAACTAGAGAAAACACTGCAGGATTCAACTGTATAAAGTAAGCTCTTAGAGCCAAAATTAGAGGAGTTGTTTAAATTCTTTAATTTTGGGGTATTTATTACTGAGAAGAACCATACATATTCAACTTTGCTTAGTCTATTAGATTTCTTCTATAATCACACTACAAGGATTTCTAATGGGAAAACATCTGATAAAAGAATGATAATGATTAACTGAGTGAAAGTGAAACTGACAAATAAGTGAAGCTTTCTCCTATTAGACAAATACAGAGGCAGAAAAAGAATGATAATCATCATCAAGTTTTTCATATTCTAATCAGCTTCTATTGCTAATTAGTGATAATTAAGCTCCTAAGAATTTCTTAGAACATTTAGACTTCAGAAATTAACTTTCCTTGAGTTCTCCTAGTTTCTATCTAGACCTCAAATCCAAGTATTTAAGTATCAAGTACACCAACATGTTAAACAGAGCTGGGTGTGTGGTACAGCAGATTAAGCTGCAGCTTGGGATGCCAGAATCCCACGTCAGAATGCAGTTATTGGGGCCAGCGCTGTGGCATAGTAGGTTAAGCATCTGCTTGTGGTGCTGGCATATGGGCGCCAGTACGAGTCCCAGCTGCTCCATTTCCAATCCAGCTCCCTGCTGATGGCCTGAGAAAGCAGTAAAAGATGACACAAGTGCTTGGGCCCCTGCACCAGCATGGGAGACCTGGAAGAAGCCCCTGGCTCCTGATCAGCGTGCGCGCTCTCTCTCTCATGCACCTGGGAAGGTGGTAATGACAAACTAGGTGCCTGAGTCCCCTGCTACCCACACGGCAAACCCAAATGGAGTTCCTGGGCCTGTGTTGTGGAACAGTGGTTTAACACACCACTTGTGACATCAGTATCCCATGGAGCACTGGTTCAAGTCCCGGCTGCTCCCTGCTAATGTTCCCAGGAATGCAATAGAAAAAGGCCTATAAGTACTTGGCTCCTGCCACTCATGCACAAGAGACCTGGATGGAGTTCCTGGCTCCTGGTGTCAGCCTGGCTCAGCCACAGCTGTTTGGGGAGTGAACCAGCAAAGGGAAGATCTCTATCACTGCCTTACAAACAATTTTTTGAGAGAAGCCTTCATGGTTGGCATTGTGACTCACTGAGTTAAGACACAGGATGTTGGCATCCTGTATCAGAGTGCCAATTAAAGTATTGGCTATTCCACTTCCGATTTAGCTCCCTGCTAACACTCCTAGGAAGGCAGCAGAAGATGGCCCAAGTATCTGGACCCCAACTACCCACAAGGGAGACTGGGATGGTTCCTGATTTCTGACTTTGGCCTGGCCCAGTCCCAGGCACTGGGACCATTTGGGGAGTAAACCAGCAAAAGATCTGTGTTTGTGTGCACGCACGTGTGCATGTGTGCATCACTCTGCCTTTCCAATCGATCAATAAAAATCTTTTAAGGAATACACAGAGGGGCCGGCACTCTGGTGGAGCAGGTGGAGCAGCTCCTGCAGTACTGGCATCCCATGTAGGTACTGGTTCCTCCCGGCTGCTCCACTTCAGATCCTGCTAATGTACTTGAGAAAGCAGCAAAAGATGGTCCAAGTCCCCGGACCCTAGCACCCATGTAGGAGACCAAGATAAAGCTCCTGACTTCAATGTGATCCAACCCTGGCCATTGCAGCCATTTGGAAAGTGAACCAGAAGATGAAAGATCTCTCTCACTCTGTAACTCTTCCTTTCAAATAAATAAATAAATAAATAAATCTTTCTCAAAAAAAAAAAAAGGGGGGGGATACACAGAGGGACTAGCACTGTAGCACAGGAAGGCTGGCATTCTGCGAGTGTTGGTTCAAGTTCCAGCTGTTCTGCTTCTATTCCAGCTCCCTGTTACTGTACTCAGGAAAGTAATGAAAGACTGCTTTCATTGGCTGGGCCCCTGCCACCCACGTGGGAGACCCAGATGGAGCTCCAGGCTTCTAGCTTCAGCCTGGCCCAGCCCTGGCTGCTGCAGCCATTTGGGGAGAGAAGAAATAGATGAAAGATCCCTATGTAACTCTGCCTTTCAAATAAATAAATATTTTTTAAAAATACATGGAAACAAAGAATAGTTATCACTGGAGATAAAGAGAGAGGGAGGATGGTCATTGTTTAATGATGAAAAAGTTCTGAAGATGGATAGTGATGATAGCTGTACAATACAAATATACTAATGGCACAGAACCAAACCCTTAAAAATGGCTAAAATGGCACATTTTGTGTTGCATATATCTCACCTCAATTAAAAATTTTTGGGGCCAGCACTGTGATGCAGCAGATTAAAGCTGTCCCTGCTACACTGGCAGCCCATGAAGTGCTGGTTTGCACTCCAGTTGCTCTACTTCCAATCCAGTTCCCTGCTAATGCACCTGGGAAATGAATGGGACATGGTCCAAGTATCTGGGCCCCTACCATTCATGTGGGAAACCCAGATGGAGTTCTGGACTCCTGGCTTTGGCCTGGACCAGGTGTAGTCATCTGAGGAGTGAACCAGCAGATAGAAGGTCTCTCTCTCTCTCCCTCTCTCTCTCTTAAGTCTGTTAACTCTGAAAATCTTTTTTTTTTTTTTTTTTTAAGATTTTATTCATTTGAAAGGCAGAGTTACAGAGAGAGGTAGAGCCAGAGAGAGAGGTCTTCCATCCCGTTGGTTCACTCCCCAGAAGGCCGCAAAGGACAGAGCTGTGCCAATCTAAAGCAAGGAGCCAGGAGCTTCCTCTAGGTCTCCCACGTGGGAGCAGGGAACCAAGGACTTGGGCCATCTTCCACTGCTATCCCAGGCTATAGCAGAGAGCTGGATCGGAAGAGGAGCAGCTGAGATTAGAATTAGTACCCATATGGGATGCCAGCGCTTCAGGTCAGAGCTTTAATCCGCTACGCCACAGCGCTGGCCCCAACTCTGTAAATCTTTAAAAACCAAAAACAAACTAACAAACAAAAAACTGAAGTCTTATAAGACTGACATTAAAAAAGTAATACTTGTATAATGGTATCTGAGAATCTACTGTTTTGATAAAAATAGCAAAAATGGAAAGAGGCTATGGTTTTGTTAAGTCTATTACAATGAATCATGTGACATTTTCTCAAGGACACTACTCGATCCTAAAATTCCCCTGACTGTAAGAACTGTAACATAACCAACGAACAGAGACCTCATCACTAAGTACTTCTTTGCCATTTCATGTTCAAATTGTCTCTTTTTGGTCAGATATGTGGTCAGATTCTGCAAACAGATTCTGGTAAGTAAAAAATGGATAGTGGAGTAAAGTGAAAAATTATGCTTCTAAAGTATTTGCACTATCCAAAACAACCTTAGCTCTACAGTACTTTTAAATTCCAAAGAAGCTGGGTGGGCTGGATCATTATATTGTTGGCAATCCCCTAAGACTCAAACAACTTGCTATTCGAGTCATTCAAGCCAAAAGCATGCTCCTTGAAAGCAACAGGCAGTACAGTCTACCTGAGAAACAAGCAGCTTTCTGTAAAAGGGTGTCTTTTCAAGAGAATGACAGACAAGAATTTGCAAACTGTCAATTATCACATAGTGGAAGTTCCTCTTTCCCTTAAGCACATAATATATAAAATCATATACACTTCTTGTATCAACAACTAAAATGCTTCAAAAGGCATAAGCCAAGAATCCTCAGAGATTAAGTGACTTTTTTTTAAAATTCTAAATGGTACATACGAATGACAAAGCCTTCATCAAATCCACAGGAAAATTTGAACTTTGTTTTGGGGTTCTGAATTTTTCTCGTTTAATTTGGTAGCTAATTAAATCTCCCTCCTATTCAGAATGAAAAAGCAGTTTCTTTCCACTTCTGAACTCTCCACTAGGGTGGTTCCAGGCCCAAGAGGTTACCTGAAAGGCATCTAACTTCCCAGCTGGAAGCCTAAGCCATCTACAATTTGATACAACTGTTTTATTCATTCATAAATGACTATTAACTACTCAGAAAGAAATCCCAACCCTAAAACTATTCTGCTTAAACAGAACAATCTCTTAGCAGATTTTTCCAGTGACAGACATAAAGTTACAGTTCAAGATGACTCTAATCACAACAACACAGCATACTCAGAAGGCTAGTCTGTCCCTTCCAACCATGACAGAAAGCAACATAACAAGCACAGAACTTCAGTTTGAGTATATAAATCATGTCCAGAAAAAACTCCACGTCTATTAATCATGTGTCTTCTAAGTCCAACACCAGACTTCCACTGCATTTAACAGACCCATTTTAAATTTCTATCAGAAGTGTTAGCCATCACTTAAAAATACGTTAAGGGGGCGGCGGCACTGTGGTGTAGCAGGTAGATCCAACGCCTGCAGTGCCTGCATCCCATATGGGCGCCCGTTTGAGTGCTGGCTGCTCCACTTCTGATCCAGCTCTCTGCTATGGCCTGGGAAAGCAGCAGAAAATGGCCCAGATGCTGGGGCCCCTGCACCCACAAAGGAGACCATGAAGAAACTCCTGGCTCTTGGCTTCAGATTGGTGCAGCTTTGGCCTGTTGCAGCCATCTGGGGAGTGAACCAATGGATGGAAGATCTCTCTCTCTCTCTCTCTCTTCTGCCTCTGCTTCTCTGTGACTCTGCCTCTCAAATAAATAAATAAATCTTTAAAATAAGATACTTTAAGGGGTAAGCTTTGTAACAAGGCTGCCACAACACCTGCATCCCTCTATCAGAGTACTAAGGTTTGAGTCAGCCACTCAGCTTCCGATCCAGTTCCCTGCTAATACTCCTGGGATGCAGCTGATACCAACTCAAATACTTCAGTCCCTATCACCCACATGGGAGACCCACATGGATTTCAGAGTTCCTGGCTCCTGGCTTAGGCCTGGACTGGCCCTGGCCATTGGGGCCATTTGAGAAGTGAACCCATGGATGGAAGATAGTTCTCTCTCTCTGTCTCTCTTTCTCTCTATCTCCTTGTTCCCAGCTCCCGTAGCTCTTTTTTTTTTTTTTCTTTTTTTATGGTATAGTTTCTTCAAGAATTGAGACATTCCCTTGGCTACTCTAAAATCAACAAGCATTTCTGTCTATCCAATACTACATTTCTTGAAGATGGAAATCTGGAAACAGTTTATATTTCAGTCATTAAGAGTCCCAAAAGACTTTTCTGTTAATTGCTAATTTCCAAGAGAATAGAAAAGGTTTGGGAAATAAAAGAAAAATACTATTTTTTTAAAAAAAGATTTATTTGTTCACTTGAAAGGAAGAGTTAAGAGAGAGGCAGAGGCAAAATCAGAGAGACAGAAGTCTTCCACTCCCCAAATGGCCGCAATGGCAGAAGCTGGGCCAATCAGAAGCCAGAAGCCAGGAGCTTCCTCCAGGTCTCCCTTGCAGGTGCAGGGGCCCAAGGACTTGGGCCATCCTCCACCGCCTTTCTAGGCCATAGCAGAGCGCTGGATTGGAAGTGGAGCAGTCAGGCCTCACACCAGCGCCCATATGGGATGCCGGCACTACAGGTAGTGGCTTTACTCACTACACCTCAACCTGGCCCCAATACTCTATCTTTAAGCAAAATTAAAAAACACTAAATCAATGCACACATTACTATGTGACATTATATCTCAATATAACTTGCTTTGGTTGTCACCGCCCACAGCATCAGCATCCTGTATAGGAGCCAGTTCGAGTCCTGGCTACCAGAGTTCTGATCCAGATCTCTGCTGGTGCACCTGGGGAAGCAGTAGAAGATGGCCCAAATGGTTGGGCTACTACACCCATGTGGGAGATCCAGAAGTTCCTGGCTCCAGCCTGGCCCAACTTTCTGGCCGATGAAGCCATTTGGGCAATGAACCAGAAGATGGAAGATCTCTCTCTTGTGTCTCCTTCCCTCTCTAACTCTTTTTGAAAAAATAAACTTTAAAAAATAATAAAAACAAAATTAAAAAACTTGCTTCTACATAGTGCTGTCCAAAAGAAACAGTGTAAGCCACAAATACTTGTGTAAGTTTAAATCATCAAATACCAACCACATTTGGGGAGGAAACATTTAAAATTAATTTTAATGATATTTTATTTAACTTAATATATTAAAAATACTATTTAAACATGTAATCAACATAAAAATTCTAAAAGCTTTTCTTAACCAGGTTTTTAAAATCTTGTGTGTATATTTTTAAATAGTTCTTTTGAAATATAATTTCATACCATAAAATTCACCTGCTTAAAAGTGAACAATTACTGAGTTTTAGTATATTTATAGTTATGCAACCCTCAGCATAATATAATTTTAGTACATTTTTATAACCCCAGAAAGAAAAATCATACTATTTAGCAGTCACTTTTTTTTTTTTTTTGACAGAGTTATAGACAGTGAGAGAGACAGAGAAAGGTCTTCCTTCCAGTGGTTCACTCCCCAAATGGCTGCTACGGCCGGTGCTGTGCCAATCCGAAGCTAGGAGCCATGTGCTTCTTCCTGGTCTCCCATGGGTGCAGGGCCCAAGCACTTGGGCCATCCTCCACTGCCCTCCTGGGCCACAGCAGAGAGCTGGAGTGGAAGGAGAGCAACCAGGACTAGAACCCAGCACCCATACGGGATGCCGGTGCCAAAACGGAAGATTCGCCACGTGAGCCATGTGCCGGCCCCTTAGCAGTCACATTTCTTCCATTCTCAACTGCAGGCAACTACTAATCTACTCTTTCCCTATGATTTACCTACCCTGGACATTCCACAGACACAGTGGTCTTTTCTCCTGACTTCTGTACTCGGCATGTTTCTGAGGTTCGTCCACGTTACAGTGTCAGTCAGTACTGGTGCACATACTGGCCACCTTTCTAGTACTCAATCGCCTCATGTGGCTAGTAGTTACAGTATAAGACAGCCTCCTCCCAGAAGCAAAACCTTCCTCAGCAGACAAGCATATCATCCTTTAAATAGCTGTTAGGCCACTGCAAGGCTTTCAACAATGAAACAACACTTAAGTGCAGCCCAGAATGTGTGTGGACCTAACAGAGTGTCATTTATGGGAGATCACATTTTAGATATTTAGCACATTTAAACTTCTTAAAAATAGTTTAAAGCTTTATTTTATTTATCTGGAAGACAGAGTTGCAGAGAGACACAGAGACAGAGAAAGAGGTCTTCCATTCACTAGTTCAATCTGGCCACAATGGCCAGAGCCGATCTGATCTGAAGCCAAAGAGCCAGGAGCTTCTTCCGAGTCTCCCACATGGGTGTGGTGGTCCAAGGATTGGGCCATCCTCTGCTGCTTTCCCAGGCACATTAGCAGGGAGCTGGATCAGGAATGGAGCAGCAGGGACTGCTGTAGGCTGGGGCTTTATTCACCCCTTGTGCAACAGCACCCATCCAGTACAAGGAAACTTAACATCAAAATGTCATCTGAATAAAATCATTTATTTATAATTTTGGAGAGCTCCAACAAGTTTGGAAAATCATTCCTAAAAGCATAAATATTCTCTTTAAAAACAGAAAATTACTGAAATAAAAAAAAAGATCAAAGGGACCAATGCTGTGGCGCAACGGGTTAACACCCTGGCCTGATGTGCTGGCATCCCATATGGGCACTGGTTTGAGACCCATCTACTCCACTTACAATCCAGCTCTCTGCTTTGGCTTTGGAAAGCAGTAGAAGATGGCCCAAGTCCTTGGGCCCCTGTAACCACGTGGGAGACCCAGAAGAAGCTCCTGGCTTCTGGCTTTGGATTGGCACAGCTACAGCCGTTGCAGCCAATTGGGGAGTGAACCATTGGATGAAAGACCTCTCTCTGCCTCTCCTCTCTCTGTGTAACTCTGACTTTCAAATAAATAAATAAATCTTTAAAAAAAAAAAAAAGGTAAAACAGTTTCAGGGTATTTATCATATCAGACATGGCAAATTATCTGTTGATTTTTTAAAAATTATTTATTTGAAATACAGAGTTGCAGAGAGAGGAAAGACAGAGATCCTCCATTTGCTGGCTGTCACCTCAAATGGCAGCCAAGGGCAGGGTTGGGACAGCCAAGGATCCAGAGCTCCATCTGGATCTCCCACGTGTGTGGCAGTGGCCCAAGCACTTGTGCCCTCTTCTGCTGCTTTCCCAGGCGTATTAGCAAGGAGAGCCTGGACTTCATCTGGTGCTCTTATAAGGTATGTCAGTGCTGAAGGGGAGTCTTAACTCACCGTGCCACAGCACTAATCACTGTCAATAACTAAAAAAAAAAAAGAAAGAAAAGAAAAGAAAGAAGGCAAGCAAAAACTCATCTCTTATTTCGTAGAAGATGAATTATACCAACAATTCACACAAGCAAAAGAAGAGGGAAAAAAGTTTTAACTTAATGGCTTTAAGAGAAAGTGAAACGTTTATTAACTAGGCCAAATTCTAAGAATGCCTAGCTCAGGGGGCAGACACTGGGATACAGTTAAACTGTGGCCTGTGGCACAGGCATCCCATTGAGATACTGCTTTGAGTCCGGTGCTCTGCTCCTGATGCAGCTCCCTGCTGGAGGCTGGGGAATGCAGGAGAAGACGGCTCAGCTCTGGGCTCCTGGCTTCGGCCTGGCCCAACCCTGCTTCTTCTGGCCATCTGGAGAGTAAACCAGCAGATGGAAGATCTGTCTCTCCTCTCTGTAATTCTCTTAAATAAGTAAACTAAATCTTTAAAAAAAAAAAGTCTGACTCTATTTTACCAAACATTTTAGTGTTTTTCCACTTATTTGTAAGAAAATATTTTACCACCCTCATCTGAGCTCATTTTTCAAATTTTACTCTTTCACACCAAAGCTTCTGAGATTCTGAGTTTAAATATACTCAATGTCTAAAAAATATGATCACCCATACTCTATAAAGAAATGTTAGAAGGTATTTCATTATTTTGTCTACCTGGAAAGTTTATTGACTATAAAAATACATCTGAGATGTTCCATGCAGATGACATAATTTCCGGCAGCAGTACCCTTCAGTAACATAATTTAATGACTGTCTAATGGTTTCGGTAAGTTACCAGAGGGTACTCTACATAGTCCCAGTTTATCTTCTAAGATATATATATATTTAAAGGGGTGGGAGGAATGCTGGCATTGTGGCACAGTGGGTTAAGCCTCTGCCTATGACACCAACATCCCAGTTCAAGTTCCAGCCATTCCACTTCCGATCTCTGAACTTAGGAAAGCAGCAGAGAACAGCTTGGGCCCCTGCCACCCATGTGGTAAACCCAAATGGAGTTCCAGGCTCCTGGCTTACTGTAGCCATTTGGAGAGTGAGCCAAATGAACCAGCAAATAGAGATATCTTTCTCTCCCTCTCCCTTTCAAATAGATAAATCAATCTTTTTAAAGTGTGTGTGTGTGGGGGGGGTTATTGCTTATAATGAAATCTTGGCTAATTCTGAACTTCAGAAAATGCTGTTTAAAGTAACAATGCCCATTTTTCTTTCTGGGCACAGATGATTCCTTGTTCAGATTGTCTGTAAGGTGAAATTGTACCATAGCTTCTGAAGTGACCAGATAGCCTCCAAGTGAAAACAACCCAAAAGGGGTAAAACAGAACAAGTCACCAAACTGCACTGAATGAGTAAAATTTTACCCTAAGTAAAAATGACTAACAGAGGTTTAGTCTCATTCTAAAAGCTTAAAACTAAGCAAAGCTATGGAAATTTACATTTTCTATATAGCATCCAGTAACACAAAAATAAACACATTTCTAATTTGTGACTTTCTTTACCTTAATACCTCTAAGCACCTCTGGTGTTCGCTAATCAGAAATCAGGCCATGTTTAGAAACTTAAACCTATTTCTCAGAGAGGAAACTGACAAAGCTCCTTGTGCCCAAAGTAGTCTTGATGCAAAAAATTCACATTTTAACCACAATATTTTTTAAAGGGCTTAAATATTTTGCTTCCAAGTCAAACAGATACAATTTGGTGTGGCATTTTTAACTTAAAATTTCATTTTTTAGAATTTTACCTTGCTAAGTTATTTTTTGTTAATTTTTAAAGCAATTTTTGGGAAAAATTTACATCAAATTAAAACCCACAACATAGTAAGGTACAACTTTACCCTCAAACCTAGTTTAACCCCTTTCACCTAACAAACCAAAAATAACCTCAGGACAACTGCAGTGAAATGAATGAAAAAAGGTAAGGGAGAGACAGTTCTTTTACTCCAAACAATCAAACCTAACTCAAAGCCAAGTTCCTGCACGACCTCCCTGTGATGTAGCCACACAGTGGTAGGACATATGCGGATTTTAAGCTCTGCTTCTAAAGGGCAGAAGAAAACAGCTACTATGAAAGCAAGGGGGGTAAGGGAGAGACCGGCAGAGGGAGACTTCAGCTTCTAGTCTCAGGCGTTGATTCTGGGTCGGATGTGAAATACCTCCTCCTCCCAGGAATAAACCCGGGTAATGGGAAGCCCTAGGCCAAGGGGCACAGGTAATCTGTCCTGCCTCTCCCAGCGCCTGCGCAGTCACCACGCTGCAGCCCGTCCTCCTGCCCCACCTCTGGACTAAAGGCCTGGCAGAACCGCTGGTGAAACAAGGAAGCCTGTGGAGGTGGCAAGCAGCCAACTCAAACTGGATGATTCCAGTTTAGGCTAGTTCCAGTTGCAAACAAGCAGTTGCTAGCTTCCCCCACAGTATCAGATGCAGGGGCGGCCAAGCCAGTACACCATGAGCTCTCCTCTCCTCTCTGGCTCTCAGAACTAAGTCTACTTATGTCTCACTTCTGTAGCAGCGGAGCCTCTTAAATGAAAGCAGAGTTCCCGATACAGAGCAAATACATGTCAGCCCACCACCTGTTTTCAGGATGGAGTGCCTATTTATGCACAGGACCTTACCACTGACAACCACCACACTTTAAAAAGAGAGCGAGAGAGAGCAAGAGAGCGAGAGAGCGAGAGCGAGAGCGAGAGCGAGAGAGAGAGAGAGAGCGCGCCTTGAGAAAATGCAGCACTCGACAAATAAGGAAATACCTGTTTATAGATCTCCAACATGGGAGGTAAGCCCCCAGAGTAATTAGTAGCGGACACTTTTCCATTTTCCATATTTAGCACAGAAAGAGCTTGGCTAATATGACCCCAAGACAGAAGGTTGTATGTAGCTTATTGCGAAGTAACAAAGCAAACTACACAGCAGCCAAAAATGGAATGTGTTTCAAAATGTGAGCCCTTCCCTGGCCTCTGCTGTTTCTCTACCATGATGAAAATGGAAAGAAAGAAAAGAGAACGGGGGGAGGTGGGGTTAATCTACAAAGCACAGGTTGCTGAACTTTACCCACTGATGCCAAACAGCCCCAAAATTACATTTCCCAAGGAATGAGCACGATGTTTTCTTCTGCACAGTAGTATTTAAAACAGTTCCTCAAAATGAGGCAAGACTGAATGTTTTTCAAGTACTACAGATACACTTTCCATTAAACCCTCTCTCACTAAGTACATACTTAAAAAAAAAAAAGATTTTAGGTACCAGGGGGCAGGGCTACGTCTTAGTGCATAAAGTTTCCACCTGCAGTGCTGGCATCTCAGATGGGCACTGGTTCAGGTCCCAGCTGCTCCACTTCCAGTCTAGCTCTCTGCTAATGTGCCTGAGAAAGCCACAAAGGAAAGCCCAAATCCTTGAGCCCTGCGCCTGCATGGGAGACCAGGAGAAGCCCCTGGCTCCTGGCTTCGGATCAGCGCAGTGCACCAGCCTCAGCGGCCATTGTGGGGGTGAACCAATGGAAAAGGAAGACCGTCTCTGTCTCTCTGTCTCTCTCTCTCAATGGAAAAGGAAGACCGGTCTCTCTCTCTCTCTCTCTCTCTCTCTCAGTGTCCACTCTGCCTGTTCCAAAAAAAAAAAAGACTATTTAATCAGTTAATAAAACCATTACTTGACCTTTATTAGATTTCTCCACAAGTAACAGTTGCAAATTTCAAGGTAGAAGTTTCATTTAGCAGTGAAAATGTCCAAACTATGAGTGATTTTTTCTTTTCTTTTTTTTTTTTTTAAATTTTTGACAGGCAGAGTGGACAGTGACAGAGAGAGAGAGAGAAAGGTCTTCCTTTTCCGTTGGTTCACCATCCAATGGCCACTGCGGCTGGCGCACTGCTCTGATCTGAAGGCAGGAGCCAGATGCTTCTCCTGGTCTCCCATGGGGTGCAGGGCCCAAGCACTTGGGCCATCCTCCACTGCACTCCCTGGACACAGCCGAGAGCCGGCCTGGAAGAGGGGCAACCGGGACAGAATCCGGTGTGCCAGCGCAGCAAGGCGAAGGATTAGCCTGTTGAGCCACGGCGCTGGCCAAGTGATTTTCTAACACTAATTTTCAGCAAGACATTCTCCCTTTTAAAACCTCAGATAGGGGCTGGTGCCATGGTTCTCTTTGTTAATCCTCCACCTGCGGTGCTGGCATCCCATATGGGTGCCGGGTTCTAGTCCTGGTTGCTCCTCTTCCAGTCCAGCTCTCTGCTGTGGCCTGAGAAGGCAGTGGAGGATGGCCCAGGTGCTTGAGTCCTACACCCGCATGGAAGACCAGGAGGAAGCACCTGGCTCCTGGCTTCAGATCAGTGCAGCTCGGGCTGTTGTGGCCATTTGGGGGCGGTGAACCAACAGAAGGATGACCTTTCTCTCTCTCTGTAACTCTCTCAAATAAAATAAAATAAAATAAAAAAATAAGACCTCAGATAATTCCAGCCATCTAGAAAAGTAAAAATAAGGCAGAACAAAATAATAAATGTCAAAGAACAGTTGTCAAAACTAGAAACAAGTCAGCTATTTGAAATGGAATATATAGTATTTTACTCAGCCTTAAATTAAGTGCAAATTTTCATTTTAAATGAAAATAGGAAATAAAAGACAAATGTTAAAACATCTCTCCTAAGAATATTCATTACTCTTGACTTTAGCCTCAAGTGAAAACCTTCATGAAACCTTTTACTCTTCCTCCTTGAAAGTTCTCTGAATGTTCCCAAAATATATATTCAATTGATGTTATTCCAAAAAGCAAAAGACACCTAACCACTAGTTTTCATGTGTTGGTATAATTTCACTCTTTCTTTCTTTCTTTCTTTCTTTCTTTCTTTCTTTCTTTCTTTCTTTCTTTCTTTCTTTCTTTCTTTCTTTCTTTTTTTTTTTTTTTAAGATTTATTTATTTGAAAGAGTTACACAGAGAGAGAAGGAGAGGCTGGAGAGAGAGAGCTCTTCCACCCGCTAGTTCACTCCCCGGAGCTGCGCCGATCCAAAGCCAGGAGCCAGGAGCTTCTTCCGGGCTTGGGCCAAATTCTACTGCTTTCCCAGGCCATTGCAGAGAGCTGGATCAGCCGGGACTCAAACTGGTGCCCATATGGGATGCTGGCATGGCAGGCGGCAGCTTTACCTGCTATTCCACAGTGCTGGCCCCATGAATTTTAAAACTATCTTAGGGATGGTGTATGTTTGGCATTAGTGGTTAAGACACCACTTGGTGCTGGTACCCCAAATGTGAGGGCAAAATTTGAGTCCCAGTTCCAATCCTTTTCCAGTTTCTTGCTAATGTTCCCCCTGTGGATAATGACTCAAGTAACTCATGTCCCTGCCACCCACAGGAAGGGACACCTGGGTTGGGTTCTTGGCTTCAGCCTGGCCTGGCTCCAGCTGTCACAGCATTTGGAGAGTAAATCAGTTGACGGGAAGTCTATTTCTCTTTGCCTCTCACATATGGAAATTTTCTTAATTTAAAAAATAACTCTTGGGGCAGGTAAAGCCGCCCCCGACAGTGCCTGCATCCCATATGGGCACCGGTTCGAATCCTGGCTGCTCCACTTCCAGTCCCACTCTCTGCTACGACCTGGGAAAGCAATAGAAGATGGCCCAAATCCTTGAGCCCCTCCACCCACATGGGAGACCCAGAGAAAGCTCTCGGCTCCTGTTCAGATCAGAGCAGCTCTAGCCATTGCACCAACTGGGGAGTGAATCAGCAGATGGAAGATCTCTGTCTCTCTTTCCTTCTCTTCCTGTGTAACTCTGCCTTTCAAATAAATAAATCTTTTAAAAAATAATAACTCCTGGGGCTGGCCATGTGTGATGGGTTAAGCTGCTGCTGCAACACCAGTCTCCCATACTGGAGCACTGGATGAGTCCTGGCTGTTCTGCTTTCCAATCCAGACCTCTGCTGTTGCACCTGGGAAAGCAGCAAAGGATGGCCCGAGTACCTGGGGTCCTGCCACCCACGTAACAGTTCCTGGCACTAGCTTCAGTCTGGCCCAGCTCTGCCACTGCAGTCATCTGGGGACTGAACCAGAGTTGGAAGATCTCTGTTTCTCCCTCTCTCTATGTAACTTTGCCGTCCAAATAAATATATAAATCTTTACCCAAAAAAGAGGAAAGAAAACCCAATTTCAAATTAATGATGAAAAGGGGCGCTTCAAAAAATCTGTAAAGAGGCCAGCACTGTAGCATAATGAGTTAAGCCATTTCCTGACACTAGCATCCCATATGGGCGCTGGTTAGTGTCTGGGCTGCGCTACTTCCAATCCAGCTCCCTGCTACTAGCCTGGAAAAAGCAACAGAAGATGGTCTAGTGTCTGGGCCCCTGGCACCCACGGGAGAAACAAATGAAGCTCCTGGTTCCCACATGCCCTGTTGTGGCCACCTGGGGAGGCAACCAGCAGAGGAAGATACCTGTGTGTGTGTGTGTGTGTGTGCGCGCGTGTGTAAAATTCTTTCAAATAAATATTTCTTTAAAAAGCTTGTAGAAAACTGACTTAAAAGGTAAATTTATTCTGATACAAAAACTTTTGAAATTCACACCTAATAAACATTTTCCATAAACTTTTTGAAAATGCTTCATATTAGCCCAAATTTAAAGTATCTGCATCTACAATACTTAAATATCTCATCCTGCTAATAACACTGGTGTCATTTTAAAGCAATGGAAGGCAATCTTAATTTCAGTGATAGGCTAAGGAAAAGATGTAATTTTTCCCCATCCTAATTCAAGCCTCACCAGAAGGTACCAGGCACCAGTAAAGTATATGAACTTAACTTCAACAAGTACTTCAATCCCTTAGCCTGTGTTAAAGAACATTCTTACAACTGGATAGAAAAAGAAAAGATAGGGAACTACAGAAATAAAGTATATTCAACTGCAATTAAGAGATTTTAAGGGGCCAACATTGAGGTGTAGGGTATACCAGTTCAAGTCCTGGTTATTCTACTTCCCATCCAGTTTCCTGCTAATGTGCCTGGGAAGGCAGCAGGGTGGGAGACCCAGGTGGATGTCAGGGCTCCGTGTCATTTGAGAAGTGAACCCGAGGAAGAGCTCTGTCACTCTTCCAGTGGAATTTACGCATACAGTCATGACAAAAAGACAGACCCACAGCAGCACACCATAGCACAGAAAAGCATGGAAAAGGTGATGCAATGAAGCCCCACTTCACATCAGTTAAACACTGCAGTTTCGCAGGAACAGTAGATGATGTCATTTTCAAGAATTTCAAAACTAAGCTACAATTAATCCTCAATTTACTCATTTGAAATGTACTGCTAGCAATCTGTTTACCAAAGCCATAAAATTAAGGAACATGGAGGGTAATTTCTCAGTCACGGATACAAGAGAAACCTGCTTCCATAGGTAAATACAAGCTATTTTGGTCCACTAACTGTTCATTTTAAACATATTTAAAGGAATTTTAGGAATGTCACAATTTCACAACCATACTTTTAGAGACACCAAAAAAGAACTTATTTCTTCTAAAAGGAAATCAAACATTTTTAATTCATATGACCTCTCAAAATATTACTTTAAAAAAAAAAAGACTGATTGGTTGATTGATTTGAAAGACAGAATCACAGGAAGAGAAGGAGAGATGGAGAGAAAAAGATCTACCATCTGCTGGTTCACTCCCCTAAATGGCCAAGGCTGGGCCAGGTTGAAGCCAGAAAAAAGGAACTCCATCCAGGTCTCCCACCTGAGCGGCAGGAGCCCCAGTACTGGGGCCATCATCTGCTTTTTCCCAAGCACATTAGCAGGGAGCTGGGTAGGAACTAGAGCAGCCAGGACTCAAACCAGTGCTCATACGGATGTCAAATCACAGGCAGCAGCTCTACACACTGCACCACAACACCGGTCCCTCCAAATATTACTTTTGGGCCCATGCTGTGGCATGGTTGAACCCCCACCTGCAATGCTAGCATCCCATATGGGTGCTAATTCATGTCCCAGTAGCTCCACATCTGATCCAGCACCCTGTTAATGCACCTGGAAAGGCAGTGGAAAATGGCCCAAGTCTTTGGGACCCTGCACCCACATGGGACACCCAGATGAAGCTGCTGGCTCCTGGCTTCGACATGGCCCAGCCCTGACCGTTGTGGCCATTTGGGAGTCAATCAGTGGATGGAAGATTGATCTCTCTAACTCTGCCTTTCAAATAAATAAGTAAATCTTTAAATATATATATATATATATATACACACACACACACGTTACATGTTCAGCTCAATATAATTACAGAGGAAAGGAAGACATCTTATTAAGGGCAGATTGAACCTAGGGACACAAACATGCACTAAACACCAGAGAACGTTAATTCTGTGCACTTGCTTCTATCACAATTTAATGACCGGTCTTTTAGCCTTCTCCAGCTATTATGCTTTATCCTCTGTGTTAGCTAAGAATTCTATCTAAGTACTTTAACTATTAAACTGCTGTATGCACAAAGATTATCTGGTCCTATTTCTTCTTACAGAATAGAACTGAAAGGCCTATGATCCACTTATACCACCAACAAAGTCCATTCTGTTTTTCATGAATCAGCATAGCCTGATTCTTTTTTTTTTGACAGGCAGAGTGGACACTCTCCAATGGCCGCTGCTGCTGGCACGCTGCGTTGATCCGATGGCAGGAGCCAGGTGCTTCTCCTGGTCTCCCATGGGGTGCAGGGCCCAAGCACTTGGGCCATCCTCCACTGCACTCCCGGGCCACAGCAGAGAGCTGGCCTAGAAGAGGGGCAACCGGAACAGAATCTGGCACCCCGACCGGGACTAGAACCCAGTGTGCCGGCGCCGCAAGGCGGAGGATTAGCCTAGTGAGCCGCAGCGCTGGCCTATAGCCTGATTCTTAATACAATGTCCTTCCCAAGGCAGGCGTTCTCACAATCCAAATTTTCCTTCTCTAACTAAAATAACCATATAACCATAATCTCTGCCTTTCCTACTCCAAATCACCAGGTGCCTTTCTAAACCACAGATCTCAACAAGCTAGCTCCCTTCTAAAATTCTTTAACAGCTCCTCTCTTCATACAGGGTAAAATTTAAAATATTTTAGCATGATTACATCATTCTAAACTATTTGCTGTTCTCAAAACATTCTTCTCCCTACTGTATTTCCAGTGTGTTCCTTCTCTATGTTCCCTTTCTAGCCTAAAATGTTTTTCAAAGTCTCGAGTACCCTTCATTAGCCCAAATGTCACTTCTTAGATCTCCCCAGCAGTCAAAATAATCTTTCTATTCCCCACTGTTATTAGGTTTAAACACCAAAGCTGCCCTTATGTAAGACCTGTCACATCAGTGAAACTAGAAAGAACCAATAAGCTCTCTCCAGAGCCAGGAGCCAGGAGCCTCAAGCCTCCTCCAGGTCTCCACGGGGGCAAGGGGCCCAAGGACTTGGGCGATCTTCTACTTCTTCCCCAAGCTTTAGCAGAGAGCTGGATCAGAAGTAGAGCAGCTGGGACTTGAACTGGCACCCATATGGGATACCAGCACTGTAGGCAGTGGCTTTACCCGCTATGCCACAGCACCGGTCCCCCAGTAAGCTCTTGAATAAAGTTCAAGTAACCAACTAAAAGCAATCTGTATATGGTTGAAACACCAGCTCTAGAAAATTAGCCTACAGGGTTCAGCGCTGTGGCATAGTGGGTAAAGCCTTCATCTGTGGCTCCAGCATCCCATGTAGCCGCTGGTTTGTGTCCCAGCTATTCCACTTCCCACCCAGCTCCCTGATGATGTGCCTGGGAAAGCAGTGTTAGGACAACCCAAGGGCTTGGGCCCCTGCACCCATTTGGGAAATCCAAAAGAGGCTCCTGGCTTTTGATGAGCCCAGCTCACTGGGGAGTGAGCCAGTGAATGGAGGATATCACTCTGTCCCTGTCTTGTCTGTCTGTCCTTCTCTCTCTGCCTTTCAATAAATAATCTTAAAAAATTTTTTGACGATATATGAAGGAAACCATGTAATTAAGTAAAATATAAAACCTCAGAAGAAAAAGAACATTTTAACAGAAGGTAGATTCTATACCAGCCTAGGAAAGGGAAAAACAGAGCAAGAATCTGTTAATGGTTCTTTCCAAAGTCCATGAGAAGCAGCTGCCTTCAACCAGCAGCTTTCAGTATCCTGACCTCCTACAGTACAGTGTAGAGGGAATAACTTAAAATACCACACAGAACAAATTACAGGTGTCTGCTGGTCAGAGGCAGCCTTCCAAACCTGCATATGCATTCCTTTAGTGTAAGTGGATAAATCTAGCTACCATAACTTGATACAATAACCTTCCAAAGACAATTGTTTTAATATTAAAAAAATACAGAGCAGCTGGCTCTGTGGCGCAAAGGGTTAAGCAGCCACCTACAACGCTGGTATCCCATATCAGAGTGTGGCTGTTCCACTTCCAACCCAGCTCCCTGCTATTGTGCCTGGGAAGGCAGAATAGGATGGCCCAAGTGTTTGGGCCCCTGCCATCTACGTGGGAGACCCACATGCATTTCCAGACTTGTGGCTTTGACCAAACCAACCTGGGCCATTGCAGCCATTTGGGGAATAAACCAGTGGATGGATATCTCTGCCTGCCTGCCTCCCTCCCTCCCTCCCTCTCTCCTTCTCTCTCTCTCTCTCTCTCTCTCTCTGTGTGTGTGTGTGTGTGTAATTCTGCCTTTCAAATGAATAAACAAAAATCCTTTAAAAATAAATTAATATTGGGGATGGCACTGTGGTACAATGGGTTAATGCCCTGGCCTGATGTGCCAGCATCCTATATGGGCACCAGTTCTAGTCCCGGCTGCTCCTCTTCTGATACAGCTCTCTGCTATGGCCTGAGAAGGCAGTAGAGGATGGCCCAGGTCCCTGGGCCCCTGCATCTACGTGGGAAACCCGGAGCAAGCTCCTGGCTTCAGATTAGCACAGCTCCAGCCGTTGTGGCCATCTGGGGAGTGAACCAGCAGATGGCAGACCTCTCTCTGTCTCGAACTCTCTCTGTAACTCTTTCAAATAAATAAAATAAATCTTTAAAAAAAAGTAAATGAGTAAATATTTATATATATACTTATAGGGAAGGACATTTGGCACAGCAATTAGGACACTGGGAGGCTGCATCTCCTATCAGAATGCCTGGTTTGAGTCTCTGCTACTCTGCTTCCAACCCAGCTTCCTGCTAACACAGACCCTGGAAGGCAGCAGAGAATGCCTCAATTACTTGGGTCCCTGTCCAGGGTGGGAGACCCACATTGAGTTCCTTGGCTCCTGGTTTCAGCCTGGCCCAGCCCCAGCTGTGACAGGCATTTGGAGAATGAACCTGCAGGTGGAAGATGTATTTGTCTCTCTCCTTCAAATAAGACATAAACAAAAATTCAAAACACATACACGTGTACATAACCACCTGTATTTTCCAAGTGCATCTTATCTAACTAAAAATATTAAGAAACATACAGTGCTTTTTGTTATGTGAACAGGGATTAATATCAAATTCATCAAATTACCTCTGATTTCAAGCAGTTTAGCTTACAATTCTAGGGGCCATATCCCCAAACCACTGTAAACTCTCACCAAAGTATAATTCCACCCTCAAGGCCTTGTATTCATCATTTCTCCTCTAACTTCAACACCTCCACGACAGGTTTTCCTTTCAACTAAATTTAACCTGATAGACTGCAGCGGCATCCCTTTAATGAGGCAGGTTTGGGGGAAATGACTGAAACTTGAGTGTTTTAGACTATTTTATACAGGAGAAAGTGGAACACAACAAGATCTTATACTGAGTTTATAGTGGTCAAAAAAAATTTCATCAACCATTTAACTAGACGATACTCACATACTATATAAAATTAAGAGAAGTTAAGGGCTTTTATCCATATCACAGAGTTGTGATGAGCCAGAACTTAACTTTCTTTCTTTGCTAACTTAAATACTTACATCAGTTTAATATGTAACTATTTTCAGAATGCTTGAAATATATCTAGGCAGGCAGATAAATCCACAAAATGTTTCCATTTATCATTTTGAGTTAGAAAATTTGAGAAGTCTAAAGAACTGAGCCATTCAATTACACAACCATTTGCTTTACTTCAATTAATTCTAAGCAGGCAATATGAAAAGAAAAATAAACTAGGCCTTTTAATCAGGTCATAGAATTTGTATCTAGTAAATTTAAAATATATACCACCTAAATTTAAAAATGGGACATCTGGGAGGAACAGAAGAAATAACAGTAACTGGAAACTGAAAATGCTCAGACTATCAACAAGTTAAGTAGTAATAACAGCTGGCAATTAAGAGACACATTCACTGAACATGAACATGAACTGGGTATCCAGGAAAGCACTTTAAATGCAGTTTTCATTTTAATCATAACTTTATAAAAATCTGTATATGAGATGAGAAAGGTGAGGCTAGGAGAGTATTAAGTAACTTGTCCAAGATTACTAAACGTATTCTAAACCATCTACTTAAGAATTATGATGTCAAAATTCATATTCCTAACTTTCCTTGTTAAGTTTCCTTGCTAAGATAATTTCAATCTATTATTTTTTTATCTGAGTAAACCTTACTTGTAAAAAGTAAAAATGCACAATTAAGAATTTATACAACCTCAGAGAACAGAGTTCCAATATGCATTGAGTTTTTCAACCTGAGCTTACAAATTGGCTACCACCTTGATGTTAAAATCAATTCAAATGTGTTCATAAGTTGATTTAGTAGTTGATAATAAACATTTCAACAATATCTCACTAATACATATTTAACCAAACAGCTTTCACCAATTTTTAACCAAAATAATAGAAATAAGTTGGTACTATACATCTAAGGCATTAAAAATTTTAAAGATATCACATTTTCAGAGTCAAAAGATTTGCCTTACACCTCTCTCTTCCTTTTTGGCAATTTAATGCTAATAATGAGTACCTGGAGGAGGAAACAGCATTTGTAAATCATCACGTAGCTTCAGGTTACTTAACAGAATGGTTCATTCAATGGCCACATGCTAATCAAAGTTTCTTTACTCAGTACATATATGAGCCAAGATTACATTCTTTAAAATTAATACTACTCGCCAACAACCATCACCACTGATCACTGAGAACTGGTGAGAATTAACAGCTCATTTGTTAACACCAAAGGCTGATTAACCTACCTGTCACTGCTGGTACTACTGCTGCTGCTGATTGAATCACTACTGGAAGATCTACTCCTAGAGCCGCTGCCGCTAGGGGACCGTGTGGGTCTGGACGCTTGGCTAGCCAGTCTTTGAGGAGACTGATTTCTAGACTGGGATGAATGTGGTGACCGACTCCTGCTGTGCTGGTAATTCCGCTCTGGCCTTCTGCCTCGTACCTCCCGGGGAATGTCATCCCTGTAGATATCCCTGTGTACCACACTGGGCAGCGTAAACTGCTCCCGAGCCCTAGGTTCGTATCGGGGGTCATGAGCATCAAAGCGGTTTGGACTTCGACTCCGAGAAGTGTAATAGAGCCCATGCTGTAAAGTCCGCTCTCGAGGATCTCTATAGTAATCCTGATCGTAATGTCTTGTCCGATCAAATCCTCCCGTCCCCCGTTCATGGTGTCCATAGGCACTATGTTCATAAGCACGCTCCCTGTTATCTGAAGCCCTGCATTTAGGAGGGGGGAAAAATATTTAATCAGACAGGAACAAGGAAAACTAAAATCAAGTCATGCAAATATTCACTTCGACATTGCCTTTGAAACTGGTTACTCCCTGAACAGCATTAACCACTTAGAAAGCAACTACTAACAAGCTTAGCATTTTACTGAACTCCAAAACTGATTCACAAAGAGGAAAAATCACTGTTTTAAGTGTAGTTTGGGCTTTCATGACTTGTGCTCTGGATATCAGTAGCCCATTTTATTAGGATTTTCTGACTTGTATATAGAAGAATTCTGTACACCTCTTTTCTATTTTAAGTTGAACGGAGTAAGAGGTTGTCAGTTTAACACGAAAGCGTTTTCACTTTCATCAGATTACTTGCAAATATATTTTGTGTCACATCTCCACACATTTTAACATAGACATGAAAGCCGCAATGCAATGTTCTGTAGTAGGAAGGGCTTTCAAGGAAATCCAGAAAAATATTTAAATGCAACCTTTTCTCATTAAGTTTAGACTGCTTAATTACACAGACTACACAAATTGCTGTGCCAAATTACATTTAATAAAAATAAAATTTCAAAAAACAACCCTACATGCTTAGGATATCAAAATATTAGACTACCACATGCTATTCTATGTAAATTTAACTAAGAATAAGAGTTCCTTTACCTCCTTATGCTACCAAATGCCACATAAGTTTTTAAGTGTCTATAATCTAACTTGTTAATGCGTCTACTATTATCAATTAACTTCATTCAATTTAAAAGTATTTTAATAGGATATGAACATTGATCAACCTAAAAGTACAAGAAGTATTTTACACACTTGCAATTATGTGTTAATATTAAAAACTAATTCTAACTCTATAAAGAAATCTTAAGTGCTCTTTGGGTTCCAGAAATCAGCTACTGAGTTCCTAAAAGATCACTCTGCTTTAATTTCTCTTCAACCTCATCTCTAGATTAATCTATCAAAAGGGAATAAGAAATCATAAAAGAATTAAAATATCTTCAATGAAGAATATTTGGCAAAATCTTCTAACAATTAAAACTATGTGCCCAATAGATGGCTAGATTTGAGATCTCTTCACATTCATTTTCTCTATTATTTCACAATTCCATCTTCCTGGGCTATTTTTTGCTTTCTTGATGCCATTATGGAAAGAATTGGCATGGCAAAAAGGTTCAATCTTTCCCACCAAATGTATTAAATAACTTTCTCCTTTTTTATTTCTGCTATCCTGAAATCTGGATTAATTCAATGTCTACCAAGAGCTTCCATTGAGATTTAAGAGAAAATTTCATAAATAATTCATTTAGCATCCTATCAAATGTTAATCAATCGAAGTCATTATTAATGATATAACCAAAGCAATAGACAAAAACTCTAGGAGCATTACTGTTACAGTTGATATTTTATAAATATGCAAAGTTCTTGTCTATTAGAAGAACACAGAAGGCAGGCACAAGGGCTAGCAGAGCTGAAATCTAATGGCTGTCCTTTGATTCATCCATTAGTATCAAAGACTTCTAGAGTTAGTGGGAAAAGAAAGAGTTTGACTTGGGTTAGGAGAGGGGCTAATATACACAGGTCAGGACATACCAACCTTTTCCAAGTGTGGAAACACGACCTATAATCCCAATTAAATCTAGGGAGAGAATTGTGAACATAACTTCCCCAATTTTGGCCCCTCTTATGGGGGTAATCCACCTTCTTAATGGGCAAGGGTGTCAAATGATATTTAGATGAACCACAAGAAAAAAATCTTAGTGACCAGATAAAATAATTCCACTGGAAGCAAGCAGTCCCAGACAACTGTAATTCTCAAACCCCCAGACTTCTTTCTTGAGATAGTAGACAATTATAAATTGATCCACATTCATAAAAATCTCCAGTCCTAAGTGTGAATCAGGCAGCTGGCAGAAGAGGAAATATCCTGCAATTCCAACGAGCGCTGGCGGAGGGGACGACTGCTCGCCAGTTGTTTTCTTTTGTAGTCATCCAGCCCAGTCAATTTTGATTGCTGTATCCACAACTGATCATCCCCATGTGTTCAAAACTAAAGTACCTTTAATTGGACAGCAACTTGCATAAGAAATGAGACAGTAATCCTCTTCCCCTGGGCTAATGGAGTCTTGACAGGATGGCATCCCATACATTCCAGCAATTAGGAAAGAATGGCTATATTCCAGGATTTGGGAACGTCCAGCATCTCAATTTTCCCCATTTCCATCAAGGAGTATAATTCCAACACAGAAATTGTGTAGATCCAACACAGGAAAATCAAGCATCACCTTCTCTCTTCATCCAAGTATATATCTCCATGTTAAATTACTGTTTGTAGAATCCAAATGGTTGAATCATTATGGTCTGTTAAATTTTTTTTGGTGACAATCCAATTCATTTGTAAATTTTATGTAGTGAAAACGAAGTAGCAGATACCAACTTCTAAAATCATCTGTAAGCTGTAATACTCCAGAAATATTCCAAATAGTACAACCATATAAGCTGTAGCCAAATAGCTCCATCGGGCAGAAGGGATATATCCAAGGAACGCCTTAATATTATCCAAGAGAAGGAATCATCTAGAAGACAGGTAACTCCAAAAATGACGCTGCCACAGGAAATCTTCCACCACTTTACATCTCAAGAGTAGATATCCAATCAGCTGCAGGAAATATCCTCTACGATTCCATAAGACACCAGCCAGTGAGACAGGGATCACTTCCGTTTCCAACCCAAAATAGGAAACATTGAGAATGCCCAAATTTTAAAATCCATCTGGGGCCCCTAAATACGAGTTTCTGTTTCTCACCATATCAAATATAAAATACCTGCCTACAGAAACCTTGGAACTTACCCATCAAGTCTCCGCTCATAACGTCCTTCTCGTGCATGAAGTGATGGTGGAGGGCCATAAGCAGGCCCTCCACCACCTCCTCTGAACCCAGAAACCTCTCTACTACGAGATGCTATGGAAACTGTATCATCCAATCCCCGAGCAGCACTCGGAATGGTGCCTGGTTCATTATAATCCGTGCGTAGGTCTCTATCTCCCATTTTGTTGACTGAGTTGTGAGCTTTCTGTGCACTTTTGATGTCCACAAAATCCACAAAGGCAGCCACTCCTCCTTCAGATCCCCTCTTGGGGAGGATTTTGACACTTTCCACACGGCCATATCTGGAAAAAATAAAGCAAATATTATTGTTGCATATCAATAATTTTCCAAAATGTGTTTTTAGAATGTTTCTTATTTTTAGTTAATTCACAATATTTATGTATACGTTAGAAGGCATAAAATGGCTCTCTTTTACACTTAGACTTTTCTCTCTAGGGCAAATATCTGCACCACATTCTTGTATTACTCTCATTTCTTAAATATATAAAATTTACAAAATTAACCTTAACCTTTCTAGAATACTCTGCTGAAATGAATCTCTCCAATTTTGGAGGATGGGTGTTTGCTCCACAACCTACATCAGAATGCCTAAATCTGAATGCCTGTTCTGTTCCCAATTCCAGTTTCCTGTTACTGCGTACTCTGGGAGGCAGTGGTGATGGCTCTGGCATTTGGATCCCTGCTACCAACATGGGACAAACAGCTCTTGCCCTCAGCGTGGCCCAGCCTTGGCTAATGAGGCATCTGGAGAATGAACCAGCAGATGAGAGCGCTCCATGTCTGTCTAGCCATTTTTCTCTCTACCTCTCAAATAAATAAATTTAAAGGTTTTGGAGAATTTTTAGACTCTAAAAATATTTTTCAAGTAAATTCCACAGTATTGTTAGTTAACTACAGTCACAATGCTATACACCAAATCCCAAGAAAAGAGTTCCTGAATCTTAACAATCGAAGTAATTTTTAAAATCTTAAAAGATCTCTATTAAATAAAGACTAAATACACAAAGAAAATGTATAGGTTTAATTTTAATCTAACTCATTAAGTAATAAAATTCCTGAAAAAAAAAGAGATGTTTTCAAAAATAAATTTCAAGGGGAGTGGGTACAGTGGTGGCACAGTGAGGCCACCACTGGGGATGCCCACATCCAAGTCAGGCTTGAGTCTGGGCTGTTTCCAATCCAGCTTCCTGCTAACGCAGCCTTGCACGCAGCACATGCTGGCTCAAGTGTCTGGGCCCCTGCCATCCATGTGGGAGACCAGGATGGAGCTTCCTGGCTTGTGGCTTCAGCCTCACCCAGTCCTGGCTGCTGTAGGCACTGGAGAAGTGAACCAGTAGATCGAAGGGGTGTCTACTACTTTGCTTTTCAAGTAGATGAAAATAAACATTTTTAAACGTTTTAATTAATTCATTTTCTTTTTCTAGTGAGCTAAAAACTGTCAAAAAAGTATGGGGCCAATGCCATGGCTCACTTGGTTAATCCTCCGCCTGCAGCACCAGCATCCCATATGGGCACCGAGTTCTAGTCCCGGCTGCTCCTCTTCCAGTCCAGTCCTCTGCTGTGGCCCGAGAGGGCAGTGGGCCTTGCACCCCATGGGAGACCAGGAAGAGCACCTGGCTCCTGCCATTGGATCAGCGCGGTGCGCTGGTCGCAGCATGCCGGACGGCCGCGGCGGCCACTGGAGGGTGAACCAACGGCAAAAGGAAGACCTTTCTCTCTGTCTCTCTCCACTCTGTCAAAAAAAAAATTATTAAAAAAAAAAACTTAAAAAAGTAAACTTTAGGGCTGGTGCTGTGGCATAACAGGGACCTACAGTGCCTGCATATCATGAGTCCCAGCTGCTCTACTTCCCACCCTGCTCCCTGCTAATGCACCAGGGAAAGCAGCAGAAGATGGCCCCAGTGCTTCCGACCCTGCTCCCACATGGAGAGCCAGAGGAAGCTCTTGGCTCCTGGTTTCGTCCAAGCCTACCTAACACTGGGCGTTGCGGCCATCTGGGAAGTGAACTAGTGAATGGAAGATCTCGTTGTGTGTGTGTGTGTGTGTGTGTGTGTGTGTAACTGCCTTTCAAATAAATCTTTTTAAAAATGTATACTTTACATAGAAATAAAACTACTTTTCATATCAAATAATAAATCTGAGAATCTTTTGATAGATCTTATGTTCTAGTTTTTATTCAAAAATGTATACTATGTAAAAATTTTCTATTATGTAGAAAAATTTGAGTCTTTTATATTCTGAATCACCTGTGAGAAACAAAGTCTGAAATCAAAAATTCATGCAAATTCTGTTAATTTCATTAGCAATAATTATAGTTCATGTGTTTATAATTCAACAGTTTAGAAAGACAGGAATGGGGACCAGCGCTGTGGCACAGATGGTTAAAAATCCCACGTGAGTGCCGGTTCAAGTTCCGGCTGTTCCACTTCCAATCCAGCTCTCGAATGCACCTGAGAAAGCAGCAGAGGATGGCCCAAGTGCTTGCGCCCCTGCATCCACGTGGGAAACCCAGAAGAAGCTCCCGGCTCCTGGCTTCAGATTGGCTCAGCTCCAGCCATTGTGGCCATTTGGGGAGTGAACCAGTAGATGGAAGACCTCTCTCTCTCTCTGCGTCTCTGTAACTCTTTCAAATAAATAAAATAAATATTTTTTAAAGGCAGGCACAGCACTTTTAAATACAGCATTCTTATCTGCTGACAATCTACAATCATAATTTTAAGCTTTCCATGAAAAAACTCTGACAGCAAAACTTTTTTATGTATACCCTAGTATTAAGTTCCACTCATTACAAAGAAAACATAATAGTAAAATTCAATGTCATAAATAAATTGAACAAAAAGTATCAAAATAACCTGGTATAAATTAATGAATGAAAGGATCTTTGTAATTTGGAAAAAAATTGCTAGAAACTAAAATAGTTTTTCTATACAAAAAAAGAAAACCTTTCCAACATACTTGACAAAGGACTTGTATCTGGACTACAAGAAATCTTACAACTCACTCCATTTCTTTTAAATAGGCAAAAGAGAAACACATACACAGCAGAAGAGCACATGAAAAAAATGGTCAACATTATTAGTCATTAGGGAAATGCAAATCAGAACCACAAGACACCACACTTCACACACACAAAGATGCCCAAAAAACCAAAACGAACATCTAAAAAAAAACAGAAAATCACAAGTATCGACAAGGATGTGGAAAAATTTAAATCTCAAGAAGAACTGGTAAAAACATTCAGTGACCCACCAACTGTGGAAAAGTAGGCATTTCTTTAAAAATTTAGCACAGAAACTATATAATCCAGCAGCCCAAAAGAACTGAAAACTGTGATTCAGACACTTTTCTACCACGTTTACGTAGCCTTACAATATTCAAAAGGTGAATAACCCAAAAATCCACAGGTGGATGAGTGTATAAACAAAATGACATATAAACAAAATATGACAATGAAAATATTAATCGATTACATCTCATTGTCCTATAGACAGGACAGGACACCTATAAAGACTCTAACTGAGCAATAAATATACCACTTTTGGTAACTCTGAAATAATGTATCACTGAAATATCTGCAGAATTGAAAACTTGGGACTTAATAGATTAAGACATACAGTAAAGAAGTTCCTCTGCATGCGACAGCACGGATAAACCTCAAAAGCACTCTGCTGAGTGAAATAAACCAGACACAGAGAGACAGTCTATGGTTCCATTATTGGAAGAGTCCAGAAGAGCCAACCTCAAAGAGAGGTTAACAATAACAGGAACTGGTAGAAGACAGGAATTGGGAGTTACTGCCCAATGAATAGTTTCTATCTGGGATGATGAAAACACTGAACATAGTGATGATGGTTATACATCATTTTGAATGTACTTAATGCCACTCAATTGTATACCTAAAACGATTAAATGGAGGGCCCCAGTGAAGTCGCTGTTTGTGATATCTGAATCCTATATGGGAGTGCTAATTTGAAGAGTCACAGCTACTCCAGATCCAGCTCCTTGCTGATGCACCTGGGAAAAGCAGTGGATGATGACAAAGTTTCTGGGTACCTGCCACCCACCCAGGAGACTCAAACGGAGCTCTAGGCTCCCAGCTTAGGCCTGACCCAGCCCAGGCCTTTGCAGCCATTTGAAGAATGAATCAATGAAGATCTCCCCTCCTTTCTTTCTGTCCCTGTCACACTGCCTCTCAAATAAATAAATTTTAAAAACTGATTAAAATGACCCTGTGTATCCTGTACCCACTCCCCCACACACAGCCCATCACCAAACCCAAATTCAAGTATACCTTTCTCTTATCCTTTAAAAAAAAAAAAAGGCCTTTTCACCAAGATGGAACTGAAGGCAAAGAAAGAAGCTCCTGGGGTTAGCACTGTGGCACAGCTGGTGAAAACAGCTGCTTTTAACACCAGATGGAGACCTGGCTGCTCCTCTTCCAATACAGCTTTTTGCCACTGGGCCTGACACACCGGGTTCTAGTCCCAGTCGGGGCGCCGAATTCTGTCCGCAGCGTGCTGGTCGTGGCGGCCATTGGAGGGTGAACCAACGGCAAAGGAAGACCTTTCTCTTTGTCTCTCTCTCTCACTATCCACTCTGCCTGTCCAAAAAAATTAATTAATTAATTAATTAAAATTTAAAAAAAAAGAAAGGAAGGCAGAGTTACAGAAAGGCAGAGGCACAAGCAGAGAGAGAGAGAGGTCTTCCATCCACTGGCTCATTCCTCAGAGGGCCATAACAGCTGGAGCTGCACCAATCTGAAGCCAGGAGCCAGGAGCTTCCTCTAGTTTTTCCACGTGAGTGCAGGGGCCCAAGGACTTGGACCATCTTGTACTGCTTTCCCAGGCCATAGCAGAGAGCTGGAATAGAAGTGGAGCAGCCGGGACTCAAATCAGCGACCATAGGGAATGCCAGCACTGCAGGCAGTGGGTTTACCACGGGTAAAGCACCGGCCCCATCACCTACCTTCTAGTGGACATAGACACTATTTCTGCAGAAGCAACCCAAATAGCCTCAAAAAAGCATCTCCAACAGAAACAAGTTTGACCACTAGGCTATCATCAAGAACTCAGACCACGGGATCTGCTATGCAGAAGGCAGCAGACAACCACACAAAGGTTCATTATGGATGGTACAGACAACAAGCACCAGATCAAAGAGGCTGTGAAAACGTGCTATAACACCAACACAGCTGAGGTCAATACCCTGATCCAACCTGATGGAGAGAAGGCAGCACATCTTCAGCTGGCCCTTAATTATGATGCTTTGAATATTACCAACAAAACTGGGATCATTTAAACCAAGTCCAGTTGGCTAATTATAAACACATGTTTTTTCATCATAAAAAAATAAACAGGGGTGGGCATGGCACAGCGAGTTAAGCCACCGGTTTGCAAAGCCAGCACCCCATATCAGAATGCTGGTTCAAGTTCTGATTTCTTTGCTTCCAATCCAGCTTCTGGCTAATATGCCTGGGAAGGCAGAAGATGGCCTAAATACTTGGGCCCCTGCCACCCAAGGAAGGAGACATGGTGGGTAGTTTTTGACTCCTGACTTCAGCCTGTCCCAGCCTTAGCTGTTGGAGCCATTTAAGGAGTAAACCAGTGGATGAAAGACGTGTGTGTGTGTAAGAGAGAGAGAGAACAGAAAACAGAAATTCTGCCTTTAAAACAAGTAAAGGGTGGGTGTTTGGCCTAGCAATAAAGGGTGTTCACATCACCTAACAGAGGACCTAGGTTTGAACCCCAGCTTTGGCTCCCAATTCTGGCTCCCTGCTAATGCAGACTCTGAAAGTCAGCCTTCAATGTCTCAATTATTTTGCTTCCTGCTACTCATATGAAAGACTTGGATTGAGTTTCCAGGACCCAGATTCATTTTGGCTCAGTTGTGACAGTTTTGGGTATTTAGGGAACAACTTAGGTTCATGGCCTTTTCTCTTAAACAAAATTATTAAATTGCCAACTCGTAGGGTTGGAAATCAAAAAGCAATTAAAAAACAGTACTGGGTTGGGGCCAACACTGTGGTGTAATGGGATAAGCTGCTGCATGCACTGCCAGCATCCCATATCAGCACTGGTTCGAGTCCTGGCTGCTCCACTTCAGATCCAGCTCTTTGCTATAGCCTGGGTAAACAGTAGGAAGATGGCCCAAATCCTTGGGCTCCTGCACTCTCGTGAGAGACCCAGAAGAAGTTCCTGGATTCGGATTGGTGCAGCTCCGGCCATTGCAGACATTTGGGGAGTGAACCAGTAGTGACCATTATATATAGACAGAATAAAAAGATCAAATAAGCATGCCATATGGGATAAAAAGAGTCTAAGAAATGACTATAAAGGGCTGGCACTGTGGCCTAACAGGTAAAACCACCACCTGCAGTGCCAGCATCCCATATGGGCACCATGTTGAGACCCGGCTGCTCCACTTCTGATCCAACTCTCTGCTATGGCCTGGGAGAGCAGTAGATGAGCCAAAATCTTGGGCCCCTGCACCCATGTGGGATATCTGGAAAAAGCTCCTGGCGCCTGGTTTTGGATCAGTCCGGCTCCGGCCATTGAGGCCGTTTGGTGAATCAATCAGTTAATGGAAGACCTCTCTCTCTCTCTCTGTAACTCTTTAAATAAATAAATAAATAAATCAAAAAAAAAAAAGCAGTGAATATAAAGTTTTGGTTCAGCTCTGTAATAGGACAGACATTAAGTGTTTATATTTTTACATTATAAAAAAGATTCTAATTCATTTCTCTCCTGAAGTCAGGTCATTAATGTATCTATTATAACCACAAAACTATCTGGAATATTG
This sequence comes from Sylvilagus bachmani, assembly GCA_015711505.1. NCBI lineage: Eukaryota > Metazoa > Chordata > Mammalia > Lagomorpha > Leporidae > Sylvilagus > Sylvilagus bachmani. The sequence continues at coordinate 9,513,142 of CM027388.1, read as the reverse complement.
TAGTAACATTAACCACTTTATTACCTTTTTACAGCAAAGAAAATTTTATGAATCAATCCCCTTGATCTTATATTTAGATCAAAAGACTGGTTTCCCCTCTGTGTCAGACCTTTATTTTACTTCCTATTTCAATGACTGGTAATATTTCAGGTATGCCAAAAGCAGAATTTTGAGAAAAATAATTTAACAACATTAAATTAAGAGTAGGCCACATTTTTTCTATACGATCACAACTCAACTTTTAGAAACTATTATTGGAAAATATAACAAAAATAGTTCTTTTTTAACCATTTTAAAGAGCACAAGTCACAATTTTAAAATCAGTCAAGGCTGTCATTAATATAACAGAAGATATTAAAGGAGTGGGCATATGATGCATTGGGTTAAGCCACAAATTGGGATGCCACTGTCCCCTCTCAGAGTGCCAGGGATTAAGTCTCACCTCCAAATGTAATCCAACTTCCTGCTAACGTGCCTGGGAGGTAGCGTACAAGAGCCCACACAACTGAGCCCTGCCATCAAGTGGGAGACCTGGATGGAATTCAGGACTCCTCGCTTCAGCCTGGTCCTGCTCTGGTTGTTGGGGACTTTGTGGAGTAAACCAGCAGTCAAAATTTTCTGTCTACCTCTCTTTTCTGTCACTCTGCTTTTCAAATAGGTAGACATTTGAACTTTTTCCAACAATTATCCAGCAAGTCCTAGAAATTTAAAAAGCTGGGGTGGTTGTTGTGGCACAGCAGGTAAAGCTGCTGCCTGTGATGATGCTAGGATCCCATAGGGGCACCAGCCTGAGTCCCAGCTGCTCCACTTCCAGTCCAGCTCCCTGCAAATGTGCCTGAGAAAGCAACAGAAGATGGCCTGAGTCCTTGGGCCCCTGGCACTTTCTGAGACCTGGAGGAAGCTCCTGGCTCTAGACACACTCAGTTCTGGCTGTCAACGGCCATTTGGGGAGTGAACCTATGGATGGAACATCTTTTTCTCTCTCTCCTCCCTCCCTCCCTTTCTCTTTCTCTCTATATATAACTCTGCCTTTCAAATAAATAAATAAATCTTTGAAAACAATTTAAATAGCTAACATGACAAAAATTAAAAGTTAATGGTTTCATTTTATCAAGGGCAAATATCAAAAGTAGACATTAGCCCATGGAATGGGAGAAAATATCCACAAATTAAATATCTGATAAGGAACTCTTCACAGCTCAACCATGAGAAACAAAAAAATCCAGGTTTTTAAATGAGCAAAAAATATAATTGGACATTTCTCTAAAGATATACAAATGGCCAATAAACATAAAAAGATGCTTAACAACATCATCAGGGAAAGATAAACCAAAACCATTGAGGTATCACTTCACACTCACTAAATAGAAAAAAAAAAAAAAAAAGACAATAACAACTGATGAGGATGAAGAGAAACCCGACCCTCATACATTACTGATGAGACTGTAAAACAGAACAGCCATTTTGGAAAAAAGTTCCTCAAAATGTTACAGAATTTCATATAATTATCAGCAACTTTAGAGCTCAGGAATATACTCAAAAGACTAAAGATATATGGTCACATAAAAACAAGCACATAATTCATGTCAAAAAAATGAAAAAGGCCAAATATCCATCAACTAAGGAATGGATAAAACATGTGACATGTCCATAAAACTGAATATTGTTCAGCAAGAGGTTCTCTACACGCTACAATGGTGAACACTGAAAGCATGCCAAGTGAAACAAGCCAGTCGGAGGCTGGCACTGCAGCTCAGTGAGTAGAGCTGCCGTCTGCAATGCCGGCATCCCACACAGGTGCCGGTTCGAGTCCCAGCTGCTCCACCGTTGATACAGCTCTCTGATATGGCCTGGGAAAGCAGCAGAAGACAGCCCAGGTCTTTGGGGCCTTGAACCCGCATGGGAGACCTGGAAGAAGCTCCAGGCTCCTGGCCCACCTTCAGCCATTGACAGCCACTTGGGGAATGAACCAGAGGATGGAAGAGCTCACGCTCTCTAACTCTGTCCTTCAGATAAATAAAATAAATCTTTAAAAAAAAAAAAAAAAAAGAAGAAGAAGCCAGTCACATATCACATAATTCTAAATAAACAAAACTTCAAACTTGGTAAATCCATAAAATTCAAGCAGATTAATGGTTGCCAGGGACTGAAGAGAAAATGGAAAGTGACTGCTAATAGGTACAAAGTTTCATTTTAGGGTATAAAAATGTTCTGAAATTAGTAACGATGGCTGCACAACTCTGCATATATGTAGAACAGCTGAATTGTGAAGTGGGCACCAAAGCATGATGGCTAAGCTTCCGCCTGTGGCCCCGGTTCATGTCCCTGCTGCCCCTCTTCCAATTCAGCTCTCTGCTAACGGCCTAGGGAAGCAGTGGAAAATAGCCCAAGTTGGGCCCAGACATGGGAGACCCAGAAAAAGCTCCTGGCTCCTGATCAGCCCAACAGACATCTGCGGAGTGAACCAGTGGATAGGAAGAGCTTTCTCTGTCTCTCCCTCTCTCTGCCTATACTCTATCACTTAAATAAATACATAAAATCTTTAAAAAATAATAAAACCTGAAGTGTACTTTTGCACAAATTGCTCCTTTTCTCTGCCATTGTGATGAGGTCATCAGACTTTTCCTCACTATGTCTTCTCACAAGACTTTTTTTCCTAAAGATTTATTGTATATATTTGAAAGGCAGAGATAGTAAGAAATCTTCCATCCACTGGTTAACCCCCCCCCCCCCCCAAATAACCACAATCGTTGGGGCTGGGGTAGGCTGAAGTCAGGAGCCAGGAACTCCTTCCAGATCTCCCAAGTGAGTGCAGTGGCCAAGCAGCTGGGACACCCTCTGCCACCTTCCCAGGGAGCTGGATCAGAAGCAGACCAGCCATCCCCACACCAGGATTCTGATATGGGATAGTGTCGCAGGTGGCAGCTTAACCCATTACGTCACAACGCCAGCCCCAAGACGTTTAAAATCAAGAGATTCCTGGCCAAAAAATGCCCCCTTCCCCAACGGATTCAGATGAAAACGGATAACAAAATCAGGTAGAACTCCAAAACAAGACATTGTTAAAGAACCAGGCTGTGTCTGTGAGGAACTACACTTTGGCTCACAAATGTATTTACGCTGTATCAAGGATACCATCTTCCTAACCACACCATGCAGAGACGTCACCACTGTCTGCACAACTGGACTTGTTTAACTGGGGATGTGACTTGTGGGTTTGTTCAGTAATAAATATGTGAAACATTTTCGGGGAAAAAAAGTTAATTTAAAAAGGAGAAAAATTATGTCTATCACTGTACCTGAACAACAACAAAAAACCTTGTCACATTTGGAGATAAGCTTCTACCTTATCTCACCATAAATCAACTGCAGGCCACATTTCCTATAACCAGGCAACCTGGGAAGGCATTTTCTATGTCAACCACGCCTGGCTGGAAGGTAACTGATTGCTAATGATAGCCCAAAACCTGCTATTTTTGTTTCATGGTGATACAGATCCTTTCTGGAAATTTATTTGAAATGAATTTATATATAAAAGAGTCATAAACTGCCCTTAAATAACTAATGTATTCCTCCTTTAGTCTAAGTACAAATAATAATAAATATTGCAAAAAAAAAAAAAAGTCAGAATTCCTGATGCCAGCAACAGGCAGTGAAGCACAAAGCCCTAATCTCATTAAAAAAAGTTAATACCTTGAGATATTTCTCTACCTGGAAGGATGGGGAAAAAAAGGAGGGAAAAAAAGGGATGGAGAGGTGACAAGAGGATTTTTTAATAGTTTGCTGATTTATGTTATCTCTCTGGTAAAAATAAATAAAAATAAAAATAAATATCGAGTTGTTACATAAATCTTGCGACTAAGAAAGATTTGGCATAATGTAAAATCTCTAAGCCATAAAGAAAAAGACCACATAAATCAAGCCAAATAAAAATGTCAAATCCTATATAGAAAATATTAAAAGATAAATGGATAAAAATACTTGCAATACAGAGAAGTGATTTCCTAAGTACAAAGTTCTTACAAGACAGACACCTAAGCAACAGGCCAAAACCAAAACAGAAAGTCTTTAAAAATATATACTCATATACAAATGGCAAACCAAAAAACATAATCTCAAAAACATTGCCATGGGGCCCACGCCATGGCACAGTGGGTAAAGCACCGCCTGTAGGACCGGCATCCCATACGGTGTCAGTTTGAGTCCCAGCTGCTCCTCTTCTGATCCAACTCCCTGCTGATGCCCTGGGAACTTGGTAGAAGATGGCTCAAGTCCCTGGCCCCTACACCTGTGTGGGAGACCTGGAAGAAGCTCCAGCCTCCTGGCTTCGGATCAGCCTGTTGCAGCCATTTGGGGAGTGAACCAGCAGATGGAAGATTTTCTCTCTTTGCCTATGCCTCTCTGTAACTCTTTCAAATAAATAAATCTTTTTTTTAAATTGCTCAACTTCATTCAGAATTTTAAAAATCCAGATTTTTAAAATGATACCATGTAACACAAAGACCAAAAATTTTAATAATACCTGTTATGGCCAGAATATAAAAAATAGGTACTTTCATAATAATGTTTACAGAAATACAAATTAGAGAACCTCTCAGGAAGACATTTGACAGTACCTGTTATAAACTAAGTCACACACCTAGAAACTGCTTCATAATTTATAATTATAAATTATAATTTATAATTTACATGTACATAGTTGTGTATGTTTGCAAGCTGTTCAAGACTGCTTACTGCAGCGGACCCTCTAACAGTAAAAATGAAAGCCACCACTATTCTACTTGCTGTCTCTATGAGGTGACTGCTCTAGGTATGTCATGTAAATAGGTCATACTATATTTGTCCCTCTGTCAAGGGCTCATTTCACCTAGCAAAGTTTCTTCAGTTTATCCACACTGAGCATGTGTCAGAACTGGCTTCCTTTCTAAATCTGAAAGATAATCTATCTCATGTAATCTGTTTAACATATCTCTGATAAACATATTTTGTCTATCTTTTGGTGAGGGATACTGGTTTGCATCGACCTTGTAGCTATTGCAAATAGGCTGTCATGACAGATTACATTTTTTATGACTTCTAATTAGAAAGAGTTTAAGAAAACTTGAAAACTCAGAATAAGCATGACTCAACCAATTAACTATAACCCTTCTCTGTTTACTGAATTCATGGTGACTGCCTAGCTCCCTGTGCCTGAAAACTTGATAAATATAACTTTGGAAAATGCATCTGTTTTCAGTAAAGCCCTGAGTGTGAAATTATTCAGAGCACAGCCAGGCACCATTACTTAAGAGAGGAAAACATCTTTAAAAAAAAAATCCTTTTAAAAAAGTTTACTTATTTGAAAGGCAGAGTTCCAGAGAGAGAGGGAGCATAGAGATCTTGCAAATGGCTGCAGCAGTCACAGGGCTGGGCCAGGGCCAGGCCAACGCAGGAGCCTGAAACTCCATCTAGATCTCCCACGTGGGTGCAGGGGTCCGTGCACTCAAGCCGTCTTCCACTGTTTTCCCAGGTACATTAGCAGGGAGCTGGGCTGGAAGTGGAGCAGCAAGGACTTGAACCAGTGCTCATATGGGATGCCAGTGTTGCAAGCGGCAGCTTAACCTACTGCACCACAACACTAGACCTGGAAAAATAATTTTTTATATAGTGCCATACACTGTATAAAAACAATTTTATACAAACATTTCATGCAGATTTAGTAGGAAACAATTTTTTAAATGATTTTATATGAGACATATGCATCCCATGTCAGAATGCTGGTGATACTCTGTGATACTCTGCTGCCATTCCACTTTCCTGCTAATGCACCTGGGAAGGCAGAAGAGGATGGCCCAAGTACTTGTGTTCCTGCCCACCACATGGAAGACTCAGACAGGGCTCCTGGATACTGGCTTCAGCCTGGCTCAGCTCCTGCTGTTGAAGCCATCTGGGGAGCAAAGCAGCAGATGGAACATCTTTCTCTGTCTCTTCTCTCTGCAATTCTACTTTCAAATAAATAAAATTTAAAAAACTTAAAAAAAAAAAACTTTAAAAGTACAACTGTTCATCAATAAATTTAAAAAGCAAACTGTGGTACCTTGACTGTAGTGGTGGTTATGTCTGCATTTCTTATCAAGAGTAAACTCTGGCCGGCGCCGTGGCTCAACAGGCTAATCCTCCGCCTTGCGGCACCGGCACACCGGGTTCTAGTCCCAGTCGGGGCGCCGGATTCTGTCCCGGTTGCCCCTCTTCCAGGCCAGCCCTCTGCTGTGGCCCGGGAGTGCAGTGGAGGATGGCCCAGGTGCTTGGGCCCTGCACCCCATGGGAGACCAGGAAAAAGCACCTAGCGCCTGGCTCCTGCCATCGGATGAGCGCAGTGCGCCGGCCGCAGCGCGCCGTCTGCGGCAGCCATTGGAGGATGAACCAATGGCAAAAGGAAGACCTTTCTCTCTGTCTCTCTCTCACTGTCCACTCTGCCTGTCAAAAAAAAAAAAAATTAAAAAAAGAGTAAACTCTATAGTTTAATGCTACGCACAATGGCGTAGCAGGTAAAGATGCCACCTGTGGCAACAGCATCCCATTTGGGTGCCGGTTTGACTCCCCACTGCTCCACTTCTGATCTAGCTGTCTGCTAATGTGCCTGGGAAAGCAGCAGAGGATGGCCCAAGTGCTGAAGCCATTGTGGACATTTGGGGAGTGGACCAACAGATGGAAGACCTCTCTCTGTCTCTCTGTCTCTACTTCTCCCTGTAACTCTTGTCTTTCAAATAAATAAAATAAATCTGTAAAATAAATAGATAAAATAAAACAAAACACCACTTGGGGCACCCTTATCCCTTATCAGAATGCCTGGTTGAAATTTTGGCTCCTCCACTTCATATTCAGCTTCCTACTAATGCACACTCTGAGAGGCAGTAATGATGGCTCAAGTAGTTGGCTCCCGGCTTTGGCCTGGTCCAGCCATAGCTGTTGTAGGCATTTGAAGAGTGAACCAGCAGACTGAGAGAATCTTCCCCAGCCCCTCACTGTTCCACCCACTGTCATTCTGCCTTTCAAGTAGATGAAAATAAACACATTTTTTAAAAATGGTGTCTGAGATGTACTGCACATTATAGACAAGCTCCACCATTCTGGAGCTTATGCCAAGGAACAAGAATCTTAGTTCATTAAGGAACCCCTTAGAAAGGGGCAAGGGCAATGAGAGGGAGGAAGAGAGAAACAGAGGGGCAAGTAGAGCCACAAAACTTTTTGCTGAGATACCACATAAAGTGAGAGGTTGACACCCAAATAAATGCAGCAATGATTCCTAATATTATTGAGAAATGAACTCCCTTCTCACTACCACCTCTTCTGCATGACTCAGCATATAAAGTTCAGACTGATCCAGTGATTAAGCCCAGGCCACAAGGGAAGTTACAATGCAAGTAGAAGTAGAAAACCAAACTAAAATTTTATGAGTGAGGCTGCTTTAAATGGCACCACAAGTAGGCTATCCATTCAACCACAATTTGCCTCTTATGAGAGAATAGGGCAAAAATATAAAGTCACTCATGGCCCCACCATCTTTCCCTTTCTTTGTCCCCTCTGCTCCAAGAGAGTATAGACAAGGGATGTCATGCAGAGGCAACAGGGTCAATGCCCCAGATACAGCAGAGGAGGACGCAGAGCAGTAGGATACTAGCTACATGAACACAAAATTGAGCAATTGGTAAAGGTATGAAGAATAAAGGGGGGCCGGCACTGTGGCACAGTGCCTTAAAGCCACAGCTTGCAGTCCCAGTATCCCACATGGGCACCAGTTCAAGTCCCAGCTGCTCCTTTTACAATCCAGCTCTCTGCTACGACCTGGGAAAACAGCGAAGATGGCCCAAGTGCTTGGGCCCGTATACCCACGTGGGAGACCAGGAAGAAGCTCTTGGGTCCTGGCTTCAGATTAGCTCTGCTCTGGCCGTTGTGCTCGTTTGGGGAGTGAACCAGCGGATAGAAGACCTTTCTTTCTCTCTGGCTCTACTCTCTTTCAAATGAATACAAATTTGGGGGAAAAAAAGAAAAAGAAAAGGAAGAAAGAATAATGGGAAACAGACTGGGGGTCAAGTTTCTTGCTGTCTGAGAAGGGATTTACAAACAGGGAAATGGGGAGGTTAGAAAGAACTCATGTACTAGAATATACATGAACCCAGAGTTTGAAAACATGTGGCTCAGAGGTGTATGTTCATGTAACACATACAGCTCTGCAGCAATGGGCAAACTGAGGACCCAGATCTTGGTTTGCTTTCAAAAAAAAGGGAGAGAGACAGCATGCAAGCACTAGAGAGCGCACTCCCTCACATCCACATCCACAGGTTCATTCCCCAATGCCTTCAACTGCCCTGGGCCGGAGGCTAAAGCCCAAGCTAGGGATTCAAGCTGTATCTCCTACAGAGCTGGCAGGAGGCATCACCACTGCCTCCCGTATTTTGCATTAGCAAGAAGCTGGAATCAGGACTCAAACCCAAGCACTCCAATATGGAACACCAGCATCATCCATCCCAGGTCTTTTTTTTTTTTTAAAGATTTACTTTATTTAAAATTTTAATTTAAGATTTACTTATTTACTTTATTTAAAAATTTACTTATTAATTTTGACAGACAGAGTTGGAGGGAGGAGGTGGAAAGAGAGAGAGACAAAGAGAGAGAGACGGATGGACAGGTCTTTCATCTGCTGGCTCACTCCCCAAATGGTCGCAAAGGCCAGAGCTGCAAAGCCAGGAGCCTGGCGCCTCCTCTGGGTCTCCATGCAGGTGCAGGGGCCCAAGGACTTGGGCCATCTTCCACTGCTTTCCCAGGCCATAGCAGAGAGCTGGATCAGAAGTGGAGCAGCCAGGACATGAACCAGCACTCATGAGATGCTGGCTGCAGGCAGCAGCTTTACCAGCTTTGCCACAGCACTGGTCCTCATTTTTTTTCTTTTAAGGCAGCATTTATAGATAGGGAGAGAGAGAGAGAGATCTTCCATCTGCTGGCTCACTCCCCAAATGGCCGCAACAGCTGGAGCTGGTCTAGTCTGAAGCCAGGAGCTGGAATCTTTGGGGTCTCCCATGTGGGTGTAGGGACCCAAGGACTTGGGCAATCTTCCATTGCTTTCCCAGGCATGTTAGTGGGGAGCTGAATGAGAAGTGGAACAGCTGAGACTCAAACTGGCACCCACATGGGATTCTGGCATTGCAGGCGGCAGCATACCACAGCACCCCAAGTCTTTGCTTCTAAATACCTACTGTGTAGGGGCTGGTGCTGTTGCATAGAGGGTAGAGCCGCCAACTGCAGTGCCGGCATCCCATATGGGTAATGGTTCAAGCCCTAGCTGCTACACTTCTGATCTGGCTCTCTGCTATGGCCTGGGAAAGCAGTGGAAGTCGGTCCAAGTGCTTGGGCCTCTGCACCCATGAGAGACCTGGAGACCCAGAGGAAGCTCCTGGCTTCGGACTGGCCAGCTCTAGCCATTGTGGACATTTCAGAAGTGAACCGGAGGATGAAAGACCTCTCTGCCTCTGCCTCTCTATAACTCTTGACTTTTCAAATAAATTGGCTCCATGTTGACAGAATTTTGAAGTATTTAAGACAAATTTTTTTTAAAGATTTACTTTATCTGAAAGGCACAGTTAAAGGGGCGGGGGGGGGGGAGGGTATTGTGCAAAGATAGAAAGCGATGTCTTTGATCCACTGGTTCACTCCTCAAATGGCTGCCATGGCTATGACCGGGCCATGACTGAGACCTAGGAGCTTCACCTGGGTCTCCCAAACGGATACAAGGGTCCAAGCACTTGGGCCATCTTCTGCTGCTTTCCCAAGAGCATTAGCAGGGAGCTGGATCAGAAGCAGAGCAGCTGGGACTCAAACAGGCACCCATATGGGATGCTGGCACTGTAGGTAGTGGCTTAACCCATTGCACCACAAAATTCAAACAAAATTTAAAACATGTTTACCGACACCCAGGAGAGCACAATCAAATCACATCCAAGAACACAACTAATGAACACTAAAGCATAACCAACCACACCTTGGATCTGGACTGTGAAGGACTGATTTGTGGGAAGCCTACATCCCTTAACCAAATGCCTTGGGTCAAGTACCAGGTCTGCTCCTGATTCCAGCTATCTGCTAATGTGTGCCAAGGGAGGCAATAGTGTGGCTCAAGTATGTGGGTCCCTGCTGCTCATGTGGGAGACCTGGATGGAGTTGCTAGATTCAGGCTTCAGCCTGGCCCAGCCCCTGGCTGTTGGGGGTATTTGGAGAGTGAAGCAACAGAAGGCAGATCTGAGAAAAAAAGAGACAGAGATGGGGGGGGGGGGGGGGCGCGGCGGCAGCGGTGAGAGAATGAGTACCTGGCCCTCCAGAGCAGACATGGCACTATCAATGCAGAATTTAAGACAGTCTGTGAAATCTGCTACTATGGACACCCAGGGAATCCACCAAAGGCTCTGGCTGACTCATTGCTAACTTCCTTGCAAGGGGAGGATCAATGTCTGAAACTCTCCAAAGATATACTCTGTCTCTCTTAGACTTACCTGTTCATTAACCTTATTTTCCTCTTACTATATGTGTTAAATAACATGACACACGTTTATTAATATGTATATGGAGGCCATCGCTGTGGCACAGCAGGCTGGACCAACACCTACAATACCAGCATCCCATACAAGCACCAGTTATAGTTCCAGCTGCTTCACTTCCAATCCGGCTCCCTGCTAATGTACCTGGATAAGCACTGGAAGGTGGCCCAAGTACTTGGCCCCTGACACGCAAGTAAGAGATCTGGATGGAATTCCAGACTCCTGGCTTTGGCCTAGGCTCAACACTGGCCATTGCAGCCATTTAGGGAGGGAACTAGTGGTTGGACGATCTCTCTCTCTCTCTCTCTCTCACCCTTGCCTTTCAAATAAGTAAATAAATCTTTATGTTTATATATATTTATATAAGTTTATATATATATTTATATGGCTGATGTATACTGGAGACCGCTATGACGTCACATCGCTTACCAATTCGACCCCATCACTAATGAATGAAATGGAGAGCACCTGAAGTGACTGCAGATCCAGTGAAGCCCACAAAGCTCACAGCTAAATTAACATGATTCATTAAGAAAGCTCGACACTGTGGAAAGATACAATTCATACAGAGGACCTACTTCTTTTTTTTTTTTTTTGACAGGCAGAGTGGACAGTGAGAGAGAGAGAGAGAGACAGAGAGAAAGGTCTTCCTTTGCCGTTGGTTCACCCCCCAATGGCCGCTGCGGCCGGCGCACTGTGCTGATCCGATGGCAGGAGCCAGGTGCTTCTCCTGGTCTCCCATGGGGTGCAGGGCCCAAGGACTTGGGCCGTCCTCCACTGCACTCCCGGGCCACAGCAGAGAGCTGGCCTGGAAGAGGGGCAACCGGGACAGAATCCGGTGCCCCAACCGGGACTAGAACCCAGGGTGCCGGCGCCACAAGGCAGAGGATTAGCCTAGTGAGCCGCGGCGCCGGCCAGAACCTACTTCTTATAAACGGGATCTGCTCATGACACCCACACTACACAAAGCAGGGTTCCATGGAGAAATGACTGATTTCAGGACTGGGACAGGGAAAACACACAAAGAGCTTTTGTGCCAGCAATGAAGAAATACCCAAAACGATGGGAAGATACCACAGAGAGCTGGTTTAAAGAGTTCCCACCAGTCAAGTCTAGGATGATTTTAATATCAAAATAAGCACAGGATTAAGTCCCAAAGGGAGGAAAAACAGAGAAAATGACTCAAAGGAAGTTAGTTAGTTCTCGCCCATGTAGAATAAATGTAGGAGGAACACAGTAAGAAGCACATTTAGCGACAATCACAGTGGTATGGAACCCAGGCGGAGTTATCAATAGGTGCTAAGGATGGAAGGTGGTGGCTTCATAAGCAGATACTATCAGCATAATACCAGAAAATCTCCCCACAAAACACTCATCAAATACAAATGGGGAAATGATGGGTATCCTCTGAGAAGGGCACAGCATCATCTCTGTGGAATCCCTGATCTGGCCACTAGGCAGTACCAGAGAGTCTCAGGTGGGAGATCATCCTGAAGACACACACTGAAACCTCTCAGGCACATGAGAACTGCAAGACAGGAAACTGCTGCAGATGGAAGGAGACAGGACTCACGACTACTGCAGGCATCGAGTAGCACTGAGTAAGACGCTGGGCCAGCAAAGGAGACCTGGGACAGCTGGCACCACTGAAGTGAGGTCTGTGAACTGGGGTGGGAAGGCTGTGTCAATATTTCCTAAGTGGGGGGCCAGGACTGTGGCGGTAGCAGGTAAAGCCGCTGCCTGCAGTCCCAGCATCCCATATGGGTACCAGTTCGGGTCCTGACTGCTCCACTTCTGATCCAGCTCTCTGCTATGGCCTGGGAAAGCAGTAGAAGATGGCCCAAGTCCTTGGGCTCCTGCACCCGCGTGGGAGACCAGGAAGAAGCTCCTGGCTCCGGAATGGCACAGCTCTGACCGTTGCAGCCAATTGGGGAGTGAACCAGTGGAAGGAAGACCTTTCTCTCTGCCTCTCCTTCTCTTATGTAATTCTGACTTTCAAGTAAAATAAATAAATCTTTAAAAAAAAATTTCCTAACTGGGAGGACTACAGAACAAACAGCAATGCATGAACTCCCAGTTCCTGGCTTCTACCTGGGTCTAACCCTGGTTATTGCGGCATTTAGGGAGTGAAACAGCAAATGGAAGATCTCTGTTTGTCTCCCGCTGTCATTCCGCCTTCCAAATAAATAATAAGTAAATCTAATACTAAATAAAAATGCTAGAGTCGAATTCATTTCTACAATCAAATTGTATGTAATTCTTTCAAAAAGTCACTCAAGTTAGGTTCACCTCCCAAACGCCCACAATGTTCAGGATTGGGCTGGGCAGAAACCAAGAGTTGTAAACTCAACCCAAGTCTGCTATGTGGGTTGCAGGAATCCACCCACTTGAACAATCAACACTGCCTCCCAGAGCCTGCATTAGCAGAAACCTTGAGTTAGGTGTCAAACCTAGGTACTCCTATGTGGGATACAAGCAATGAACCACCAGGACAAACGTTCACTTTTTAACTGGAGATTTTATAAAGCCATTCTACTGTGTTTTTTTAATGTATGTTAATTTTCAATTTGGCAGACAGGGACACACATAGGGGAATAATCTGAAACTGAATATTGGAATACTTTAGAATTTTACATCAAGAACATCTTTTCACTGCAAAGTATATGACAAATTTTGTTACTAGATAACCCAAAATGTTATTTGGCACCTTGAAATAGATAGTATTAGCCTGCTGAACAACAGACTAAATGAAGTAACACTTATCTGTAAATTTCCAACCATCTTTATATATCAGTTATGTCTATGTAAAAATACTATTTTTATTTGCCTTATAGCAACTCACATTTTAAGGGAAAACAGCATAGTGCACTGTGAAAACTAATTAGAGTGGTTACAGTTCAAGAATTCCTTACAGTTAAGGAATATTTTGGGGAAAAATCGAATGGGAAACTTTTATTTTTTTGAAAGGCAAAGTGACAGGATCTTTTATCTGCTGGCTCACTCCCCAAATGCCTGCAACAGCTGGGGCTGGGCCAGGCCAAAGCAGGAGCTCCACTCCAGTCTCCCACGTGGGCGGCAGAAACCATCAAGTGCTGCTGCCCACCACACAGGAAGCTGGATCTGAACTGGGGAGAGCTACGCTCCCTCTGTGCCCTAACACCACTCTGGAAGACATTACTTCTTACCCTATACACCCGGCATAAGAGTTTTAGTTCAGCAACAAACTGTAGGGATATGTATATCTTCGTGTTAGATACTGTTAGAAGCCACATAATTTTTGTGATATACAGTTGGGTTTTAGTGTATGGAAACTCAAAAGTTTTTTGTTGCAAAAACTTTTTTGAAATACTTTTGCATAATACACATTTTCCATGAACTTTTTAAAAAACCTTTATATGCATGGATTTCAAAAATAGTTTATAGGGCAAGCACTTAGCCTAGCAGTTGAGATGCCCATGTCCCATCATGGAAAGTCTGGGTTTGATACCCAGCTCCTCTCCTAATTCCAGCTTCCTACTAATGCAGACCATAGAAAACTGACAGTGAAAGTGACTGGGCTCCTGCTACCCAGGTGAGAAACCCAGAGTGAGTTCCCCGCTCCTGCCTTTGACCTGGTTCCACCCTGGCTGTTGCAGGAATTTAGGGAATGAATCAGCAATTAGAAGTCAGTCTCTCTCTACTTTCAAATAAGCAAACAAAAAATTAGGAAAGAAACAACAAAACTTGAAGCCAAGGGGAAAAAGACTTGGAAAACTACTGTGAAAAGCCTTCACTCACATTACCACTACCCCTATCATTTCTACAGATTTTCCTAAGCTTTAGTGTTCACAGAATTTAAAGCATCTCATAAATCAAGCCTGAAACCTCTTCATAAACGTACCAAACAATACAGTCCCAAGTAATGAAGAGTCTACGACCAAGGCAGGTAAAAAAAAATGCCCTCTCCACAGTCAAACACCATCATTCTTCCCTATGCTGACCCTGCAGTTTTCTTCCAACCCACTAAAAGCATCCTTTTCAGAAAATAAAATACACAATTTAACCATTCTGTATTAACTTTTAGTGCTATTTCAGGATAACTCTGAATTTTGCTTTAATTTTAATATGCAAAACCTATCATGAAAATAGATATTCAAAACAAGGATATTCAAAATTAAGAGGCCAGTCCGTAGAAACCCTCAGGTCTAAAAAGAACAATGAAGCAATGCAGTATGCCACAGTGATTGAAATTTAAGCAAAATTATTTTTTTAAAGATTCATTTATTTATTTGAAAATCAGAGTTACACAGAGAGGAGGAGAGGCAGGGAGGGAGAGAGGGAGAGAGAGAGAGAGAGAGAGAGAGAGAGAGAGGTCTTCCAACTCCCCCGTTGGCCTCAAAGGCTGGAGCTGTGCTGATCTGAAGCCAGGAGCCAGGAGCTTCTTCCAGGTCCTCCACGTGGGTGCAGGGGCCCAAGGACTTGGGCCATCTTCCACTGCTTTCCCAGGCCATAGTAGAGAGCTGGATCCGAAGTGGAGTAGCCAGGACTCGAACCGGCACCTATATGGGATGCTGGCACTGCAGGCAGTGGCTTTACCCACTACACCACAGTGCTGACCCCCCTCTTTTTTTATAATAAAATAAGGACAAGGAAATTCATCAATATTACTTTATCTAGTATCCCAGAAGTGAAGATCTGAATATACGCAACACGTAACATTTACTCCACCTACTTAAAACTCAGGAAAACCATCGTCAGAACATTTTAAATGGGGCTGGCATTGTGGCGTTGTGGGTAAAGCCACTGCCCTCTGCCAATGCCGGCATCCCTTATGGACACCAGTTCAAAACCCAACTGCTCCTTTTCTGGTCCAGCTCCCTGCTGTGGCCTGGGAAAGCAGCAGCAGCAGCTCAAGTGCCTGGGCGCCTGCACCCACATGGAAGACCTGTTAGCAGCTCCTGGCTCTGGCCAGGCCCAGCCTTGGCTATTGTGGCAATTTGGAAAGAGAACCAGAGGATGGAAGATCTCTCTGTTTCTCTGTCTCTCCCTCTCTCTGTAACTCTGACTTTGAAATAAACAAATAAAGCTCTAAAAATCTTTCTTTTAATTAGCAAAAGCAAAATTTTGGGTCTCAATCTTTAACAAAATTTTTACATAAGGGGTTACATTGCTCAATCAATGCATAATCTTTAGTTTCTAAAACCGAGGAGTGGCTGGGAAGAACATAACGTTACTAAAAATTTCAAAGTAAGGCATAAAGAAAGAAAATCAGGTGTAACATCTTTCAGGGTTCTATTCACTGGGTCATTCTAATTCAAGGAGCTGCCTTCGCACACACCTCTCTCACAGCCAAAAGACAGCAGCCAATTGTTGTGTAGCTCCTCCCTCCCCCTTCAGCCCAGCTAACGTACAAAGGGAAGGACTTTCTCTATTGTGCCCCTGTAATGAACCTTTGTTAACTAAAACAGATTCAGAACCAATCCTTGTTTAATTTTTTTTAATCAACATACTGAAACCAGTAAAGACAATGAACACAATAGACTGTTATTGCAGTCAATTTCTAAAAATGCTCTCATTACATTTTTAGAATGTTTTTTTCTGGCACTGAGAAGAAAAAAGCCAAATCAGCATCCCTCCCTCAATCTATTGTCCACCTGAAACACTGATTAAAATATACATTAAAAATAGTGACCCGCCTTTATTTCTCCCCTTAAAATGCCTCTAAGCTGCCCTGCCCCCACAACTGTCTAGCTTAGTCTTCTTTAAAAATCCAAATAACTACAAAAGCCTAATCACTGTTAAAAGAACATTCGCCTTAAATACATTTCATATTATGTATTCCCAGTGTACACCTCCTAATCCTGTGAAACAGTTATTAGTTAATGTTGTAATCAGCTAGGGAGAAGGGTAAAGGCTTCGGTTTCCATATAGGCATTGCATGTTTTCTCACGCTGATTTCTTGAAGACACTAGAGGTGAATGTTAAGTTTCTTGCAGAGCCATTATTCTGATACAACTGCTGTTTTTTCTTTATCATTTAAATGACCAATTCAGTTTTCCCTTCCAGTAGCAATCACGCATTTTACAAAACACATTTCACAATAGGGATGGAAGATCTGAATTCCTCCAAACAAGGTCCACTTAGCTTCATAGCTGGATCAGCAAGAACATCTCTCGCACAAGCAGAAAGATAAACAAGAAACCAAAGAGAGACTGGCTTGGGGGGGGGGGGTGCTAAGGAATCTCAGGGTATGGGTGAAGGTGAGACTCTTCTCTGGTGTAGGTTTTTTGAGTCTGTAAGCCCGTTTAAAAAAGAAAAACTATTCAATGGACTAAAAAAATGCTCAGAAATGGAAAGGAGAGTCGCCTTTAAATTAAAGGGGATTCGGGGACACGATGCGATCGGAGCATCCGCTTCGGCTCTGCAAGAGGCAGACACTCCCGCAGAGCGGCGGCGAGCAGCGCGCCCGCGGAGCCCGCTCCGCCGCCCGCCTTCCGAGGCAGCTCGCAGCCTCCGCCCCTCCTCCCCGGTGCAGGGAGCTCGGCTCCGCGATTCCCACAGAAAGTGGGTCCTGGCCGCCATTTTAGAGTCATTCACACACGCCGGCCCGCAGCACCGTCCACCTCAAACCTGCCGACACTGCCCCGGAGGATCCCCCCTGCCGTCCCTGCACCCTCCCGGGGCAGCAGCGTGCAACTCCCGGGCAGAAGCGCACCACGTCCCTCGCCTCTGCATCGCGCGAAAGGACACGTCCGGCCGCGGGCGGAGGGCACGTGTGTGCACCGCGGCGCCTGCGAATTTCCCAGGCAGAGAGGCCCCGGCCGGGGGCGCGAGCACTCGGCGCTGAGCGCATCCCCGCGGGCTCCCCACTCCGGGAGGCTGCCCGGGAGAGAGCTCTCCACCAAAACACTGACGAGGGGAGGGGAGGGCTGGGGGCGGGTAAGGGGTGGAGCAGCGCCAGCCAGAACGCGTTCCCAGCCGCTTCCCAGGGCCGCGCGGAGCCTCCCCCCGGCCCGGCGCCGCAGACGCGGGGCGGCCGGGAGGCGCGCGCCGCCCGCTCCTCAATGGCCTCACCGTCGCCGGCGCCTTTTCACACGCGGACACGCGCACACGCGCGCGCCGGCGGCCGGGATTTAATGCCCAGTAACAGCAGCCGCCGACGGCCGCTGCTTCCGTGTGGTCCGCGGAGCGGCTCGGCCCACTTTTCCCAGGCTGACTCACTCGCAGGGACGCCCGTAACCTGCACGGCCGGAGGCGCACACTGCGGGCCGCCCCGGGCCTGTCAGCCCCGCACGCAGGCGCTGCACAAAGAGACCCGGCGGCCGCGGCCGCTCCCGCTCCCGCACCCGCACGCGGGGAGCCGCCACCCCGGCCCGCCCGGGCGCAGGGACGCGCCCCCACCGCGGGCACCCTCGGGCAGCCGGAGGCGCGGAGGCCGAGCCCCGCAGCCGCCTCCCCGGGCGCCGCCGGCGGCCCAGGCCCAGCGCCGCGACGCGCACGGCCGAGCGGCCCGCGCGAGCCCCGCCGCCGCGCCGTGCGCCTGGGGCCGGGGTCGCTCCTCGGCCACCCCGCGCCCCGGGAGGGGCCGGCAACGGGCCGGGGCCGGGAGCGCGGCCCGGGCGCCTCGTGTCACTCACCGTTTGAAATGCTCGATGATCTTCTCTTCCCGCACGTTCTCCGGCAAGTTGCCCACCCAGAGGTGCCTGGTTTCCCGGACCATGCTGGGCGGCGTGCCGGCGACCGCGGCTGCCGGCTCCCCCTCGCCGGCTTCGGACGAGGCCGTCAGCGCCGGGAGGCGGGCGCCGGGGCGGCGGCGGCGGCGGCTGCGGCGGTGGCGTCGGCAGCGGCGGCGGCTCCTCCGGCTCCCCCCCGTGCAGAGACCATCCCTCTCCCCCAGGTTCTGACTCTCGGGCCTCGCAGCTCCGCTCTGCCGCCGCCACACACCCGAAGCCGACCCTCGCGCTCCGGCGGCGCATGCGCCCGGGTGGCGGCGGGCGGGGGGAGCGGGAGGAGGGGCGAGCGGGCCCCGGCGGCCGCGACTACGACGGAGCTGGCGCTGAGGCGGCCGGACGCTTCCCACCGGCGCGCGCGGCCCGCCTCCCGCCGCCTGGCCGCCTCCCCCTCGCCGCGGGCGCGCGCGCGTCCGCCCACCCGCGAGGCCGCGACACCGCGTTCCTCCCAGCCGGCGCGCAGGCGCGCGGGCCGGGCGGGGCGGGAGGAGCGTGGGCCGGGCAGGGGCGCTCGCGCGGGGCCCCGTGCGCAGGCGCGGAGCCGCCGCGGGGCGGGGCCGCCTGGCGCTGGGTCGGGTGCCCGGCGTGGCGCGCAGCGCTCGGGGCCGGGGTCCCAGGCACAGACCTAGGGGAGCAGCCGGAGGAGAGGGCTGGAATCGGGCCTTTGCGGGCGCTGCTGGGGCAGGTGGTCGGAACGAGGCCGCCCTTCTCACGGCTCCCAAGAAGAGTGGCTTGTAGCGTTACACACTTTTGTGTATAGGATCTCGCAGGTCCTTTTGCAAGATGCTCTTGATCATCCTCATGGCACACAAGGACTGGAACCGACCGGCGCCCTCAAACTGCTCCCCTCAGGGGGGTCACCGTCCTTCCTGATTGATGCATAAGAAAGGATTGGACCTGCAGCCCTCGCAGGCCGGGGGCTTCTGGAAGCTGAAGTCGAGTTTGTAGATGAAGGCGAGCCTACTTAGCCCGGAAAACCCACGGAGTTAAGGCAGTTGTACTGAGGCAGAAAAACGGAGTCACGAGCAGTCTGCAACTCAGATTTCCTTCTCCATTTTTCATCCTTAGAAATCAGAGGGGGCTGGCGGGTGGTGCAGTGGGTTAAGTCGCTGCGACACCCCTGGCTGCTCCGCTTCCCGTCCAGCTCCCTGCTAGTGCGCCTGGGAAAGCAGCGAAAGATGGCCCAGGCGCTTGGGCCCCTGCCACCCCAGTGGGAGACCCTGATGAAGCTCCAGACTCCTGGGCTGGCCCAGCCCTGGCCATGAGGCCATTTAGGGAGTGAATCAGCCAAAGGAGATCACCACCTCTTCCCCTCTCTCTAACTGCCTTTCAAATAAATGAATCCTAGAAAATAATAATAGCAGCGATGTGGTGCCTGGGGTTCAGGCTACGTTTTAGATGCGTGCTCTCAATATCACCCTAAATACCAGCCAACACATTGTCAAACTACAGAACTCTGAATTGGAAAATCTGTCACCGTAACCAATGGCACTGATATCTGGGGTCTCTGGCTTTTGGCCGTGAATGGTAAAGTGCCAAGTTGTTTTTACTGGTTTCCTCACCTGGGTCCAAGTTTCCTAATGATGGAGTCAGGAGAATATAAAACCTAAAACTCTTCTGTTAGGTTTGACGGTCGACACTGTACTTAAAAAACCTGAGCTCGGTGGCTCTAACCAACTGTAAGGTTCTCTCCTCTCTTCCTTTCATAGACACAGGAGGCCAAGCGAGCTACAGACACGGTGACCAGTTTTCACCACCTTGGCTGGTGTTTTTCCATTAAACTGATTTTAGACGAGTTACTCCTAAAATGTCCGGATTCTGAGCAAGGTAATTTGATTTCTCGGCTACTTCCCTGGCTTATTTTACATCTTCTATTTCAGTGCTCCACTTTTTCCCTTTTTAAGAACTTAAATTAATAGCAACAACAGAAGCCAAAGAAGTTGGAGACAGGAAATGCACTGTTGTTACTTGTAAACAAAGCTAGTGGCGCTCATTCATAATATGGTTATGTAGTGTCAGCATGGAGGTTGACCTTGTCTTCGCGCAAATCACTCAAAATTAAATGGAAATTTTTGTTTTTGCAAACATGAGGGATGGATTCCTCAGTGAAAGTAAAAGCAAATCAGCCCTCCCGTCCCCAGAATGCTGCTGGTGGTGGTCATACAAGCAGGAAAAGTGATGCTGAAGCCGGCCTCACAGTGCTACAGTCTGACATATAGCACTGGGCAGGTTTCAAACAAGTTTAAAATTTAAAAAAAAAAAAAAAAAGCTAATCAACCTCCATTAAGATGTAGGATTGGAGGGGCTGGAATTGTGGCACAGCAGGTTAGGCCGCCGCCTACAAGGCCAGCATCCATGTGGGTACCAGTTCCAGTCGCAGCTGCTCCACTTCTGCTCCAGCTCCCTGGCAATGTGCCTAGGAAAGCAACAGAAGATGGCCCAAGTGCTTGGGCCCCTGCGCCCACATGGGAGACCCAGAGGAGGCTCCTGGCTCCTGGTTTTAGCCTGGCCCCACTCTGGCCATCTGGGGAGTTAACAAGCAGATGGAAGATATCTGCCTCTGCCTCTGCCTCTCTTTCTCTGTAACTAATTTTCAAATAAATTTTTTTAAATCTTTAAAAAAGAAGTTGTAGGCGTGGCCATCTACAGTTGGCCATGTCTCTGTTACACATGTATCACATCAGGAGAGTTGGGCCAGCACCCTACTAGCTAAACTCATGGACTGTATGTGGCTGCAGTTAGTAAGCACTGAACTGACACACATTTTTCCATGAAGCATGAATGTCAACACAAGCACCCACAGTTTGAGGCACTTTTAAAGTGTAATGTGAATTACTCATTTAAACCAAGACAGGAGGCTGGCGCTGCAGCTCAATAGGCTAATCCTCCACCTGCGGTGCTGGCACCCCAGGTTCTAGTCCCGGTTGCCCCTCTGCCAGGCCAGCTCTCTGCTATGGCCCGGGAGTACAGTGGAGGATGGCCCAAGTGCTTGGGCCCTGCACCCCATGGGAGACCAGAAGCACCTGGCTCCTGGCTTCGGATCAGCGCAGTACGCCACCACAGCACACTGGCTGCGACGGCCTTTGGGGGGTGAACCAATGGCAAAGGAAGACCTTTCTCTCTGTCTCTCTCTCCTCTCACTGTCTACTCTGCCTGTCAAAAAAAAAAAAAAAAAAAGGTAGGTCCTGAATTAGCTAAAACCCCTTGGGAAAGATCAAAGTGCCACCAGAATGAACAGGAGCCACTCACTGCAGTTGCTTTAAAAAGGGCAACTGACAAACACAAGGATTCAAGAAAGCAGTATCTTGCTGTTAGAGAAGTAACAGGCATATATCACCTTGATTGCAGCCTTCAGTTAAAATCATGCTGAAGAAAAAATTTACAGGTTGGAAAAAAAAGGTCTTTTAGAAGCAAAATCATCACAAGAGACAATGATGACTAAATATGGCATTTTGTATCTACACAGCAATACAAAGATAAGAACAAAATAAAACCCAATTAAGATCTACTTTCTGAAGGGCCGCCGCTGTGACACGGTGGGCTAAGCCTCGGCCTGCGGCATCGGCATCCCATGGGGCACTCATTCAAGTCCCGGATGCTCCTCTTCTGATCCAGCTCTCTACTGTGGCCTGGGAAAGCAGTAGAAGATGGCCAAAGTGCTTGGGCCCCTGCGCCCACGTGGGAGACCTGGAAGAAGCTCCTGACTCCTGACTTCAGATCAACACAGCTCCAGCAGTTGTAGCCATTTGGGGAGTGAACCAGCAGATAGAAGACCTTTCTCTCTGTCTCTCCCTTTCTCTTTCTGTAACTTTACCTCACAAATAAATAAATAAAATCTTAAATACATTTTTTTGTTTTTTTTTTCCTTTTTGACAGGCAGAGTGGATAGTGAGAGAGAGAGAGAGAGAGAGAAAGGGCTTCCTTTGCCGTTGGTTCACCCTCTGATGGCCGCTACGGCCGGCGCACTGCAGCCGGCGCACCCCGCTGATCTGAAGGCAGGAGCCAGGTGCTTCTCCTGGTCTCCCATGGGGTGCAGGGCCCAAGCACCTGGGCCATCCTCCACTGCTCTCCCGGGCCACAGCAGAGAGCTGGCCTGGAAGAGGGGCAACCAGGACAGAATTCGGTGCCCCGACCAGGACTAGAACCCGGTGTGCCGGCGCCACAAGGCGGAGGATTAGCCTATTGAGCTGCGGCGCCGGCCCTTAAATACATATTTAAATCTTAAATATTTAAAATATTAAATATATATGTGTATATATATAATTGGGGCCTAGTGCTGTGGCGTAGTGGGTAAAACTGCCCCTTGAAGTGCCGGCATCCCATATAGGCACCAGTTGGTGTCCTGGCTGCTCCACTTCCATCCAGCTCTTTGATACGGCCTGGGAAAGTAATATAGATGGCCCAAGCCCTTGGGGCCCCTGAACCCACAGAGCAGACCCAGAGGAGGCTCCTGGATCAGCACAGCTCCAGCCATTGTGGCCAACCGGGGAGTGGACTAGCAGATGGAAGACCTCCCTCTCTCTCCCTCTGCCTCTCCTCTCTCTATGTAACTCTGACTTTCAAATAATAAATAAATAAATCTTAAAAAAAGATATACTTATTATACTTCTACTATACTTCTCCATAGACATTAAGTGAAAATAAAAAGCATCATGTTTGCCAACTAAAACGAAAAAAGAAAAGGGAGTTCTAGATTGCCTGTAGGCTTTGGTACAGCAGTGCTGTTTTCCCATGTAAAAAGAAGGAGACACTTAATTTTGCTAATTCAGTGTGAAATGGGTAAAGTTGTTTACAAATACTTTAAAGCCCCTCACCATCAGGGGAGTAGCAAAGGAGACACTGTGGTAGAAGATTACTAACAAATTGGTAAGGAAAGTTTAAAGTTCTTCCTAAAACCCTTAGGGAAATATCAAATAAAGATACATATTACCAGAAAATTATCAAACAACTGACATACTCCTAACAATTTGAAGGCAAGCATACTTCCATTAAACATCATTTTATAACACTTCATATTCAGTTTTCTTGAAGTATTACTTTCATCAAAATACCTGTTTTCAGAATTCGTGGCACCAAAAAAGCACGAATTATTTATTTTAATTTAGTTTTTCTTAAAAATTTTTTTCTTTCTTTTAATTTGAGAGACAGAGAAAGCTGTGATATGCTGGTTTATTCTTCAGATGACAGTATTGCTCAGGGCTGAAGCCAGGAGCAGGGGGCTCAGCAGGTTTTCCGTGTGCGTGGCAGAACTCAGTCCTGGAGTCATCACCTCTGCCTCCCAGGGTCTGAACTACCAGGAAGATGGAATCCATAGCCAGAGCTAGGGATGGAACCCATTTACTCTGATATGGACACGAGCATCTTAACCAGCACTTTCATCCAGCTTGATTGTTTTTTCTTTTTTAAATATAAAATATACTTCTCAAAAGAGAATTCTCAGTTTACAAAATGTCAACAGACATCAACCTAAATAAAATTTAATGATTTAAACACAACTGTTTTCTGGTCACATTTTTAATGTGCTCCCATGGTGCCAAAAAAAAATTCTCTAATTTCAATTAATCAAATTAATTTGAAGGAAAAATAGTTCACATGCTGGGTTAAAATGAGCATTGATTGAGAAAGAAGTATTCCCCAATTCTATAAATATCTCTGAGTTAAATGTAATGTCCATGTTCCTTACAGATTTTCTCAGCATACCAAACACTACTTGATCTTGAATTTTGAGAGCTACCAAAAAACACTGATGATGATATGAATGAGAAGTATTAGAGAGTAATGGATTAATAGTCAAAAATTACATGGCCGGCGCCGCGGCTCAATAGGCTAATCCTCCGCCTTGTGGCGCCGGCACACCGGGTTCTAGTCCTGGTCGGGGCACCGAATTCTGTCCTGGTTGCCCCTCTTCCAGGCCAGCTCTCTGCTGTGGCCCGGGAGTGCAGTGGAGGATGGCCCAGGTGCTTGGGTCCTGCACCCCATGGGAGACCAGGAGAAGCACCTGGCTCCTGCCTTCAGATCAGCGGGGTGCGCTGGCCACAGCGGCCTTTGGAGGGTGAACCAACGGCAAAGGAAGCCCTTTCTCTCTGTCTCTCTCATTGTCCACTCTGCCTGTCAAAAAAAAAAAAAGTCAAAAATTACAGTTCCAATTTCATCACCAGTTATATGGCATAGGCAAATCAATTCAAATCTCAATTTCCTTTTCTGCAAAATGAGTATAAAATACAGTTTACTTAATAAAATTGTTAGAAATAACAAATGAGATACTTGTATGTGAAAGTGTTTGGAAATTACACACCATATAAAAATCATGAATAAAATTAAATTGAGAGTTAATTTCACATCAATATCAAAAGTGGGCGTCACTTGAAGTTAGGAACACAGCATTATCAACTCATAACATTTTCACGACTACAGCCAGGTCCTATAGACATTTCAAATCAATATGCAGTGGCTACCTGTGAAGTATGCAGTTCCTTACAAATTCTTTTATGACCTTTCCATTGCAAAAGCTCTTAATGATAACAAAACTGATAAGTAGGTGCCCTTTGCACAGCCCCAAGTCAAATGTTTGATCTTCTCAGTGCGTTTCATTTTGCTGGCAACGCATCCGGGAAAGCTGGGAAAGCTATTCTCCATTTTGTTCTTTTTACAAATATTTACGGGGGCAGACTTTCTTCATTAGCATGTATCTTTGTATGTTTTCAATAGAAAGACAACCCACTCTGTTATTCTCGGATGATTTGTTATTTATCTTAACAATAATGGATGCTCACTGAAAAAGATCAAAAAGGAGGTTGTGAGTTATCTATGGTAAATGGATGGTGAAGTGAATTTCCTCACTTGTGTATTAAAGATAATTCAGGAAGGTGACATGAAAGCAAAGCCATTTGCAGAGGGGAATTAAATAGATTTGTTTTTAATCAGGTCTTTTTTCACACTGTGAGGAGCTGCCGTACTTCGTATGCTAGACATGCCCCAAGAGTTCAGTCATGCGAGATGGGAGCTCAGATGGGGAAAGCGGCTAAGCCTCAGACTCGGGTTCTGAATGCTCACCCAGCCACTAGAGCAGATGAATTAATATCGCCATCTGAACAAGAGAACAGATAGGCAACAAGACCCTGACCCCAAGCTATTAAAATTGTTTCACATGAAAACATACACTGATGATATAAGCATTTCTTAAAAAGGCATCATATAAAAACATATTAATTAGCCTTAAATGACCAAAGAAAGCCCCAATGACTTGACAGTACTAACAAACTGTTGT
Organism: Sylvilagus bachmani; assembly: GCA_015711505.1. NCBI lineage: Eukaryota > Metazoa > Chordata > Mammalia > Lagomorpha > Leporidae > Sylvilagus > Sylvilagus bachmani. Next base: position 9,487,598 of record CM027388.1, on the reverse strand, counting down.
CACAATCAGGATTTTTTTTTTCAAAATAACAAAATAAAGCAGATGAAATCCATTATATTAGTATCAAAGAATGCTTGACATCTTCCTATTTCTGAAGCTAAAATAATGAGAGGCCAGTCTACTAACACACTTATATTGATCCTACTTTTAGCAAGTTGTGTTTAACTCTCTACGAAAACTAAATAATTGAAATCAGTTCTTAAGTTTCTACATTCCTTATCCATAGAAAGTTGCCGAAAGTAACTTTTTCTATGAAAAAATACTGCTAACATTTCTAATATTTAAAATCATTAATACAGTTTAGGAAAATTTGTGAAATTGAATGGAAAATCTACTGAGAGGATATTTGTAAATGTTAATCATGTTAATGTCTATGTGGTAGAATTTGAAATTTAAAAAAATTTTGAATTCTTATATACTTTCTGAACTTTTCCTGCTCCACTTCCATTTCAGCTCCCAACTAATGGCCTGTGTAAGACAGAAGATGGCCTAAGTCTTTGGGCCCCTGCACACATGTGGGAGACCCTGAAGGGGGCTCCTGGCTCCTAGCTTAGGCCTGGCCTACCCATGGCCATTTGGGAAATGAACCAGCAGATAAAAGATTTTTCTCTCTCTCTGTCTCTCTGTAACTATGCCTTTCAAATAAAAAATATAAATAACTTAAAAAATAAAAAAAATATTTAAAAATGACTTGGTAATCAGCTTCCAGGTAACTTTAGTTAAGGGTTCTCTGAAATGTTAACAATTGACTATATCAAATTAACATGTATGTTAACAGAGCCTATGCAAATGAAAGGTTATTATTACTCTGTTAATTCAGAGATTTCATATCAATCTTTTCAGACCTTATGCTAATCCCTATTTTTAAAAAAGTAACCTCTACAAAACACATTGACTCTGTTAGAAACTAATTCACAGTTTAAAATTTTTTTAAAAATTTTTAATTTAACCTCTTCACCAAATGTGATATATATTTGCAAAAAACACCCAGATCTAGGAGACTGGGACTTAAAATATCAGGAAGCAGAATGTAAAGAATAAAGATTATGCTTCATAAAAATTATGCTCATCCATGAAGCTCGTGGCTTCCGCCTGGCCCAGCCCTGGCCATTGTGGCCATTTGGGGAGGGAACCAGCAGCTGGAAGACCTCTCGCTCGCTCTCTCTCTCTCTCTCTCTCTCTCTCTCTGTTTCACTCTGCCCTTAAAACAAATAATTCTTCATTAAAAATATCAAATTCAGGAGGGGTGGGTGGGCATTTAGTGCAGCAGTTGAGAGCTGCCTGGAATGCCCGCCCTGGATCCGAGTGCCTGGGCTCCAGTCCTGGCTCCGCTCTCCTTGCCAGCTTCCTGCTAACTCGCACCAGGTAATGGCTGGTGGTTCCCTCCACGCAGACGGGGCTGCAGGCTGGAGACTCCTGCCTTCCACCCGACAGAGGCCCAGCTGTGGTGGGCATGTGGTGAACAGTGGGTGGAAGATATGTCTACATCTCTCTGCTTTTCAAGTAAACTTCAAAAAAAATTTTAAGTTAAATTCCAGTACTTTCACAGAGGAGATATAGGCAGAATTTTTTTCATGCCATATAGTACAAAAGTCTTGGCAACCATCCACCTATATTTGGAAAATGTTTTGGCTGAAATGAGAGACAACTTCCTTTGAAGATGCTAGAATAACTTAAAATAGTTTTTTAGGAACTAAAACAGGCCCAGTAATAGTAATAAGACTGTACTGTTTATCTGGCAGGAGGTTGGGTGGGGTGAAGTAATAAGGTGAGATTCCGGGGCGGGGGTGTAGCAGTGGAGCCAACTCCTGGGCGCCAGTATCCCACATGGATGCCTGTTCGAATCCCGGCGGCTTCACTTCCGATCCAGCTCTCTGCCACGGCCTGGGAAGGCACTGGAAGATGGCCCAAGTGCTTGGGCCCCTGCACCTGTGTGAGGAACCCAGAAGAGGCTCCTGGCTATGGTCTGGCCCAGCACTGGCTATTGCAGCCATTTAGGGGAATGGAAGACCTCTCTCTCTCTCCACCTCTGCCTCTCTGTAACTCTGCCTTTCAAATAAATAAATCTTAAAATAAATAAATAAATAAAAACAATAAAGTGAGCTTGTGTTCCCCCACTCCACATGATATAAATGCACAAATACACACCTTTTTATATAAAAAATTACCCAAAAAAGTGGCTTTAAACCAAGATAATTTTGTCCCTCGTAGTTCTCAAACATGTTGCTCCCCTTAACATTCGTTCCCAAGGGATGCTAATTATTAGTGTGCAAGGACTTTGTTCTTAGGGCTGTTTCGTTCCCCTTATTCAGCAGCGCTATCCGCACCACGGCTCCGACGGGAAAGCCTCTAAGAACCATAATTTATGCGAAGACAGAATCAGTAGCAGAAACTCTGCCACAGCTGCACGTTTCCCAGCGTCACATCACAGCACTGTGAGCCGCGCAGGAGCGGACGCGGGCACCGGGGCGCCTGCTGCGAGCCTGGCCCCAGCAGTTCCCAGCACCGAGACACTTCTCCGCGGCTCCGCCCAGGCCTGACCGCGGCCGTGCACCTGCCGCAGAGGGCAGGGCCACGGGGCAGCGGAGACCCCCGAAGGCCGCGCACGCCCGGGCGCTCCGTCAGGGTCGCGGGAGTCCGGCCGGGTTCCCGACGCGGGGCTGCGTGCGGGACGAGAGGCCTTTTTTTTTTTGTCTTATTTTTAAGAACCCACAACCCCCGGCAGCAATTTCCCCACATTCCTAAAGAAAACGGCACGAAGGAGCGCGCCAGCCCCCACTCTGCCCAGTCCGCCAAGGCCCCGTCTACACCCGCGCCCGGGCGACCCCAGCGGCCAGCCGCGCCCTCCGGCCGCCGCGGTCACTTATTCATTTATGTTGACCCTCGCGGAGAGTAAGCGCAGGCGGCGCCCGACGGCCGGGCCCCAGCCGGCCTCTCGGTCGGGGCTGTGCCCGTCACCGACTCGTTCCAGACATGGCGCGGGAGGGCCAGGGAGGCCGGCGAGGCACACGGTTCCACCCCGGCCCCTAGAGAAGGCCAGTCTCCATAAACCCGTGGCACCGACGCCAAATCGCTCGAGGGGCTGGGTTTCCACGAGTGGCAATGCGGACAACAGCGGGCACGACGCGAGCCGGCTTCCCCTCAGATACGCCGCGAGGGGTGCGGCGAAGCCCAGGCGGCCCACCACGCATGCGCGCGGAGTGACTCCCCGCGGCCTACGCCTTCCCCGCTGGCTCAGAGGCCGGGGAGTGCCCCCAACGCGCTTGCGCGAGCCCGGAACGTTGGGGGATGGGAAACCTGTTCCCTTCACTGTGAGAGAGACCCGCCCTCCCTCGGCGAACGCGCGCGCACGCCCCACGCTCCCACTGACGCGCGCCCGCGCCCAGGGGCCCGCCCCGCCCCGCCCACCGCGCATGCGCTGCGAGGGAGGCGGGGGGCGGAGCCCGTCGCTTTTTGCTGAGTTTCCCCAAGAAGTTTCTGGAAAGACGGAGCCAAAGGAAAGCTGGGGGATGGGGCGCGCAGGGAAGCAAGCGTTTGTGAAAGCCGGCGAGAAGTCCAAAGCGCACCGCGGGCGCCCGGCTGCCAGCCACGAAGCCCTGGCCGCGGCGAAGCGCGCGCACGCCCGCCGAGACCCCCGCGCCTCCCGCGGCCTGTGCCCGGCCCCCGGGGCGGCCTCACGGCGAGGGCCGCGAGGGGAAGCCGAGAGCGCCCGCCGGAAGCCTGCGAGTGGAACGAAAGCCGGAATGCGCCCTCCCGCGTGGGCTCGGCGCGTTAGGACGCAGCGTGGCGCCGAGGCGCGGGGGTCGGCGCGCGGGACGCCTTGCCCCTTGCTCTGCCCGCCGAGCCCCCCGGTCCCGTCTGCACTTGGTGGAGCGCGTGGAGGCCGCAGCAGAGGGCCGTCCCGGGCGGGGGTCGCGCCGAGTAAAAAGCCTCGCGGACGGGAGGGCAGGGGCGCGCGCCGGTCCTGCCGAGCCCGGGGGTCCCGCCCGCGGTGCCCCCCGGCGTGGGCGCCCGCCCCGCGCCTCGCCGGCTGCCATTTTGTGGCGCGGCCGCCATTTCGCGCGGCGGGGAGGGGGAGGGGCGCGCGTCCCCGCGCCGCGTCCCCTTTGTTCTCGGCCTGCGGGTCCCCGGCGCGCACGCCGCCTCGGAGCCGAGCCCGGGGCAGCCCCAGCGTCCACGAGCGCCCCTCGCCCTGTCCGCTCTTGGCAAGTGGGCGTGCTCACCGCACCCTAGCGCACGGTGCGCGCGGGAAACGTGTCACGAGGGGGAGCTTGGAACTGCGCCGTGGGAAGCTGCGTGTGGCGCAGCCCCCAGCCCTGAAGGCGCTGCGCGGGCCCTGCGGGGCGCCCCTGGGCCCTGGGCGCTCGGCCGACGGAGCCGGAGCCCGGTCGCTTTAAAAAAAAAAAAAAAATTAAAAAAGGTGGTGGCCCTTGGATGTGCGGGCAGGCGTGGGCGAGCTGAGGTCGCTCTGCATTGGCCAGCCTGTGAGCACGCAGTGCGCGACTGTTCCAGAGAATAGTTTACAGCCCATTCTTCGTAGCTGCGCCATGAGCTTGCACAGCAGATCGGAGTGTCTGGTGTGCCGGGAACACCTTCCGCTCTCTTCCTGCTTAGAACGCCCTCAGGATGTAAATACATCGACTCAAAGTCTGTGCTGTGCCTCCCCGCGTCGGGTCCGATCTGCAGAGAGCTGATGTCTTTCTGATTGCAAGGGAAACTGTTAGACGCGAACAGTTTAGTGCGAACGTCGAGGCTCGGATGCACAAAGCCAGATTTGTCTCCCAGCCGCGCGTTTAGGGGAGATGTTTCTGTCGATTGGTTGGTCTATTTTCTTCGCGGCCGCCTGAGTCCACGGGGAACCAGCCCTTCCTGCCTCTGGACGATGAGGCCTCTCGGCTGCCCTTCTGACCGTGTAGAATCACAGGGGCGTTGTTACCTGTTTTGGTAATGAAAGGGGTCGGTAAAGCCGCTAATGACAGGCTGAAACGGTCAAAAATAGCGGTGTGGAGGGAACCCGTAGGATGTGATGGTTTCCAAGTGAAAAACAGAAGATTTTAGGCGGCTCATTTTTGGTTACATTATAACTAAGAACACTGCATGGAGCCTCTAAGTGTTTGTGCCCGAGGCTCTGTAAATCTGTTTAATTTTTTTTTTTTTTTGGCAGTAGAACTAATGAAACCTGGTATTAGAAAAGACTTGCTTCATTAGTGGGCAGTTCAGACACACATACAGATGCCGGCCTGTCACCGGTCTGCCTCTGCGCCTCGGCTTGGAGGTTGGCTTGAGTTCAAGGTCTGTAGCAGCTCAAGATGACCCTGCAGGAATCGCAGATTAGACAGAAAAGTGTAAATGCCGAGGGCCAAGGTGGACCTGGAGGCTAGACCCCGCTAGAGACCCAGGTCTGCCTGGAGACAGTAAGGAAACCCCTTCCGATCTGTTTCTCAACCCTGAAAGCAAAACATAGTATTTAATGCTGTTTATTTTTTTGCCTGTAACTCCAGAATGAAGCAATATGATACTGTAAGTTGTACTGAGAACTCGGGCTGTGTTATTAATACAGGCAAAAAATGTAAGCCTCTGTTAGGGCAGTTGAAATTCAAGAGAATGATTGCCCAGTACTTATTTATAGACTAAAAGGATCTGTGTAAACAATTCTAACCCATGGTTTGTTTTTGCTCTTTAAACACCTTAACCATTACCTTCAGCACAAAAAGCCCACCCTTTTTTGAACACAGATGGTGTCAATCTTAGTTTTTGGAGAGCTGCGCACTGCTGACACCTCCCTGATGACAAGTGGCACACAGAGCAAACCAGTTGAACAGAAATCCGGGGACAACAACTAACGTCCGCTGCCAACGCTAGCTCAAAACATCTTCCAGCTTCCTAAGCCAAAAAGCCCAAAGATTGTTGAACAGGTGAACTTAACTGTGCAGACAGCCGTGTCCAAGTAAACAGGTTTTGAAGCCCTAGGATGTCGTGATCTGCCCCAGGCTGCAGAGGCTTTGTCTACTCAGTCCTTCATCTCTTTTGAGTTTGTCAGGCCTGAGAGGACTGAATTCCAGAAGAGCCAGTTCATTTTCCTGTAGTTGTTCTGTGTTCTAAAAATGAAGTATCTGAATTAATTTGAAACACATTTGTGTTCCTTTAAAAGAAGGTAGCTGTTAACCAAAACCTCGGATTGTATCCTGTTCCTTACCCCAGTGCGGAGTAGAAACGGTGTGTGCTTGGCCCCTCTGTCTTCTGCCTTTGGATTGGTTTATTTTTTGGCATGTGGGGGATTTTTTGACATGTGGGGAAATTCATGTGTGGCTTTTCTAGACAATAGATAGAAATGCCAGAAATTCTACCCATTGCTCCAGAAAGGGGCTGCTTTTCATTGCCAGGTTCTGGCAGAGGAAGACTTTAACAAATATAACCTTTCCTGGTAAAAATAAATGAACTCTCCTGGAAACGTGAGTAATGGGGGAAGTCCTTGGAGGTCTGTGGCAGCAGGGAGTCTCCCACACGCTGTAACAGTTCTCTGTCCTTGGCTGCAGCGCGCTCGGAGTGGGTTGTGAGCGCTTCCCTGCGCTTCAGAAGTGCTGCAGTTCAAGGACGAACCCCTGCAGCCTGCAACACGCTTCTTAGAAAGACAAACACAGAATAAAAGTGAAAAATACTCCGGGCTCTCAACCCTTGTTTGTACTGCTGAATTAGGCAGGTGTCCTCTAGTAGGCCAGCCCAGGAGATGAGCCCCTGGAAAAGCCAGATGCCGAATGGTTTACTGATGGCAGCAGCTGTATGAAGGAAGGAGTTAGACGATAGAAGCCCAAGCACGACCACACAATACTGCAGCCCAAAAGGCGCAGCTTACTGCATTGACTAGGGCTTACAACTGGGAAAAGGCCAGCGAGTTAATATTTATACAGATTGCAGATACGCCTTCCTTGTGTTACATGCACACGCAGCAAGAGAGGGGCTTGCTGACTGCAAAGAGTTCCCCTGTTAAATATGGAAAAGAGATGCCGGCTCCACTTCAGGCAGTGCTGGAGCCTTTAGGAGTGGCCGTCATCCACTGCAAGGCACATCAGAAGGGAGATAACCATGTTGACCAGGGAAATGCGTTAGCAGATAGAGCAGCTACACAGGAGAGCTTGGAAATGGCCCTTATACCTCAGTCTGTGGAAGTGGTTAAGGAATCTTGCTATACAGAACCCGAGAATGAGTGGGCCCAACAGTGAGGCTATACAAATGGATGGTGGATGCTAAATCATAGAATTATGCTACCAATGGCCACTCAATGGAAAATAATAAAGGAGATACACAACTCTACCCACTTGGGAAGAGACGCCTTAGTACAACTGGTCTCCCGAGCTTTTGGAGGAAAGGGACCAAATACAGTCAAAAGGAAGTGACTCGCTCTTGGCCTCTATGTTTGCAGAATAACCCTCACCACGTAAGGCCACCTCCCCTGTTGACTCCTGTGCAGAGGAGGGAACATAGACAGCTGAAGACTGGCAGGTTGATTTTACCAATATGCTCAAAACAAGCAATTATAGGTACTGTCTAGTCTTTATTGATACTTTTATAGGATGGATGGAGGTCTTTCTGACCCAATGGAGAAAGCACACGAGGTGTTTAAAGCCGTGTTGAGAGACATCGTGCCACGGTCACTCCAGAGTGAAAATGGACCTTCATTTATATCTAAAATAACCCAACAGAACCCAGCAGCTTCTGAAAATAATGATGACCATGCAGGAGACACTGAGGATGGCGGTGACTGAAAGAGATCCAGCTCGTGAAGTGAGCTAATTAGAAGAGATAGGCAGAGACTTCCAGACCGAGAACAGGCAGGTTCTGCACCCCTAATAAGCAGGAAGTAGCTACAGAAGATGGTGACTCAAGCTCATCAACATCCCCTTAAGATTAAGGTCTGGCCAGCGCCATGTCTCAACAGGCTAATCCTCCGCCTTGTGGCGCCGGCACACCGGGTTCTAGTCCCAGTCGGCTGGATTCTGTCCCGGTTGCCCCTCTTCCAGGCCAGCTCTCTGCTGTGCCCCAGGAGTGCAGTGGAGGATGGCCCAAGTGCTTGGGCCCTGTACCCCATGGGAGACCAGGAGAAGCACCTGGCTCCTGGCTTCGGATCAGTGCCATGCGCCGGCCGCGGCGGCCATTGGAGGGTGAACCAACAGCAAAAGGAAGACCTTTCTCTCTGTCTCTCTCTCTCACTGTCCACTCTGCCTGTCAAAAAAAATTTTTTTGAACAGTCTGGGTCAAATCTCCACCTTCAGAATTCTGTATACTGATAAATAAAGAAGTCAAAATTTCAGGCCAGCGCAGTGGCTCAACAGGCTAATCCTCTGCCTTGCGGCGCCGGCACCCCAGGTTCTAGTCCTGGTCGGGGCACTGGATTCTGTCCCGGTTGCCCCTCTTCCAGGCCAGCTCTCTGCTGTGGCCCGGGAGTGCAGTGGAGGATGGCCCAAGTGCTTGGGCCCTGTACCCCATGGGAGACCAGAAGCACCTGGCTCCTGCCATTGAATCAGCACAGTGCGCTGGCCGCAGCACGCTGGCTGTGGCAGCCATTGGAGGGTGAACCAATAGCAAAGGAAGACCTTTCTCTCTCTCTCTCTCTCTCTCTCTCTCTCTCTCAATGTCTACTCTGCCTTTAAAAAAATTAAAAAAAGATAAAATAAAAAATTTCAATGTATTGCCATATTCTCTCTCTCTCTCTCTCATTTCTTTATCTATAAAAGCAGTTACAGAGAGAAAGAGAGAGCGTGTGAGATCTTCCATCTACTAGTTTACTCCCCGAAAGCCCACAACAGATGGGGCTAGGCCGGACCAAACCAGGAACCCTAAGTTCTTGGGTCCATGATGTGTTGCCTTTTGGTGACATCGCAGGAAGCTGCAGGGGACTCGCTAGGACTTGACAGGTGCTCCAGGATGGGAGGCAGTTGTCCTAAGAGGCGGCTCGCCGCTCTGTGTCTCAACACTAACTCCAAGGGCACTTCTTTAACCAGGGAGGCCGCTGACGATAAATGTGTTTCCCATGGTCTGAGCGCATTGCAGCTGGCAGCATAACAATGTGTCATAACAATTCAACTCCTTTAGATACCCAGGAGAAATCTTAGATTTCTTTCTTTCTTTCTTTCTTTCTTTCTTTCTTTCTTTCTTTCTTTCTTTCTTTCTTTCTTTCTTTCTTTCTTTCTTTTTTTTTTTTTTGACAGGCAGAGTGGACAGTGAGAGAGAGAGAGAGACAGAGAGAAAGGTCTTCCTTTGCTGTTGGTTCACCCTCCTCACCCTCCAATGGCTGCCACAGCCAGCGTGCTGCGGCCAGCGCACTGTGCTGATCCAAAGGCAGGAGCCAGGTGCTTCTCCTGGTCTCCCATGGGGTACAGGGCCCAAGCACCTGGGCCATCCTCCACTGCACTCCCGGGCCACAGCAGAGAGCTGGCCTGGAAGAGGGGCAACCGGGACAGAATCTGGTGCCTCGACCGGGAGTAGAACCCGGTGTGCTGGCGCTGCAGGCAGAGGATTAGCCTGTTGAGCCACGGCGCTGGCGAAATCTTAGATTTCTAAAAGATTTACATCTCCTGTCAAAAGATAAGAAAGTGTGATGTCAGCTATATTGGGGAATTGAAACTATTTGTACAAATATCATACTGATTATATTCTGCCTTTTGGAGAAACCCAGAACCAGCTTTTGCCCTTTTGTTTTTTTGTAACAAGTCCTCTGACTATTTGAATTTGCTTATCTTTATGCTAAACATTCTGTTCATTCTGCATTTGTTCAATAAACACTTGAGTGGGAGGGGTTTGCTGCAAAAAGGGATCAGAAAAAATGGAGGGGTAGCTGGCAAGGGATGAGCAGTTGGGGAAAATATGATCACATGAAGTTAATTTTAAGGTGGAAGGAATTCACACGACTCATAGGGTAGGGGACCAATGTGAGTGGGAGCGGATGGAAGAATCGACCAGGCGCCCTGTGTCCTTAAGTAGGGGAGAGGGCTGTGTAAGTGGAAGACTTGGCTCCAGATGGGGTATGAAGAGTCCCTGCGGGAAAGGGCTGGAGGACACGGGCACGAAAACAGATGCTGGCAAGTAGATGCGGTGGAACAAGTCCGCGCAAGAAGTGCCACCCATTTGCTAAGAGACTGAGTCGAGATAATTATCTATGCCTCATTTTTCCTGCTTAAGATAGAAATAATAACACAGTGCACCCGTCAGAAGGATTTGGATCCACATTCTGTGTTCCCAGGCAAGTTACATAAACGCCTCTGGCGGAGTCTTGGTGTGTTCTGTCTCTCCCAGGATGGTCAGCATCTAGACAAGCGCCGGGCAAATAGCAGTTGCTCAATAAACATTCACTGATGGCGGGACACTGTAGTGCAGGGGGCTAAGCTGCCGCTTGGGATGCCTGCACTCCGTGCTGGAGTGCTGTCAGGGGGCCGGCTACTCCACTGCCAGTCCAGCGCCCGCTAACGTGCCTGGGAAGGTGGAGGGTGACTTCAGGATTTGAGTCCCTGACACTCAGGTGGGAGACCTGGTCCCTGGCTTTGACCTGGTGCCAGCCATGGCTGCTACAACCATTTGGGGAGCAAACCAGTGGTGGAAGATCTCTCTCTCTCTCTCTCTCTGCCTTTCAAATAAATACATAAAGTCTTTTAAAAATACCTATTTGTTGATTAAGTTTACAAATTAATCCATTAATTATACTACATACACTACAACTATCCCATATGGTTATTCAGAAGATCAAATCAAATGAGATAATATGTGTAAAGTGCTTTTAACATTTTTTTAAACATTTATTTATTTGTTTGAAAGGCAGAATTACAGAGAGGAAGGGAGAGACCGGGTGAAAAGGAGAGAGATTGTCCATTCTCTGGCTCACTCCCCAGAATAGGGCTGCTAGCACTGGCCAAAGCCAGAAACCAGGGACTTCGTCTGGGTCTCCCATGTGGGTGGCAGGGGTCCAAACACCTGGGCCTTCTGCTACTTTCCCAGGCACATCAGCAGGGAGCTGGATGAGAAGTGCTCATAGCGGGTGCCGGCTTCACAGGAGCCGCTGCCAACTGCTTGATAACCTTGGAAACACTATTCAAATCTGAACTGCTCCTATCAGAAGGAAGGTGAAGTGCACGGAATTTCTTAACTCTCTGTATGCATCTTGTCTTTACCTTGGAGGGAGACACTAAGACCTAAAGATTCTACCAGCTGGCTTGAAACTCCGGATAGAGTACAAACCTTCACAAAATTGTTTGGCCTCATAAATTACTTAGTGTTACAGAATTGACAAAGTATACAAAAGCCAGAAAATCATCTAAGTCAATTAGTTTTATGTGACTCGCAAATTCCCAAGTTACATTTGCAGCAGTGGGCACGTGAGTATTACGTTACCTCTTTATCTTTCTTTCTACCCCCCCTTTTTTTTTGTAGAATGTAATTTGTAAATACAGTATTAGAGTTGTGTATGTACTTTTCCAGATAACAATGAAGTTTTTTTTTGCATACATTTATTTTTATACATTTATAAGCAAAGATTTTCTTTTTTTAAATATGTATTTATTTGAAAGTCAAAGTTATAGAGAGAGTAGGAAAGACAGAGAAAGATAAAGAGATGTCTTCCATCCGCTGGTTCATGCCCCAGATGGCCGCAAGGGCCAGGGCTGGGCCAGGCTGAAGCCAGGAGCCAGGAACTTTCTCTGGGTCTCCCATGTGGGTGGCAGGGCCCCAAGCACTTGTGCCATCTTCCATTGCTTTCCCCAAGCCATTAGCAGGGAGATGGATCAGAAGTGGAGCAGCCTCCATATGGGATGTTGCCATCACAGGGGGCAACTTTCCCCCTATGCCACAATGCTGGCTCCGGGAATTTTTTAAAAAAGATTTATTTATTTATTTGAAAGGCAGAGTAAAAGAGAGGCAGAGGCAGAGAGAGAGAGAGAGGTCTTCCATACACTGGTTCACTCCCCAAATAGCTGCACTGATCCAAAGCCAGGAGCCAGGAGCTTAACATTTATTTCATCTGGGGCCATAGCAGTGGCGTAATGGGTAAAGCCACCGCCTGCAGTGCTGGCATCCCATGTGAGCGCCGGTTCAAATGCCGGCTGCCCCACTTCTGATCCAGCTCCCTGCTAATGCACCTGGGAAAGCAGCATAGGATGGCCCAAGTCCTTGGGCCCCGGCACCCACATGGGAGACCTGGAAGAAACTCCTGGCTTTGGATCAGCACAGCTCTGGCTGTTGTAGCCAATTGGGGTGTGAGCCAGTGGATGGAAGACCTCTCTCTTTCTTTCTGTCTGTCTCTCCTTCTCTCTCTGTGTAACTCTTTCAAATAAATAAATCTTTAAAAAAAGATTTATTTTATCTATTTGAAAGAGTTACAGAGAAGTAGAGAAAGAAAGAAACTGTTCACTGGTTACTCCCCAAATGGCCTCAATGGCTGGAGCTGAGCTGATCTGAAGCCAGAAACAAGGAGCTTCTTCCAGGTCTCCCACGCAGGTGCAGTGGCCCAGGGTTTTGGGCCATCCTCTGCTGCTTTCCCAGGTGCATTAGCAGGGAGCTGGATTGGAAGTAGGTTGCAGGCCAGGGCTTTAACCCACTGCATCATAGCAACCAGCCCTGAAAGATTTTCTTAAGTCACACGCATTCCACCTTCATCTACTCAATGAGCACCTGCCATTTTTTTTGTTAAAGATTTATTTATTTATTAGATAGAGTTACAGAGAGAGAGGAAAAGACAGAGAGAGAGCAATCTTCCATCTGCTGGTTCACTTTCTAAATGACTGGGACAGCCAGGGCTGGGCCAGACCAAAGCCAGGAGCCAGAAACTCCAACCAGAATTCCCATGCAGGAGGCGCACCTGGGGCCTCTTCTGGGCTTTGCTTGGTACATTAGCAGGGAGTTGGATCGGAAGTGAGCAACCAGGACTCAAACTGGTGCTCATAGGAGACACTGGTGTTGCAGGAGGCGGCTTAACTTGTGGCACCACAATGCCAGCCCCAGGATGAAGTCTTTTTTTTTTTTTTTGACAGGCAGAGTTAGACAGTGAGAGAGAGAGAGAAAGGTCTCCCTTCCGTTGGTTCACTCCTCAAATGGCCACTACAGCTGGCACGATGCATTGATCCGAAGCCAGGAGCCAGGTGTTTCCTTCTGGTCTCCCATGCGGGTGCAGGGCTCAAGCACTTGGGCCATCCTCCACTGCCCTCCCAGGCCACAGCAGAGAGCTGGACTAGAAGAGGAGCAACTGAGACAGAATCCAACACCCCCACCGGGACTAGAACCCGGGGTGCCGGTGCTGCAGGCGGAGGATTAGCCTAGTGAGCTGTGGCGCTGGCCTAGGATGAAGTCTTAAGCATGTGGATGTTTCTGCTGAGGATTCTTTACTTCCTTCCCAGGTAGCCACGCCCCAAGTCCACTGCACTGTTTATTTCTGTGGTCTTCCCAAATAGAGGTCTGATCTGGACCAAGCTTCTGGCATCTGAGTCCATCTCCATTTTCTTGAGCATCCTGGAGGCGGCCGGCGATACTGCACTTGCTTACTGAGATCTGAAGGAAGTTTCTCTCCTTCGTCCTCCTCGGGTGCTCCCGGAATATCTGCAAGGAGAAGTGAATCGCTCTTGCCATCCTTTGCACACTTTCTGTCATTCTCGCTGGAGATGAAGATATTGCAAAATTAGCCACGTTTATCCAGGAAGTCAGAGGAATAATTTAGGATTACATTTAGGAATTAGACATTAGGCACTCATTGGGATTCCCACGTGTGTTTTTAAGCACTGCATTGTGGGAATGCTTAATTAGGCCACCAGCCTCGTTCCTGCTGTTACCCAGCACCGGGCTTTTCAGAATTAGTGAGGAAAAATGCTCAGTTCTCAGAACGTCTCAGAAGCCAAGTTCAGGCTGACGAACGCTATTTGCTGAGTAACGCGATTCAGTCCCCTTCCTTGTAGAGCAGGAAGTACCGTATGTTTTTCTAATTAGCCCCACCAGATTTTTCTAGGCATGATTGCGCATCACGAAGCCAGCCATTCTGCCTCTGGGGATTTACGCATTCTGTCCAGCAGCTCATGGGAGAGTGTGCCTGTGCCTGTGTGAGTTTCCTGCAGCCGGCTCTGGGTCGCACTGAAGGGTTGTGCCACGTGACCTTAACCTACTCCTCCCCGGCTGCCTCAGTAAACAACAACAGTGGAGGACGCCCACAAGTACTCTGCCCTCCCAGCAACACCAGTCTTCCTTGCACCTTCCACGGGGAGGTTTGCCATCTCGGGGGTCGCCGACCCTTTGCCAACAGTAATTATGTGTCCTGCATTCCTCTTTGATGCCAGGCTGCAAGCCCTACGAGCCACGCTTTATGACTGGACATCGTCTTCCGTCTGAGCAGAGCAAGGCCAGATCTGGGTCAGAAGCCCAGCCCTACCTCGCCTACTTGAAGCTGCCTTTCGTGTTCCGTGACGGCTAAGTTCCCCTCTCTCCACGTCCTGCCCCCACGCCCGGCCCCATACTCAGACAACACCTAGAGGCACCCATGGGGGTGCTGCTCTGAAGCGCCAGCCCTTTGTCACGAATGGGCCTGTGTGCCTCTCAGTCTGGCTAAACCGGGAATTTTGCGGTGCTTGAATTCACCTTTGGCAATTTGTTAAAAAGATAGAAACCTGAAATCCTCCTATACTTACCTAGTGTGAATGACCGCGTCACCATCAAAAGCCCCCCGGGCCTTCCTGACCCACTCTTCTTTTCCTTTAAGGACAAGACCTAAAATACCCTGATTGTATTTGGGGTGACGGAGGAGCGGGTGGACTTTGGGGTCCTCGAACCAGTGCTGCCCCCTTGAGGTTGCAGAGGGCACTGCCCATCCGGAGCCTAGGTTAGCAAGTGTGACAGAGCAGAGAAGGCCTGTGGCAGCCCGAAGTGGCCGTTGTCACGACCACATGAGAAACTTTTGCTTCTCTGCTTCTGTGTGGCAGTGGAGTGGAAAGCGCACGGGGAGCCAGGGTTTTCCTCCCCGCGTCGCGCTTGGTGTGAGCTCAGGCCAGTGAGTGTCTGGGCCTCGTCTTCTGGATCAACATAGTGGGCGTTCGTCGTCCGGCCCATGGGTCACCTGACTTTTTCCTGTAAAAGGCCAGAAAGTAAATATTTTAGTTTTGGTGGGCCAGCGTCATCTCTTAACAAAGCAAAATGTTTGTTTGTTTATTTGAAAGGCACCGCAGGTTCACTCCCCAGATGCTCACAACAGTCAGATATAGGTCAGGCCAAATCCAGGAGACAAGGACGGCCTCTGGGCCTCCCATTTGGGTGGCAGAAACTCAGGCTCTTGGGCCATCCTCTGCTGTGTCCCAGGAGCATTCACAGAAAGCTGGATGGGGAACACAGAGTGGCCAGGACTGAACCCAAGCACTCTGATATGGGATGTGGGGGTCCTCAGGGTCAGCTCACCCTCCCCCGCCCGGGTCATCACGGCTCTGTGGCAGCTACTCAGCTCTGCCACTGTTGCTCAAAACCAGCCCTAGACAATATGTAAACAAATGAGCACCGAGAGCTTTCAATATACTATTTTTTAAATTTTCATTTGTTTGAAAGACAGAGATACACACACAAAGAGAAAGACAAGGAAAAAGGAGAGAAATTGACAGAAAGAGAGCTCCCATCTTCTAGTTCAAATAGTTTAAAGCTATTTGATGTATTTGAAAGGCAGAGTGACAGAGAGAGAAGGAAAGACAAAGACAGGAAGATAGCTTCCATCCTCTGATTCACTCCCCAAATTCCCACAATTGGGACTGGGCCAGGACAAACCCAAAAGCCACAGCCCCGCCCGGGTCTCCAACATGTGTGGCAAGAGCCCAAGCACTTCCTCGAAGGCACAATGGCAGGAAGTTGGCTCAGAAGAGGAGGTGAGACTCCTCAGCCCCCAGCAATCTGGTGAGATGTGGGAGTCCCCAGAGTTGGCCTAACTCTCTGCACCGCAATGCCCGCCGTATTCTTTCATGGCATTTTTTTTTTTAAAGATGTATTTATTTATTTGAAAGTCAGGTTACACAGAGAGAGAAGGAGAGGCAGAGAGCAAGAGAGACGTCTTCCATCCGCTGGTTCACTCCCCAATTGGCTGCAATGGCCGGAGCTGCGCCGATCCAAAGGAGCCAGGAGCTTTTTCCAGGTCTCCCACCCAAGTGCAGGGGCCCAAGGACTTGGGCCATCTTCTACTGCTTTCTCAGGCCATAACAGGGAGCCGGATCGAAAGTGGAGCAGCTGGGACCCAAACAGGCACCCATATAGGATGCTGGCACCTGCTATGCCACAGTGCCGGGCCTTTGATGAAATTTTAAAGGTGGATATAACTATACCCATTTTGGGAAGAAGTAACTCGTGCATACTAGTATGATCTGAGAGCCATTACAAGACACCTGGCCCACCAAGATGCCTGCCAAGTCCATATCTGTCAGTGCAGACACTAGCAATTCTACTTCCAGAGCTGCCCCGTCTAAAATGTGGCTATTGACCACAAATGGTTAGGAGCAATTGGGCTGTGGCTAGTGCAAGCTGAGGTGTGCTATAAGTGTAAAATACACACCGGAGTTTGAAGACTTAATTAAAAAAGGAATTGAAACTATCATTAATATTTTCATATCGTGTTTTAAATTATATATACATACTTATATATATTTGAGAAGCAGAGACATGCAGAATTCCTAATGTTTGGCCCATTCCCTACATGCCATGGCCTTGGGCTGGGGACAACACCAGGAGCCAGGAATTCCATCCAGGTCTCCCACGTGGGTGGCAGGAGCACAGTCACTTGGACTGTCCCCACTGTCTCCCAGAGTCCCCATTAGCAGGAAGCTGGAATCTAGAGCAGAGCTGGGGGCCAGTGCTGGGGGCCAGCGGGTAAAACCACCACCTGTAGTGCCTGCATCCCGTATGGGCGCCGGTTCTAGTCCTGGCTGCTCCACTTCCAATCCAGCTCTCTGCTCTGGCCTGGGAAAGCAGTGGAAGATGGTCCAAGTCCTTGGGTCCCTGCAACCACCTTGGAGACCTGGAAGAAGCCGCTGGCTCCTGGCTTCAGATCAGTATAACTCCAGCCGTTGTGGCCATCTGGGGAGTGAACCAGCAGATGAAAGATATCGATCGCTCTCTCTCTGTTTCTACCTCTCTGTAACTCTGTCTTCAAATAAATAAATAAATAAATCTTAAAAAAAAAAAGAGTTGGGCATAAAATCTGATATAGGACTGAGCTCCTGACTTCTGGTTTCGCTAGATGTCTCTCTTTTTTTTTTTTTTTTTTTTTTTTGACAGGCAGAGTGGACAGTGAGAGAGACAGAGAGAAAGGTCTTCCTTTTTTGCCGTTGGTTCATCCTCCAATGGCCGCCGCAGCCGTGCGGCCAGCGCACTGCGCTCGTCCTGATGGCAGGAGCCAGGTGCTAGGTGCTTTTCCTGGTCTCCCCATGGGGTGCAGGGCCCAAGCACCTGGGCCATCCTCCACTGCACTCCTGGGCCACAGCAGAGGGCTGGCCTGGAAGAGGGGCAACCGGGACAGAATCCGGCGCCCCGACCGGGACTAGAACCCGGTGTGCCGGCGCCGCAAGGCGGAGGATTAGCCTG
>CM027388.1:9444237-9469927 GCA_015711505.1 Sylvilagus bachmani | reverse complement strand
TCTCTCTTTATTGCTCTGCCTTTCAAGTAGATGAAATCAAATAAATAAATAAGCATTTAAAATATTTATTTTATTTAGTTGAAAGACAAGAGTTACAGAGAGAGGTAGAGACACACACACAGAGGTCGTCCATCCGCTGGTTCACTCCCCAGGTGGCCATGGCGGCCAGAGCTGAGCTGACCCGAAGCCGGGAGCCTGGCGCCTCTTCTGCGTCTCTCACGCTGGTGTGGCCTCAGTCCTGCCTTGGCTGCCTTGGCGGGGCCAGACCAGACGACTTGGTGGGCCTTGTACAGCCCGTGGGCTGGACATTCCCTGCCCCTGTTGGAATCTGGGAATCGGAAGGGCTCTCGGCGGTCAGTCTAGATGTCTCGCCTGCGATCTCAGTGCCTCTGACAATGTCTGATCCGTGTCCCGTTGATCTCAGCGCTGGGACTCTCCTCCCCTGATGGAGGCTGGCTTGGTGCAGGAACGCAAGAAGATGCCGACCACATCGAATTCATGAATTCATCGACCGCATTGAATTCATGCTGACTTCTCCCCTAGGACTGCGCCTGCCTGTGCTTGGCTCGGGGCTGAAGGCAGAAGAGGGAGAAACACGGAGGACGGAACAGTGCACTGGCTACAAACACTGGAGGACGTTCCCAGCAAGCTCCGTCCAGCCTGTAGGCCATGAGCTGACTCCTCCCTTGCCCGGAACGATTTAGGGTAAGTGAATCACAAAACGTGAACTCGTCTCCCTCTCCTCTTCCTCCTCTGGGCAGGGCTGTGGAGAAGAATCACGCGGGATCGCATTCACACCGAGGGCCCCACAGATGCTTCACCCACAGCCACAGCCGGCAGGAGCTGCAGCTTAGCACACGCATCCCGTACCGCAGTGCCGCAGAAGTCTTTCACGCAGGCGCAGTGTTGTCCTACTAATTTCTTTAAGGAAACTGAGGCTTAGACCATCTTCTAGGGGTGGCAGAACCACTACTCTTTTCTTTTCTTTTTTTTTTTTTTTAAAGAATTATTTACTTAATGGAAAGGCAGAGTTACAGAGAGGTGGAGAGAGAGGTCGTCCATCCACTGTTTCATCCCCAAATGACCACAGTGGCCAGAGCTGAGCTAATCCTCAGCCAGGTCGTCCATGTGGGCACAGGGACCCAAGCAAGCACTTGGGCCATCTTCTCCTGCTTTTCTCTGGCGCATTAGCAGGGAGCTGGATCAGAAGTGGAGCAGCAGGGACTGAAACCGTCGCCTATATGGGATGCTGGTGCCGCAGGTGGTGGCTTAACCTGTTAACGCTGCAGCGCTGACTCCATATATCATCTTTTAGAAATTCTATGGTATGGCCGGCGCCGTGGCTCAACAGGCTAATCCTCTGCCTTGCGGCGCCGGCACACCGGGTTCTAGTCCCGGTCGGGGCGCTGGATTCTGTCCCCGTTGCCCCTCTTCCAGGCCAGCTCTCTGCTGTGGCCCGGGAGTGCAGTGGAGGATGGCCCAAGTGCTTGGGCCCTGCACCCCATGGGAGACCAGGAGAAGCACCTGGCTCCTGCCATCGGATCAGCGCAGTGCGCCGGCTGCAGCGCGCCGACCGCGGCAGCCATTGGAGGGTGAACCAACGGCAAAGGAAGACCTTTCTCTCTCTCTCACTGTCCACTCTGCCTGTCAAAAAAAATAAATAAAAAATAAAAAAAAAGAAATTCTATGGTATGTTATGTTTCAGGTGACAGGAAAAAAATTCTGAGATGTCTTAAATTTAATTTTTAATTACAAAAGGCCAGAGGTTGGCAGAGAGGAGAGATGGGGGCGGTTAATCAGTAAGGAGCCACCAGTCAACCTCAGAGAACAGAGGACCATTTAACCTTGAACGTCATTGTTAGAACCTTAGGGCAGGGTGCCACTGCACCTGCTTGCAGCCCCAGCCAGTCCAGAGGTGATGTAGCGAGTGGCAGCTCCATATGAAACCCCTGTACCTATCCCCGGCTTTTCATCCTGCTGGACTCTGATTTGTTTGGGCTCAGCAGACACTTTTCCACCTGCTCCCCAGCCTCGGCACCACTGCCTACCCTATACCCTCTTCTTTCACAAACCTCTGAGTCTCAGGAGTTTTGGCTTAACACAGGTTTTCTCCGTCCTGTCTGTAGGAGTGGATCTTATCAGATCATAGAAACGTTAAATTCCTTTTCGTTCAGGTCTGGCAACAGTCGCCCTCTCCAAGGCTCCAAGGTGACCCCAGTGGACATCGGGACGTGGGGAGCAGTTGGGAGCAGGCATTGCAGGGAGCCCTGGGGTGGGACTCAGGCTGGGGAGCCCCCTGCAGCTGCGTGCATTCCCTGAACCTCCTCCTCATTTGCAAAACAGGAGGATCTCATGGCAGCTGTTGCAGGGATTAGGCGAGGTTTAGCCCCACAGTCCTCCTGAGACTTCCTGCGCTTTCATTCATCTGCCCAGCAAGCAACCTGTAAGATCCAGGCAAACTCGGGGGCCACACGCGTCTGCAGATTCTGCGTCCAAGGATTCAACCAATGGCAGTTTGAAAACATTCGGTGGAAAAATTGCGTTTGTACTGAACACATACAGTTTTTCCTTATCACTGAATAGTACAGTATAATGATTTTCACCCGGCCCTGACACTCTATTAGGTCTTACAAGTAGCCTAGTGGGCACTTCGTGTCAGGAGGATGTGTGGGTTCTGCGTGAACCCTGGCTGTTGTACGTAAGGGACTTGAGCAGCCACAGGTTTGGGTTTAGGCCATGAAGGGGTGTCCTGGAAACAACCCCCTCGGATACCAAGGAGCGAGTTCACACCCAATAAGGACAGATTTCCTGAATGAACCCATAGCAACGCTGTAAAGTATCACTCGGCTCCTCGGGGTAGGAGGGGGAAAGGCTTTTTTTTTTTTTTTTTTTTTTTTAGATTTATTTATTTGAAAGGCAGAACAGAGAGAGAGAGAGAGAGAAAGAGAGACAGAGAGGTAGCAACAGAGAAAGATAGATCTTCCACCTGCTGTTTTACTCCCCAAATGGCCACAACAGCCAGCACTGGGCCAGGCTGAAGCCAGGACCCAGAACTCCATCCAGGTCTCCCACATGGGTGACAGGGCACAAGCACTTGTGCCATCATCCACTGGCTTCCCAGTCATGCTAGAAGGAAACGGGATTTGAAGCTGAGCAGCCGGGACAAGTCTGTTTCTCCATCCTTTTTTTTTTTTTTTTTTTAAGATTTATTTATTTGAAAGCCAGAGTTACACAGAGAGAAGGAGAGGCAGAGAGAGAGAGAGAGGTCTTCCATCCGCTGGCACACTCCCCAGTTGACTGCAACGGCTGGAGTTGCACCGATCCAAAACCAGGAGCCAGAAGCTTCCTCTGGGTCTCCCACCTGGGTGCAGGGGCCCAAGGACTTGGGCCATCTTCTACTGCTTTCCCAGGCCTCAGAGGAGAGCTGGATCAGAAGTGGATCAGCCAGGACTCGAACCAGTGCCCATATGGGATGCTGGCACTGCAGGCAGTGGCTTTACCCACTGCACAACAGCGCCAGCCCCAAGTCTTACTTTTTAAATTGTGATCTAGGGTCCAGGAACACTGACATCATCTGTAGGATTACAGATGTTTAGCTCCCACCTCAAGACCTAGAGAATCAGCATTTGCCTAGTAAAAGATCCCATTTTAGTTTGAAAAAGTCTAGTTTAGAATGGAACATAAAACAGAAGATGAAGAGTCAAACATCTGTTATTAGGGACCAGAGAGAGTGTAATTTAAGGTGGGGCTGTGGGAGTTGGCACTGTGGCGTAGTATAGCCAGCATCCTGGCTGCTCCACTTCCAATCCAGCTCTCTGCTATGGCCTGGGAAAGCAGTAGAAGATGGCCCAAGTGCTTGGGCCCCTGCACCCGTGTGGGAGACCCAGAGGAAGCTCCTGGCTCCTGACTTTGGATCTGCGAAGCTCTAGCCGTTGCAGCCACTTGAGAGTGAACCAGTGGATGGAAGATTCTCTCTCTCTCTCTCTCTCTCTCTCTGCCTCTCAAGTAAGTAAATAAATCTTTAAAAAAAAAAAAAAGTGGGGCTGTGACATCCTGCTCACTCTGCCCCACAGAGTGAGACCTTGAGTAGGGCGTGGCTTGCTCCAATTCACACACCAGCCCTCTGGTGGTCTCGTCCTGCCCCTGCCAGTCCTGGCTTCTCAGTTTGAATTCTTTATTTTTCTCTCAGGCTTTCATCTCATTTTTAAAAAAAGACTTATTTATTCATTTGAAAGGCAGTTACAGAGAGGCAGAGGCAGAGGGAAAGAGAGAGAGGTCCTCCATCTACTGGTTCACTCCCCAGGTGGCTGTAACAGCCAGAGCTGAGCAGATCTGAAGCCAGGAGCTTCTTCAGGGTCTCCCATGCAGGTGCAGGGGCCCAAGCACTTGGGTCGTCTTCCACTGCTTTCCCAGGCCATAGCAGAGAGCTGGGTTGGAAGAGGAGCAGCTGGGACTTGAACTGGCACCTATATGGGATGCTGGCACCACAGGCAGCAACTTTAACCACTACACCACAATGCCAGACCCTCATCTCATTTTTAAAATAATTTATTTAGTTATTTGAAAGGCAGAGTTACAGAGAGAGGGAGATTAAAGGGAAAAGAGAGAGAAATCTTCTATCCACTGGTTCACTCCCCAAATGGCCATAACGGCCAGGAGTCTGAAACTCCATCTGGGGCTCCTACATGGGTGGCAGGGGCCCAAGCACTTGGGCCATCTTCTACTGCTTTCCCAGGCCATTAGCAGGGAATTGGATCAGAAGTGGAACAGCCAGGACTCGAACCAGCAACCATATGTGATGTCAGAATTGCGGGCGATGGCTTTTTATATACTGTGCCACAAAAGTGGCAGACAGAGTGTGGCCCAGCGATTCTACTTAGAAGTATGTACGAAAGAGAAGTGAAACGTCTTTCCCTGTAGAACCTGCATGCAGCAACAAACAAAACAAAGCAAACAAAACAAAACAAAAACCAGGAATGGCCCGAGCATCAGGCGCTGGAGGGCTATTTGACGATAGTAAGGAATGAAGTTGTAACACTTGCTACGGTGGATGAGGCTCGAAAGGGTGCTAAGTGGGAGAAGCCAGCATCAGAGACCACAAGTGGCACAGTTAAATATATGCAAAGTATTGGCAATGGGCAAACTGGTGTGCACTCGATCTAGTGTTAAGACACGCGCACCCCACACGGCAGTGCCTGGGTCTGATTTCCGGCTCCAGCTCCTGGCCAGGGCAGACCCCGGGGGGCAGCAGTGATGACGCAAGTGCGTGGGACCTTGCTCTGTGGGAGACCTGTATGGAGCTCCTGGCTCCGGATGTTGGCCTGGTCCAGTCCCAGCCATTTTGGGCATTTGGAGGATGAACAGCAGATGGGACATCTCTGTCTCTCTGGTTCTCAAATAAAAAAAAAACAAAAGTTAACAACAACAACAACAAAAAAACTGGCAAATCCATAGAAACGGAAAGTAGGTGGGGGGCTGGGAAAGTGGGGAGCGGCTGTTCTGGCAGGGTTTCTTTTTGGGGGGTCACACATGTTCTGAAATTAGATGGCGGTAAAGGCTTGCAGGTGGCAAAAGCTACTGGCGGAGACTTTTCAAAGGTGGCTCTGCCTCTATGGGGCTGCTGGTTTTTTTTTTTAAAGTAGAGGAAAGTAAAGTATTCCCCCAGACTCCACCCCCCACCAGCCACTCATTTGTTCCACGGCCTGGGCAGCCAGTGTTGGGCCAACAGCTCCCACCCCAGGAGTCAAACCTCCTGCGCAGCCACAGCTCCTCCTCCCTAATTTCCTGGCTGACCTCTCTGACCTCCACTTCCCTCCAGGACCTGGACTCCAGCAAACACAGCCCCTGCCCCCTTTCCACTGTCCCAGGCCCCTCCCCTCCGCCCATTCTTGGTCCTTCTCAGTCTCACCTGAGAAACCCCGCCCCTCCACCCACTCTGCACCTGCACCTGGGCAGCCTCGTGGAGAGATGGAGGAAAACGCAGCCTCTTGCCTTTAATTCCTAACAGGAAGCCCAAGTGGCCCTGCCATGTCCGTGGACACCTGCTCTTCTCTCCGTGAGATGGGCACAGCCGTGTTTCTGTCCCCCGGGGCACCCAGTAGGCCTTCAATCGGAGGCAGCCCCTGGGGTTTTGCCCTCTGGCACCCTGTCCAGGAGTTCCCCGCTGACGTGGCCTCCGCAGGGCTCCGCCCTGCAGTCATTTGTTTTGTCCCACCGGTCCGGGAGCAGTGGGTTTTTGCCATTTCTGATAGTCTTCCGGGAGAGAGGTGGGACGGAAAGTGACCGGGGCAGGGCAGTGCATGACTGAGCCGGGCGCCAGCCTGGGAGAGGGGAGCTTGTAACTCCTGCAGGGGATGTCCCCCGGCCTGACTCAGACCTGGGTTGGTTGTCGGAAATGGAAATTTACCAGGGCCTCAGAGATGGGGGAGGGGTGCAGAGGGCTGGCAGTGTCCCAGTCCCCGTCTGGGCCCCTACAGCAGGGCAGGGAGAGGGGAACTGCCACCGCCCCCAGGAATGCAGGCCGCGCCTCCCTGGGGAACTGAGATCAAAGCTCTGGCGATGGAGGAAGTGGGGACTTGGCAACCCTGCAACACGGTTGGTTCGTCCACCTGGGGCCTGCAGGAAGTCGGCTTGCTACCCGCCCACAGCATCCTCCACCTGCCTGGAGCCACCCGTTCCCAGCGCTGACCCCATGTACCTGCACGGCTTCATTCTTTCACCTCCACACCACCTCCTCCTCCTCCTCCCCAGAGCAGAGGTCACAGGTCCCAGCAGATGTCACAAGACAAAGGTGATCGTGGGAGCGGCGGGAACAGAACACCTGGGGCTTGGCCATGACCAGCTGTGTGAGTCTGGCAGGTCCCACACCCTCTCTGGGCTCTGTCTCAGCCGCTGTGACTACGGGCAGTTGGACTGCAGGTCCTACAGGTTCATCAACTCTGGAATTCTCCCAGGCCACCATGCCACTGCCCTCAGGGCAGACGTCCCAACCAGCTTGGTCCCTGTCTGAGGCTAGACCTCAGCTCCGCCCCTTCTCACACCCCTGCAACCACAGCAGGATGCGTCCAGTGCCTTGGGCAAGTGCCTGGGCTGCACCCCGCCCCCTTGTCCTGGGCCTGCCCCTTGTGTCCCTAGCACAAACTGGTCTCTGTTCACTCTTCCTTGCCGGCTGAGCTGGGAGCCAGGAACCGAGGGCAGTGACTGCCATACAGGAGTGCTCAGTGATGTTTTCTGGATGAATGAAGGCAGTGAATGAGTGAATGAGGGAGAAGCTCCAGCTACCCTGAAGTGGAGCCATCCTTTGCCTCCTGCCCATGGGTAGACAACAGGGGGCCCTGTCCTGCCATGGGGGGAGGGGTGCTGCCAGGATGGCCCAGCTGGGCTGTCTGAGCAGCCCCCCACCCCCACCCCCTTGCCAGGCCTGTGACTCACAGGCCCCAAAGAGCTGGCTTAACCCTCCCTGCCCCCTCCAGGGTCACCTGTCCTGGGTTGCCCTCCTGCTCCAGCGGGTCCCTCCAGGACCCCACTGGCTGGATTCCTGGGCTGCATTGTGTGTCCCCCAAGGAATTCGTACTGTTTATGGAGAGAGAAATGATCTCACTTGCTGGCCAAGGTCACCCTGATTCTCTGAGACCTCACCCCGTCTCAGACAGGATCCCTGTCTCCTGGGATCACATGGCCGTTGGGGCGGAGGGGGCCCCAGCACGCCAGGCCCCCAGGTCCTGTCTCCACTGCTGCCCGGCCTGGAACAAGCAGGAACCCACAGCGTTGGGTCAGGCACCCTCCACTCTCCCTCCTCTGCCCAACGTGTCCATGCGCAGAAAAGCTCCTCACGTCGGCAAAGGCACGCGCCGTGTCCAGTGTCCAGGCCCGCCAGCGTTCCGTCCTTGGACTCCGTCAAACAAGAACGCTGCCGTTGGGGACAGCTCTGGGTCTGCAGACGAGTTGCGAAGACGGTGCAGCGCGGCCCCTGACTGCGTTCACCGGGCTGCCGGGTGTTGAGTCTCACACGGATCCACGCTGCCTGCCACACCGCAGGCTTGGCTGGGATGTCACCGTTTTGCCCGGTTCCACGCACTGCATGTACTCAGGTGCTTTTATGTCTCTCCGAATGGGAGGACGAAGACCACAGTTCTCTCCGTTTTATAGACTAAGGAAAGGGAGTGTGAAGAGGTGAGTGTGTGGCTCAGCGCTAGGAGGTGAGGCCGTGGGACACAGGGGTCCCGACTCAGCTAAACTTGGAGCCAGAATCCCCTAGCATGGTGGCCTCGAGCCTCTGAAGCCCAGTGTGGGCAGCCGTGAGGCCTGAGATGACGCACGGGGGCGTGCTGTCTGTTGTCACTGTTGGTGTCATCATGGCCAGGGAGCCTGGATCCCAGGCAAGCTGCTGACCTCTGCTGACCCCTGCAGAAACCGGTCTCGGCAGCATCCATGACCCCACCTCTCCAGCCTCAGCCCAGACAAGAGCTCAGGAAATAAGCTTCCGTTTCCACCACCTTCCTTTTCCTCAAAGCTGCAAGAGTTTGTGTCTCAAGGTCAAGGTCAAGTACAAGCTGAACCAGAACTTAGGTCTTTTTTTTTTTAAGATTTATTTTATTTTTTTGAAAGGCAAAGTTACGGAGAAACAGAAGCAGAGAGAGAGAGAGAGAGAGAGAGAGAGAGAGAGAGAGAGGTCTGCCATCCACTGGTTCACTCCCTACATGGCTGCAATAGCCAGAGTTGTACCAGGATGAGGCCAGGAGTCAGGAGCTTCTTCCAGGTCTCCCACGCAGATGCAGGGGCCCAAGCACTTGGGCCATCTTCTACTACTTTCCCAGGCCACAGCAGAGGGCTGGATCAAAAGTGGAGCAGCTGGGACTCGAACTGGTGACCATATGGGATGCCAGCACTGCAGGCAGTGGCTTTACCTGCTACGCCACAGTGTCAGCCCCAGAACTTAGGTTTTGACCTTGCCCGAGCCACTGATCACAGCCCACCACCTTCTCCCCTCCTCTCCCTCCTTTCCCATTCAGAGACTGACCCTGGGCATCACTGCCATCTGCCTGCTTTCTCTCTTGCTCGCTCTTGCTCTCTCTCTCTGATTTATTTTATTGGGGGCTGGTGTTGTGGCATAGTGGGTAAAGCTGCAGGCTGCAAGACCAGCATCTCCTATGCTGGCCAGTTCGAGTCCTGGCTGCTCCACTCCCGATCCGGCTCTCTGCTATGGCCTGGGAAAGCAGTGGAAGATGGCCCACGTCCTTGGTCCCCTGCATCCTTGTAGAAGACCTGGATGAAGCTCCTGGCTCCTGGCTTCAGCCTGGCCCAGCCCTGGCTGTCATGGCCATTTGGGGAAGTGAAGCAGCAGATGGAAGACCTCTCTCTCTCTCCTCTGACTTTTACACAAATAAAATAAATCTTTAAAAGATTTGAAAGGTAGAGAGACAGAATTCTTCCATCTGGTGGTTTTGGTTCACTTCCCAAATGGCCAATGACAGCCAGGTCTGGGCCAGGCCAAAGCCAGGAGCCAGGAACTCCACCTGGGTGGCAGGGACCCAAGTTCCCTAGGGCATTAGCAGGAAACTGCATCCGAAGTAGAGCTGCTGGGGCTGGAGTTGGCGCTCAGGTGTGGGATGTCGCTGCTGCAAGCAGCAGCGTAACCCACTGTGCCACAGGGCCAGCTCCTGTCTGCTGCTCTCAACTGTTTAATAGGATGCCTACTGCCAGGGCCCCAGCACCTCTCCTGTCCCAAAGGAGCTGCCCATCAGCACCTGGGGAAGGAAGTGCTAAAGATGATCTTCGGCCGGCGCCGCGGCTCACTAGGTTAATCTTCTGCCTGCGGCGCCGGCACATCAGGTTCTCGTCCTGGTCAGGGCACTGGATTCTGTCCCAGTTGCCCCTCTTCCAGTCCAGCTCTCTGCTGTGGCCCGGGAGGATGGCCCAAGTGCTTGGGCCGTGCACCCACATGGGAGACCAGGAGGAAGCACCTGGCTCCTGCCATAGGATCAGCGTGGTGCGCCGGTGGCAGCGGCCATTGGAGGGTGAACCAGCGGCAAAAAGGAAGACCTTTCTCTCTGTCTCTCTCTCTCTCACTCACTCTCCACTCTGCCTGTCAAAAAATAAAAAAAATAATAATAATAAAAAAGATAATCTTCGGAAAGAAGGTGCGATCGTGAGTTCTGGACAGATATAAAGTGAATGTTTGTCAAACATTTTATGTCATTCACAAGGAAGCCAGGGGATCTTCCAGCCAACAGAAGAGGGCATCCTGGAGCAATGGCTTTCATAGGTCAGGAATGTTGAACCAACGTACAAGAGGAGGCAAAGCTGCCTCTGCAACATGGGGATGAGGGAACAACTGATCATCTCCCTGCATTTCCAGGCTGTGTAATGGTGCAAAGACCAGGAAAGCCTGAACCCAGCCCCGGGAGGCCGTGTGTGCAGACAGTGCATAGTTTTCTGCTGACACAGGCACGTTGTTTTCTGCAGAGGGAAGGTCACGGGCAGGGTGTGCCCCGTGGTCTCTGACGAGCACTCTCTGAGCAGGACGATGACTCAGCCGCAGGGTTCAGGGTCCTTTCACAATGAATTGCAAGCGAGAGGCCTCAGTCTAAGCCCAGCCACTCAGGAGGAAGACTGAACACAGGAAAGGTTTTTCCAGTCGGGTTTTGGCATCTGTGTCACATGACGGGTTTTAGAACCTTCTAGAATGTGGGTGTTTCTGATGTGGGTCTGTAGTGGAGGATGTGCAGTTTCCTGGTCTTTGAATTGGGGATGTTAACATCACTTACTTCACAGATCCCCACTGACATCCCCTTCCGCTGCGTTAGCTCCTGGATTCCACCTTTTGCAGGGTAGGGAGCAGCATCTGGTGGCCCCAGAGGCGCTGGCAACGCTGGGCAGAGCCTCTATGTCCAAGCACCTGGGTGTGGCCCCAGGGGAGGGGGACCCCCGGGCACGGGGTGACCAGTGGAAAGGCTCAGCAACCCCAGGCTGAGCCCCAGGAGCCTCTGTCCCCAGGTAGCAGCGTGAGGACTTGCAGGTGGGCCTCTCCCAGGGCGGGAGTCGGGCCAACGACACAGGTCTCCCTCAGGGGCGGCTTGTGTCAGTTTCTCAGCCACACCGCTCAGCTTCTAGGTGTCCTCTCAGCCTCACTGTGGCCGCGGGCGGCGGGCAGGAGGGAGGATCATTTGTATTCTGTATTTGGAGAAAGGGAGGACCCAGCGAGAGGCCTGGACTCCCGGTTCTTGGGCCCATGGCGCCCTCTAGTGGCTGTCCACAGCCACTAGTTCTCAACTTGGCCAACAGGGTTTTCATCAAGTGCATTTCCCATGAACTCAAAAGACTCCTTGAATGTGTGGATTTCAAAAACTTTTTTTGCACCAGAATAAGAGTTGGTGCAGCAGTTAAATTAATGCTTGCGAGACGTGAGACGCACATCTCTGGGGCCCAGTCAAGACTCCACTCCTTTTCCCAGCTTCCTCCTTATGTACACCGTGGGAGGCGGCAGATCATGGCTCAGGCAGCTGGGAGACCCCGGGGCAGTTCCGGACTCTGTGCTTGACCCAGCCCTGGCTGTTCCGGCAGCTGGAAAGGGAACCGGAGGGTGGAGATGATCTCTCTGTGTCTGTTTGTCTTTCAAATGAAATGAAACAAAATAATAAAAAATAAAATTAAAAAACTTACATTTTAATTCCATTGTTTATTTATTTGAAAGGCAGGGTTACAGAGAAAGGAGGAGAGATGGAGAGAGATCGTCCATCTGCTGGTTCACTCCCCAAATGGCTGCAATGGCTGGGGCTGGGCCAGGCTGAAGCCAGGAGCCAGGAATTCCATCCAGGTTTCCCACGTGGGTGCAAGAGCCCAGGGCTTGGGCCGTTTTCTGCTGCTTCCCCAGATGCATTAGCTGGGAGCTGCATCAGAAGGGGAGCAGCCGGGACTCAAACTTGCAGCTCATAGGGATTCCAGCGTTGCAGGTGGCTGCTTCATCCAGCGTCACAGCCCCGGCCCCAGGACACTGACACTGTCCTGCGGCCATCATCACATTCCATCTCCAGGACTCTGTTCTTCCCAGGCCGCAGCTCCACCCCCGTTCATCAGTAATGCCCTGCTCTGACCTGCACCTGGCTCGCGCGACCACTCTTCCACCGTCTGTCCCTACAGTGTGACGCCTCGAGGTATTCGCCCTCTTGCTTATTTCGCTCAGCATCACGTCCACAAGGTTCCGCCACGGCCTCGCAGCCTTCTCAAGGCCGAGTGACCGTCCATCGTGTAGACCCCACGTTGCTCCCACCCATTCATCTGCGGATGCACAGTGGAGTTCCTGCCCGTGATGCCGCTAGGAACCTGGGTGTACACTGTCTCTCTGAGACTGGACAATATATTTTTGTCACTGCCCACGGATGGCACCCAGCAGGCAGGGACATCATCTCTGCCCAGAGTGCCTTGTCTGGAGCCTCCAAACAGGAGCAGAGAAGGGAGAAGCAGAGAATGAGACTGGGGCGGGAGGGAGGAAGCACAGATGTGTTCCCCGCAGAGCCACCTACACACCTGTCGAGCACCCCCTAGCTCACCCAGGTAAACCCCTCCAAACGCAACCAACCACACACGGGCTGGGACACATGGAATCAAAACACAAGGTGGCACTTCAGTGACAGGAGAATCTTGGCAACAGAAGAGAGGCAAGTGGCCACGGAGAGTGGGCACCTGGCCCGGTCTTCCCAGGTGGGCTGTGGTGCACTCCACCCTCGGGGCTCACTCACTGCACAGTCACCATGGCCACGAGGAAGTGAGTCCACTCTGCAGACACATCCTGAGCCCCGTGCCTGTGCGCCCATGGCAAAAATGACCGTGTTCCCCTGTCTCTCCTGCCGCCACTTCCGGCCGGGGCTCTGCAGCTTAGATCTAAGGGCGCCAGCCGCCTAGGCTCCCCGGTGGCACACGTAGGGAGCGGCTCCCAGCCCCTGAGACCCTCCCCGAGACCCCTCCCCAGCAGCCCGGAGCCTAGGTCCTTCCTGGGCCCTGCTTTCTCAGGCATCCTGGGCCCTGTGCGTGTGTAGCTGCAGAACGCACAGCATCGCCTGTAGCCGCGGTGGGCGGGCCAGGGTCCTGCAGTCTGACACAGGTGCACCAACGTGATTGCCCGAGGCTGCAGGCAGAGGATGGAGCCAGCCTCCAGGCTCTTCCTCTCGCAGCAGCCCTGCAGGGCAGAGGCCGGGGCTGCGCCCTCCCATACACTGTGCGGCATTGGATGCCGAGCGTTAACAATGCATGCCCACTCTCGGGCAGCAGAGGCAGGTCCAGGCTCCTTCCTGCCACGCGCACCTCCCTGGCGCTGCACTCACACGCGAGCGGCGGTCAGCCGTGGGCCTGGCTGAGCCTGGACAGGGCTCCCTGCAGCGAAGGCTCCGCTGCCGACCCCTAGGCTGCCGCGTGCAGCCGTGCACCAGTGAGGCGCAGGTGCAGATCCTCAGCGGGGCCTACGGGCAAGACCCGAGTTCTTTGGCCTGCCAAGCCGAGCCCAGCATCTTGAGGGGAGCGGGGCGGGCCCCTGCCCCACCCTCGTGCCACCGCAAGCTGCAGGCCAGCCGAAGGCCGGCAAGTCCCCGCGGGAGACCTTCCACGGGGGAGCTGCTAACAGGTGCGCTTTTATTTGTAGGTGGAAGAGGAACAAACACTGGTCACACAGGACCGCAGCACTGCGTGGATACATCACTTAGCTCAACGCTAACACTGGGAGTGAGTAAAAAAAAGAAACAGGGTCAGAGGTCATCCATAGGCTAAAAACGGAGGCGGCAGGTGAACACAGGTGAATGCAGGTGAACGCAGCTGTTCGGGCCCGGCTGCTCGCAGCTGAGGCCATGCTCGGGTGGGAAGCCCCCGTGGGGCCCAGCACAGGCGGCTGCGGGGTCTCCTGGGAGGCTGCACCCCCTCCAGAGGAGCGCAGGGAGGAAAGCACATGGTCTAAATCGTGCAGCCCTACTACACGCCTGGGAATTAAAGGGGAAGAAAGATCTGTGGGCGTGGCCTCGTGCAGGCGGTGGGCGCAGGGTGGCCAGGGCTGTGGGGACTTGGGGGCACCGCCGTGCAGCAGTAGGGGGCAGGGAGGGGTGTGCACGGCCCCAGTCCCTGCCCTGCTCCCCAATCCACAGCTGTGGACGGCTCCTGGTAGTGCATGGGGCAGACGGAGGGGCTGCCGAGGGCCCGGCGTGGCCACGGACCACTCTCTCTGCCTGGCCTGGCAAGTCCAGGGCTGTGCCACCTTGGGTCACCCTCTTGTACCTTTACGAGCCCAGGGGAGACACTGGCCGTGGAGACTTGTCTCCCTCAGACGGTGAGCTCGTGGTTCCCCACCCCGGAAACCTCAGCATCTCCCCAAAGCTGGACCTCGGCGGGCTGCCTCAAACAGCGCAGCCCTGCACCAGCCCCGGCCCCAGCACAGGCGTCCACGCAGAGCTGCACCCCAACCGTCCCCAGCAGCGGACCGAGGGGCCAGACAGGGACCCCCGGAGTGATGCTCACGGCACAGGAGCCTTCTGGAAGTCTGGGGGTGCTGGGAGGAGGCCAGGCCTGTGTCCGGGATGCAGTGGGCAGAGCCGCAGGCCGGTCCCCAAGGAGGCTCAGGAGGGACGTGTGGGCGAGCAGGTGTGCACGCAGCCGGGCGCCCTCAGCAGCAGCCCGCGGCGCTGCGCTTCACGTGGCACGGCTTGCAGAAGAGGTGGTCATTGAGGGGGTAGCAGCCCTGGTCCGTGGGCTCCACCGACAGGAGGACGCTGCAGTCCTGGGGAGACGGAGACAGGCACGGGTGAGCCCCGGCCCAGCACTGCTGGCATGGCCCGCTCGGCAGTTGCCCAATACACCAACCACGTGAGCACCCTGCCAAAGCAGGGGTGGGGTGGAGGGGACATGGCCTCCACCATGGGGGATCCATGAATGAAGACCACACAGACGCAGGGGCCATGGCGCACAGCGGGACGGGAGTGATGACGGCCGAGCTGCTACGGGGGCCAGAGGACACTTGGAGGAAGCCCCCGATGCCCCCAGCAGTCCCATCAGAAGGCGGGTCCCATGAACCCTGAACCCCCAAACTGCCAGTTTCCCAGCCAAGGCCAGCAGCACACACCGGCGTGCAAGGAATGGCCACTGACCACTGAGTCCAGTCCAGTCTAGGCCCTTCCTTCCCAGGTGGGGAAACTGAGCCGCTGCTTCCAAACCTGGGACTGGGAGACTCCAGCTGAGCCGGGGTCCTCGTGTCGCTCCACGGCCCATGCAGCTTCAGCGCAGGCAAGATGGTTATTATTCCCAAATCTCTCAGTCGTCTCACCATATTTTCCCCAGGCCTGTACCAGGGTCCCCCCACCCCAGCCTGCAATCAGGCACAATTCATGTCCAGAGGCCTGGCTCAGGCCCAGCTGCCACCTTTTGGAAGCTGCATGGATCCGATCACAGGGACTGTGATCCCAGAGAGACAGTTTTGGGGTTACAGGTGGCCACCTTGCCTCAGGCCAGGTGTTCCTCCAGGCCCAGCCTGGGTAGGGCGCCCTCGTGTGGCTCTTCTGTGCTACTCCACTCTAGGTTGCTCAGGTGGATTTGGGGCTGCTTGGAGGATGTAGAAACCTAAGGTTCCAAAGGGACACTGGGGGCCCCTCCTATTGTCAGAACCCAGTGGGGAGAACTCGGCAACTGCGGCCGTCACGACGCTCTTGTGGGGTGGGAAGAAGCTGGCTGGGCCGGGGCCAGGCACCCAGGGGTTAGAACCCCTCTTCTGAGCCTGTTCCCCCCAACATTTTTTGGGAAGATTTATTTAATACTTATTTGAAAGTCAGAGTTACAGAGAGGCAGAAACAGAGAGAGAGCGATATCTTTCATCTGCTGGTTCACTCCCCAGATGGCTGCAACGGCCGGAGCTGGGCTGAGCCGAAGCCAGGAGCCAGGAGCTTCCTCCAGGTCTCCCATGAAGGTGCAGGGGCCCAAGGACTTGGGCCATCTTCTACTGCTTTCCCAGGCCATAGCAGAGAGCTAGATCGGAAGTGGAGCAGCCGGGACTAGAACTGGCGCTCATATGGGATGCCGGCATTGTGGGCAGAGGGTTTTACCTGCTACGCCACAGCGCTGGCTCCTGTTTCCCCATCTTAAGTGGAGACAACGAATGGAGATTTTTCAAAACTACATATATTAGCACCGTCTCCCATTCCATCAATGTCCAGGCTGAGCATCCCTCACTGGGGAACCTGAAATTTTAGGGGCTGGCTTCATGGCACGGGGGGGTGAACCCCTGCTGTGACACTGGCATCCCATATCAGAGTCCCGGCGACTCCACTTCTGCTCCAGCTCCCTGCTAGTGCACCTGGGAAAGCATGGAGGACGGCCCGAGTGCTCGGACCCTGCCACCCATGTGAGAGACCCGGATGGAGTTTCAGGCTCTTGGCTTCAGCCTGGCCTAGCCCCAGACGTTGTGGCCCTTTGGGGAGTGAACCAGCAGATAAAAGACCTTTCTCTCTGTCTCCGTCTCTCCTTTCTCCATCACTCTGCTTGCCTTTAAAGCACTGGAATTTCGTCACTGATCTTTGAAGACGCGTTATCAGGCAGACCTTGAACTTGAGCTAATGTGAGGTGGCTTGTCAGCTGCTCTGCCTGCTCCCTGCACACCCTCAGCACAAGCCCTCAGTTCCGTGAATCTGCTTACACACACGTGGCTTAGGGGAGAATCACCCGTGGGCTGAATGAGACCTACTCAGGGACTCCTCGCTCCGGTGGGACGCGTAAAAGCTGTCACCTCTGTCACAGCGACTACAGGAAGTGACATGGGGTGGCCCGGGGCTGGGGAGCCTCCCCAGCAGGTCTGACCACCTCACTGCAGGGCCCAGGTGCAGGATGAAGACCGTAGGGGTGGTCGGGCGGGCTCTGGGCTCCAGGCCAGGCACCGCTGGGGTCCCGCGTCCCGCATCACAGCGCCTGGGTTCCGAGTCCCAGTCTGCTTCTGATCCCGACATGTGCTGATGCCCACCCTGGAGGCAGCACGTGAGGGTTCAAGAAACTGCGCTCCCAGCTCCTGGCTCTGGCCCAGCCCATCCCCACCATAGCAGGCATCTGGGGAGTGAACGGTGGATGAGGGCTCCTTCTCTGTCTGGGCCATCTTCACGCAGTCCCAAGGCCCGTGATCAGGCTCTGTGTGCCGACTCCTGGGGGACGATGCACTGGCCGGCCGCTCCCCCCTTCCTTCTCTGTGGCCATGCGACGAGCACACCCTCCAGCCCTTGCTCACCCGGCAGTGGGATTTCACAGGCCCCTCCCACTTCCTGGGTTTCTTCCTGTCTCTGAAAATCTGGCAAACACTTACGCATCCTGCAAGTCCCAGGTTAAGCGCTGTTTCCTCTACAAGAGGCCTTTGCTTCTACCTCACTGGTTAGACATAGGCCCGCCTTGTCTGCCCCAAAGCCCACTCACCCGGGCAGGACACCTGTGAGGGGGTCTCTTCCTATGGTGGTGGCAACCCCTCTCTGTTTTGTACAGCTGTCAATCTCATAACCCAGAGCCACAGTGATTGGTCCAGAATGGACACATGACCCACGCTGGGCCAATCAGAAGGCCTTCTCAGGCCTTCAATCATAGCCCTCCACGGGTTATGTTCTAAGTTGGGGGGATGTCACCAGTAGCATTTGCGTCCATGCACGGTGTCCCCGCCCCCCCAGAGAAGGGCAGCAATCACACAAAGGCAGAACGGGGCAGACGTTTGACTTGTGGTTAAGACGCCCCGTTAGGATGCTGCACCCCGTATCAGAGTACCCAGCTGCGCTTCCAATTCCAGCTTCCTGTTAGCACGCACTCCGACAGGTGGCAGGTCCGAGTCCGTGAGTCCCTGCCACCCTGCGGGAGACCCGGAGTGACTTCTGGCTCCTGACTTTGGCCTGGCCCAACCCTGGCTGTCGCCGGCATTTCGGGAATGAACCAGATACAAAGTCCATCTGTTTGTTTCTCTTTCTCTATCTCTCTGCTTGCCAGATAAAACCCAGCAAATGGAAGATCCCTATCTGCGTGTGTTTCTAGCTTTCAAATAAATACAGATTTAAAAATGCATTTTGAAAAATAAAAAGGCACAGGGCCAACGTCAAGGTACAGCAGGTTAAGCCGCTGCCTGTCGCTGGCATGAGCGCCGGTTGCAGTCCCAGCCACTCCTTTTCCGATCTGGCTCTTAGCTAATGTGCCCTGGACAGCAGCGCCCCAGGTGGGCGTGTCCCTGAGCCTCAGCCCCGCCCAGGTCTCAGCGGGGCCACCGGCAGGCACGGGCTCCACTCACCTCGCACCGGTAGCAGTTCTCATGGAAGTTTCTTCCCATGCACTCGATCTTGAAGCCGTCCTTCCCGTCCCGGGGGATGATGGGATTCTCACAGATGCTGCACACCGGGGCAAATTTCCTAGGGGCAGAGGAACCCGCGCTGGGGAGGGGCTCGCGCCAGTGACCGCAGAAGTGGGTGGTCAGGGCAAGGCTGGCTCCAGAGCACCTCCCAGCTGCGCTCTGTGGCCGCCCCTGGGGCTCCAACCGCAGGCACGGGGAGGGGGCTGTGTGATCGGACCTGGCTTCCCAGGGTGCAGCCAGCAAGAAGCGCCTGGCAGCGCCTGAACCTGCAGCTCAGTGGGCCCGGGAGCCACCTCGCTTGTCTCCAACCGTAGTCACCGCGGTGGTTCGGGGCTGGGCACAGTTTAATACCTACAGCCCAGAGACCCTGAGGTCCTTCGCTGCTGTCGCCTGGTTCTCACACTTGGTAAACTGGAACCTCCCTAGCACCCCCCACCCCAACAGCACAGCTTTGAGGGTCAGACGGGGTAACCCCAGAGCAGAGCCCGGCGTGGTGTCGGTGCAACCACGTGCAGAGTGAAGTGTCAGGCACGCAGAGAGCAAGATCAGAGACTGTGGCCGGCTCTGCCCCGGCCCCAGGCCCCGGCCCACCCTGTCCTCCCCCTCTGCCCAGTGCAGGGACCCCTCGCGTACCTGTAGAAGTCATCCAGGCAGTACACCTCATTCTGGCTGTCCAGGGCGAAGCTCTCGTCCCCGATGCACCGGGCACAGGCCACGCATGTGAAGCAGGTGGGGTGGAAGGCCTGGCCCAGGGCCCTGATGATGTGGTCCCGGACCACGTCTCCACACTTGCCACACTTCTCCAGGGTGTCCTGTGGCAGGGGGCCGCTGCCTCAGAGCCGTCCCTCGAGCATCCCCGCCCCAGCACAAGGGTCTTCAGGCTGCTGCCCATGGGGGCCCAGGAGAGGCAGGTGGCCGGCCCGGAAGGCGCAGCCCCAGACCCTCCGCCTCAGATGATGCGTGGGGCCTGGCGCAGTGTCCCTCATGGCTTACAGCCAGGCCCACTGCCACGAAGCCGTCTCGGGCACCGGGACGCCCAGGCCAGGCTGGGCCAGCGCTCCTGGACAGCCAGGAAAGGGATCCCACAGAAACCAACATCCGCTTCTTAGAGTCACCTTCAGATTCTCTCCCTTTTCTACCTGACTGGTTGGAAGCTCAGGGCCAAGTTCCATGCTCTGCCGGAGGAACCACAACAGGGGTCTTCCACCACACGTTCTTGGGTGCTACCGCCCTCTCTGGCCTCTTCTCACTTTCTGTCTTGGCTGCCCTTCTGTTTGGATCTGTTTTATACCCCACAGTACTACACGCTCTGTTTTAAATGAGGGGCACCGCTGCCTGGCTCCCGCGGTCATGTTCCTGGGACCTGGCTCCCTCCCCCCACAGTGCCTCGAGGCTGTGATGAGCTCATTCTGAGTCTTCTGCAAGGTCCCAACTCCAGACGGGCAGCTTTCAAACCCCGGGGTGCATCAGAGTCACCTGCCGGGTGAGGCCCACGGGCACGCAGGTGCTGGGCACCGCCACACAGCACCCAGAGTTTGGAACGCCAACAGGCGGCAACGAAGCCAGTTCTTGCGGCTTCGCTCCATGCCCAGAAGCGGCACCAAAGGCAGGGTCGAGGACCACCTGGGTCGGGGCAGAAGCCCAGCCCCTTGCCTCGTAGCTGAGTGAGACCCCCAACGACACCCAAGTCCACTCCGCAGCCTGTGAATGGTGCCTGGTGCAGCAAAGCGACTTTGCAAGATGATCAAGTGGAAGATCTCAAGGCAGGGAGCCCGTCCTGCAGCACCAGTGGGTCCTAAATGCAACTGCAAGAGCCCCCGTCAGCGGGCGGCAGAGGGCAGGGACTGGGCGTGGCACTTATGGTGCTGCCTGGGACACCTGCACCCCACATTGGGGACCCTGGGGTTGCGTCCCAGCTCCCTGCTAATGCACACTCTGGGAGGCACCACGTGACGGCTCAACAGCTTGGCTCCCTGCCATCCACATGAGTGACGTCTGGGCTCTTGGCTCCATCCCGGCCTAACCTCGGCTATTTCAGGCATCTGGGGCCTCCCTCATGCTCTGTTCTCTCTCTCTCTCTTTCAAATATTCATTCATTCATTAACGCTGGGGGGGGGGGAAGGCAGAGGGCAATGTGCTCTCTGCTGGCTTTGAAGCTACATGAAGGACCCCAGCAACCGGACTTCAGAAACCAGCAGCCAGGGGACTGGATTCAGAGGGGCGTGCAACACCTTGCTCTTGACTTGTAGTTTCCAGAACTTGAGAAAATCGATGCGAGCTGTCGCAGTCACCAAAGGCCAATTCGCTACAGCAGCCACAGGAAACCTGGCCGTGCTCCCAACTCCCTCCTCTGTGAAATGGGCCAACACTGCCTCCCCGCCCCGCCTCCCGGGAATGAAACAACAGAGCGTCTTCGTGTGCCCAGTGCAGGTCCCGGCGCCAGGGGGCAGCTGTACCTGGTAGCAGGCCTCACAGAGCGGCCGCCCGTCCTGCTGGTAGAAGCTCTGGCCGGCCAGCTGGCGGCGGCAGGTGCGACACGTGAAGCACTGGGCGTGGTACTGCCTCTTCATGGCCTCCACGGCCAGCTCGCGGGGGGACACGGTCTTGTGGCAGAAGGCGCAGATGTCTGGGGTACAGGAGACACAGGCTGGCACCAGACACGCCCGCAGTGCCCAGGGCTTGGCCTCGAGCCCCAGGAGGTGCCGTGTGACCAATGCGGAGGGTCACGAGGAGAATTAGAAAGGAAACTGCCTTTGGAAGGCTGACGTCGGGATGCAGCGGCAGGACAAGCGCACGTCACCTGTGCTGGAATGGAGGGCGGGCTCTGCGGCGACACCCCCACCCGGAAATTCCAAACTCACCGAGGTCTAGGGGGGACGAATACAACCACGGAGAATCCGGCTGTGACTTGGGACGAGGGCAAGCCTAGCTATGACACAGGAGCCGGACGCCGGCAGAGGAAGGCCTGCCCCGGTCGGCCACGTCAAAATCGGGCGTCTACGGACGACGAAGGCCATCACACAAGTGACCAACTCAGGAGAGTGTTCGCGATGCAGCCGAGGAGAAGACTCGGTCTCCCGAGCAGGCCCAGAGCTCGTGGCATTCTCCTTGCCGTCATACACGCTCCCCACCCCCCACCCCAGCAAGGCAGGCTCTGCAGAGGCTGGGGGGGGAGATTTCAGGGGAGGGGGAGCCAGGCGCAGGAGCGAGTTCAGGCCCAGACTGCTCATGAGGGCAGTCGGGTAACAACACCAAACTCGCAAATGCACCCGCCCTTTCCTGTTATAGGAAACCATTTCCGATACATCTGCACGTGGGCACAAGGACAGGAGAGCAAGGTGACCTGTGACACCAGGAGGCCACTGCAGTATCCGTCCCTAGGGAGGAGCTCGCCGCAGCCGGAGAGAAGGGGCGGCGGCCACTCGGCCACTTCCACTGCACTGTGCCGCCCGAGGAAGCAGGCCAGCTCGCGCCCAGAGCATCTCCAATCAAAGACATCTCAACCGATCCAAAACCCAGAATGCCGAGCACGGAGCTGAAGCCTCACCCCAGGGCAGGTGCACCGAACACACTGACTGAATGAATCTCGTGTTGGGACTTGGGTCCCATCCCAAGACAGCTCAGCATGCACACGCAAGTATTCCCAAATCTGCCTCCGATCCCAAATTCAAAACACTTCCGGTCTCAAGCGTGTTGAAGCAGGCTCTGTGCACAGCGGGGAGGGCACGCAGGTACACACAGTGGTATCTGCTGATGCAGACAGAACGCTGGATGCACAAGACATTAACAGAGGTGGCCCCCGGGGGATGCTGGGTGACAGGCTTTGCAGTTCGCATTGTGCGAGGCCACTAGGACGTGAACAAGTCGTGGGAAAAAATTCAAGGCATTTCCGCCGTCACAGCAAAGCGCAGAGGAATACTTAAGTGGATTTTAGTCATAAAGGGAAGAAGGCTCTGGCAACAAAAACGCAATG
Source organism: Sylvilagus bachmani (assembly GCA_015711505.1). Lineage (NCBI taxonomy): Eukaryota > Metazoa > Chordata > Mammalia > Lagomorpha > Leporidae > Sylvilagus > Sylvilagus bachmani. Next base: position 9,447,623 of record CM027388.1, on the reverse strand, counting down.
GGTGCACAACTCAAAGGCCCAGCCCTATGACGTGAGCTGGGCCAGGCAGGGGGTCTCCGCCCCCTCAGTTCCCACGAGGGCCCCTGGGGACCACCCCAGAATCCTGCCTGCCCTGGGCCCTTACCTGTGGACGCCTCTCTCTCAGGGAGCCCAGCAGGTTCTTCCGGGGGAGGCGGCAGCTCCTCTTCCGAGGGCCTGAGCTGACCGGGCCGAGTCTGGACCGGGGGTCCCTCCGCCAGAACCTGTGAGGGCACAGAGCGGTGTCAGCAGGGACCCCACACAGCCTTTCCAGGCTCTCTGCCTCCTCTGGGGGCACTGGACACAATCAGTCCCACTGAGGCCCTAGAAGCAAGTCACTCAGCAGGCAGGGGACAGTGGCAGCTAGAGGTCAAGCAGTCAAAGCTCCGCCTTCCACACCAGGGAACGTTCTGGAATGCAGCCCTGGGCCGGGACCTGCGTGGCGCTACAGAGGTCTCTAGAGGGCCCGAGGGGAGCGGGGTGTGACAGTCTGTTGGGATTGAGCAGGAGGGACAGGACCACGTCCAGACTCAGCCTCCCATCCCCCACCCTGGGGGTCCTGGGGCTGGAGGTACCTGTGGTGGGGGTGGGGGCAGGTGCAGCTGCTCCAAGTCAGAAACGAGTGATGCCCCCAGCGGGGCAGGGGCCTCCTCAGGAGGGGGGGGCAGGTACACAGGAGGGGGTGGTGGCGGCGGCGGCAGGAGGTCCAGGTCGGCCAGAGGGTCCTGGGCGTCCAGGGCGGGTGGGGGAGGAGCGCGCTCTGCGAGGAAGGCAGAGGGTCAGCTGGAGTCCCTGCAGGTGGACAGAGGAGCCCTCACCCAGCCAGACCAGGTGCCGTCTCTGACTCTGCCACCACCATGCAACAGGGCGTCCCATATGGCCAGGCTTCGAGTCCCCGCTGCTCTACTTTCTTTTCTTTTTTTTTTTTTTTAAGGTTTATTTATTTGAAAGGCAGAATTACAGAGAGGCAGAGGCGGGTTGGGGGGGGGGGGGCCTTCCATCCGCTACCGCAAATGGCTGCAAGCTCTGGAGCCAGGAGCCAGGAGCTTCCTCTGGATCTCCCACACAGGTGCAGGGGTACAAGGACCTGGGCCATCCTCCACTGCTTTCCCAGGCCATAGCAGAGAGCTGGATCAGAACAGCCAGGACTTGAACCAGCGCCCACATGGGATGCTGGCACTGCAGGTGGCGGCTTTACCTGCTACGCCACAGCACTGGCTCCACGCTCTGCTTTCAATCCAGCTCCCTGCTAATGCACCTGGGAAAGCAGCGGAAGATGACTCAAGTGCTTGGGCCCCTGCACCCATGTGGGAGACCTGGGACAAGCTCCTGACTCCTAGGTCCAGCCTGGCCCAGCCCTAGCCATTGCAGCCATTTGGGGAGTAAGACAAACTGCGGATGGAAGATCTCTCTTTCTCTCTCTCTCTGTAAGTCTGGCTTTCAAATAAATAAAAACATCTTTTATTTGCTTCACTCCCCACATGGTCACAATCTGTGTCTCCCATGTGGGTGCAGGCGTCCAAACACTTGGGCCATCTTCTACTGCTTTCCCAAGCGCGTTAGCAGGGAGGTGGATCAGAGTGGAGCAGTCGGGACTTGAACCAGGGCACATGTGGGATGCCACACTGCAGGCTGCACCACTGCGCTGGCCCCTCTGCCTCTGACTTGCTGGGTGTCCTTCGGCAACAAGACTGGATCTCGCCAAGTTTATTTTGCTTAGTTGGGAAATGGGCACCAGGCACTCGGGGTGAGCGATATCTGAGATGACGGACAGGCAGAGGAACCTGCCAGGGCCACAGGTAGCGGCTGTGCAAGCTCCCCGACAGCCCTCCCCTGTCGGTGCGGCCAGGCCCCTGTGGACGCGCAGGCCTGACCAACCTCTCCCGCCCTGGCTGGGGCCGCCACCTGTGGAGTCTGACAGGGAATGAGGGGGTGCTCCACCTCCGACCAGAGTCAGGGAACTGCAAGGTGGAAGGGTGATGGGAGCTTTCTAAGGAGGGGTCAGGCTGCCTCCCCAGCACCCACTGATGATGCTCAGCAGACACCGGGGTCTCCTGGTTCGTGTGACACTACAGGAAGTGACAGGGGCACCACCTATATCATGTTCTTACAACAAACCCTGAACGAACAAACCAACGAGACCCGTCTCAATCCAACCGCATCTCCAAAGGTGCATCTGTGACAAGCGTGGGAGCCACAGGGGCAGCTGGATGAGAGGGCAGGGAGAGAAGGGGCCAATCTGGGACATGCGTGGGGCACCCACCGAAATGGACCCCGCTTCTGCAAGGCGTCAATGGCACGAGGTGGGGGAGGGGTCTCCCCTAGATTTCAGAGAAAAACGGCCACTTACAACACGCACATGCACAGGGCCGGCGTCGTGGCACAGGGGTGCAGCCACTGCCCGGGACTCCGGCCTCCCACGTGAGCGCCCGTCGGCGTCCTGGCTATTCTGCTGCCGATCCAGCTCCCTGCTGTTGTGCCTGGGAGAGCAGAGCGCGGCCCAAGCGCCTGGGCCCCTGCACCCAGCTGGGAGGCCCCGATGCAATTCCAAACAGCCCCAGCCGTTGTGGCCATCTGGAGCGTGGACAGCAGGTGGAGGAGCTCTCTGCCTCTGCTTCCCCAGGCAACGTTAGCAGGGAGCTGGAGGGGAGGACAGCCGGGCCTCAGACGCTGGCACTGCAGGCGGTAGCTTCACCTGCTGGGTCACAATGCCAGCCCAAGTACATTTTTTTTAATTAATTAATTTATGTATTTATTTTGACAGGCAGAGTTAGACAGTGAGAGAGAGAGAGAGACAGAGAGAAAGGTCTTCCTTCCATTGGTTCACTCCCCAAATGGCTGCTACGGCTGGCACACTGCACTGATCCGAAGCCAGGAGCCAGCAACTTCTTCCAGGTCTCCCACACGGGTGCAGGCCGAAGCACCTGGGCCATCCTTCACTGCACTCCCGGGCCACAGCAGAGAGCTGGCCTGGAAGAGGAGCAACTGGGACAGAATCCGGCGCCCCGACCGGGACAGGACTAGAACCTGGAGTTCCGGCACCGCAGGCGGAGGATTAGCCTAGTGAGCCGCGGCGCCGGCCTAAGTAAATATTTTTTTTTTATTTTATTTTTTATTTTTTTATTTTTTTTTTGACAGGCAGAGTGGACAGTGAGAGAGAGAGAGAGATAGAGAGAAAGGTCTTCCTTTGCCGTTGGTTCACCCTCCAATGGCCGCCGCGGTCGGCGCGCTGCGGCCGGCGCACCGCGCTCATCCGATGGCAGGAGCCAGGAGCCAGGCGCTTTTCCTGGTCTCCCCATGGGGTGCAGGGCCCAAGCACCTGGGCCATCCTCCACTGCACTCCTGGGCCACAGCAGAGGGCTGGCCTG
>CM027388.1:9418038-9443737 GCA_015711505.1 Sylvilagus bachmani | reverse complement strand
CTCCAATGGCCGCCGCGGTCGGCGCGCTGCGGCCGGCGCACCGCGCTCATCCGATGGCAGGAGCCAGGAGCCAGGCGCTTTTCCTGGTCTCCCCATGGGGTGCAGGGCCCAAGCACCTGGGCCATCCTCCACTGCACTCCTGGGCCACAGCAGAGGGCTGGCCTGGAAGAGGAGCAACCGGGACAGAATCCGGTGCCCCAACCGGGACTAGAACCCGGTGTGCCGGCGCCGCAAGGCGGAGGATTAGCCTGTTGAGCCATGGCGCCGGCCTAAGTAAATATTTTAAAAAGTAATTTTTATAATGGTTACATGCTGAAATGATATCTCAGTACACTGGGTTTTATAATCTCTAACGTTAAAATTAATATCACTTATTTCTTTTTCCTTTTTTTCAATGTGGACACTAGAAAATTTAAGTTACAAGTGTCGCTGGCATTTGTGACTGGCATTCTGTTTTTATTGTATGGCTGGTATAGACCTTATCTGGACCCTGATTCAAAGGATTAATCCTCTCATTTAATCCTTCCCACTTTGGAGCTGAGGAAAAGCTAAACATTCCACTAAATTAGCTCAAAACACGGACGGGGGCATGGCGTGTGGCACGAGACCTGGGTGGAGTTGTGGGCTCCTGGGTCAGCCTGGCACAGTCCTGGCTGCAGTGGGCATTTGGGCATTTGGGTAGGGAATGAATGGCTGGATACGAGAGCTCGCTCTCTGGCTCTCTCGGTCACTCCTTCAAGTAGAAGAAAAAAAAAAAAAACAGCACAGCCTAGAGGCGGGCATCGGCCTGGCAGCTGAAACGCGGGCTGGGACGCCCGCATCCTGAACCAGACTCCCAGGCTGTGGTCCCCACCTCTGCTCCCAACTCCAGCTTCCTGCAGGTGCGCGCCCTGGGAGGCAGTGTGGATGGCGCGCGTGGCTGACTTGGGTTGAGTTCCCTGCTCCCAACCTCGGCCAGCCAGGCTGGGTGTCAGTGTTTGGGGAGTGAACCAGTGAGAGCTCTGTCTCACCAGTAAACAAATACCTGTGACAAAGGCACCACGGGCACAGTTTTGATCCAGCCCATCCCAGGCATTTGCATAACAAGCAGTGAAAGCTGGGGACTGAGTATCAGATAATCAAAGGCATCCTTGGATTCTCAGTTCAGTGGCGCCGCCTGGCACTGTGGCCCGTGTAAGGCAATGGCTGTATTCAGAGATGGAGCTTAGCCAACGTGGGGCAGAACTGCCAGGGTGACTGAGTGCCTTTATAGCAATCCACACGCACCAGGAACAGATGAGACAGGCACGTCCGGACCTTGATAAGCACTGGGACCAGACGTGGGCGCACGGGCTTTCTCCTGCGGCATTTGCTTCTGTGTGGTGTCTGGGGCTTCCTAAGACCACACACAGGCACACGCATGTGTGCAGGACACACACACCAGCACATGCGTGCACATACCACACACACCATATACCAGCACATGTAGGCACATACCACACAAGGCACACATACACCACACACCAGCAAATGCATGTACCCACCACACACAGGCACACACCACACACACATTTCTAACACACTTCCATTTCTAGCACAGTCTAAAGCCTGCTCCATCGAGCTGAGTGCTGGATTCCTAAGGCTATTCTGTGGATACAGGCGGGAGGAGGTAGGGTGAGGCTCCCACAGCTCCTGTCTCGGCACCCGTGTCTTTCCTCCATCCAAGAACCACCACACCCAGTGCCAGCCCTGCAGGCTCCATGGGATCAGGAGGGCCCCGTGGAAACCCTCTGCCCAGTCCCAGCGAGAAGGGTCACGGGCGTGCACCACCCACCTCCCCTAGGCAGGCACAGCGAGCTTAGCCTGGCCCAGATGCGTGGGAACAGCAGATGGAAAGTTCTGGAAGCCTCACGTGCCTTGAGACCAGGGCCCTCCAGGTGGAGTCTGGTTTCTCACCCTTCAGTAAAGACAATGCCCTGCCCCCCTCCCCCCCTCCACCTTGGTCCTGGCCCCGAAGCAGGTTTCATCTGGAGGCCCTCTCACCGCCAAGAATTTGCATTTCTGCTAAGTTCCCAGGCAATGCTCAAGCAGTTGCCCCTACTCCTGTGCTAGTCGAACCAGCGAATGGAAGATTCTCTCTCTCTCTCTCTCTCTCTCTAACTCTGACTTTTAAGTACAATAAATAAATCTTAAAAAATAAGATAAAAAACTGGATAGTTCCCCAACTGTGGTCCCCAGATTAGCGGGAAAGGCAAGGCCCCAGGGCCCCGCAGCTCGGCTCAGTCAGATTAGGCTTGAGGCTCGGTGGGAGAGCAGGAGCCAGGTCCGCAGTCTCTCCCCGCAGGCCTACGGTCCCCTCAGGGGCTGCAAGGCAGGCAGGAATTCAGGAGAGACAAGTGCGGGGCATGTGAGGCCACGGGCGAGAGGGGACCCGGAGCCCAGGGACCAGCAGCGGGAGGAGGGAGAGCAGCTCTTTACAGAGAAGCCAAGAGAAGAGCAGATGGGAGTAAGGGGGCGAGGGAGGCGGGCGCGTGCAGAGAGGCACCCAGTGGAGGTGGGAGGAGTGAGGGCATGGTGGTCGAGTGACAGAGAGAGAGGGAGGGAGCCACTGCTTCACTCCCCAGACGGCTGCCACGGCCAGGGGAGGCCAGGCGCTGCATCCAGGTTTCCCACGTGGGTGTCCTGGGGCTTCTTTCAGGCTGAAAAGCTAAAGCAGATGCTGTGGGGATGGCCTTGAGCAGCCCACCGGGAACTGAGCCTGCTCCAGTAACTACCCACGCTCCACCTGAGAGTGCCCGGATGACAGCAGAAACAGCAGCCCTCAGGAAAGTCTGACTTCCTCACACACAGTAATTCCAAGGGCCCGGGAAAGCCTCCAAGGGGCTGCACCTGTTGGCATCTCGGCCCGGTTCCTGGCCTCCCTCGGCCTCCGAGATGGGGCCCATTTTTTCCCATCAGATCACTCATCCCGGCATCCTGGCCGGCCCAGTCCTGTTCTCCTCCAGAAGTGCTGGAGGGGCCGGAGCTCTTGAGGTGGGAGGTGAGGAAGGAAAGATGGGCCCAGAGCTTCTGTCCCGTGAGTCCCCCCTGGCCAGCATTTCCTGTTTTATCCAGGTGGCTTCCGCGGTGACGGACGGACAGGAGGACTGTCCCAGCCTTACTCTGGGACGGAAGGACATCTGTCCAGGTGCCCAGGGACACCGGGGCTCAGCTGCACGGCTCTGCCTTGCCCCAGGGCTCAGGCTCGCCAAGCCAACAGCTGAGACTTCCCAGGGAGTGACAGGGAAGGAGGGCTCTGTGACCAAGGCGACACGGCCAGCCCACCCCAGACCCCAGGGACACGGGTCTCAGCTGGAATGTCACCTCCTCAGGGAAGCCACCCTGCTTACCCCGTAAAAAGTTACTCCTCTCTACCATGTTTTACCCCGATAGCATCTGTGTCTGCTGACGTCATATATCGGATGTTTCACAGTTCTCTTCCCTCTCTTTTCATTTTACTTGAAAGGCAGAAAGACCAGCGGAGAGAGATTTGGCCACCCATTGGTTCACTCCCCAAATGCCTGCAACAGCTTGGTCTCAGTCAGCCTGAAGCCAGGAACCCAGAGCTCCAGCCTGGTCTCCCACATGGGCGGCAGGGACCCAAGTACTTGGGCTGTCATCAGCTGTCTCCCAGGGTGCGCACTACACTAGCGGGAAGCTGAGTGGGAAGCCCAGTAGCTGGGGCTTGAACCAGACGCTCGGATCTGAGACGCAGGGGTCCTGACTGGCTGTGCCAATGCCCACACTGCCTCTGCGTTAACCCTGCTCCCTCCACACAGGCGCAAAGCCTTGTCTCCCTTCTCCACTCCAGGACAGTGAGAACAGCTGGATCACAGCTGGCACTCCCCGCACGACAGGCGCGGGCCACTCACGCACACACACACACGCTCTGCCAGATCAGGACACGGAGGCTCAGGAGGTTCACCGGGCAGGTGGTTCTGGGGTCTGTCTGGCACTCAGATGAATGACTGAATGACTGAATGAGTGACTCCGGGGGCTGCCCTTCCCTCCCCGCCTCCCGCCTGCCTGCCACTTACCTCCGTTGGAGAGCTGAGCTGGGCTGAAGGGGCTGGGCCTCCCAGAGGGGGCCTTCCCAGGGGGCTCCCAGGGGCGGCCGCGCCGGGCCTCACAAGCCGCCTGCCTCACTTCCTCGGCCACGGCCACGTGGCGGCGCGGGGGTGCCAGGGTGATGAAGATGGAGGAGGCGACCCTCTTCTTGGGCTTTGAGGCCATGGCTTCAGGTCCTGGCAGGGCGGGGACAGGGTGCAAGGTCCCGGCGGTGCAGGCTTGCTCACCCCCTGGACGCAAGAGGAAGCAGCCCCACCCCACGGCAAGACAGAACAGCCCCGCCCCGCCCCGCCCTGCCCACATGCCGGAGGGCGTGGGTGAGGCCCTGTGGGGGAGGGCAGGGGCCCACCAGGTGACCCTGCCACAGGGTGCTGACTGCCCCTCCCCCAGCCCTGGTGGGCTCACCTTGGATGAGTAAGCTTCCTGCCTGGATCAGTCACCTCCCAGGAAGGGATCCGGATTCTCTCTGGGGGAAGAAGTCCCTGAGGCTCAGGCCAGCTCTGCTGCGGGAGGGAGAGGACAGGACGGTGAGCATGCTATGCCCAGGACACTCCCTCCGGGCCCACACCGCCCCAGGCCTCATGCTGTCAAAGCATCAAACCTCCTGCCACGAGAGGTGGGCATGCGCTACTCCCATCCACCAAGGGGAACCTGGGAGAACTCAGGGGTGAAGTGACTTGTCCAAGGGCTCACAGTGGCAGAGCCGGGATTGGAACTCAGGGCCTGGGACCCCGGCGCCATCTGGCTCTGTTCTGCCCTCTCGGCCCATCCAGCAGGCCAGCATCCATTTCTCTGCCTCTCCAAGAGCCAGGTGCGCTTCAGGCCCGGGCAGTGTCAGGGGAGAGCCCGGGAGGGGGCTCAGCGGTCTCCAATCTCACCTCCTGACCTTGATCTTTCTAGAGCATAAGTCTATTTCTTCTCTGCTCAAAAGCCTTCCATGGCTCCCACCTCCTCAGGAGAAAGTCCTAAGTCCTAATTCTCCCTCTTTGGGTCCACCCTGTTCACTCACCCACCCTCCATGGCTTCCCCTCTGACCTGCTCCTCCCACCTGGTTTCCCTCTGCTGCTGCCGCCCACAGGGTGAAATTCAGCTCGAGCGAGCATCACCTCCTCCATGAAGCCTTCCCTGATTCCTGGCCCTCTCCCTGAGGCCCAGTCGGCTTCCACAGGGAGGTGACAGCCCCGTCACAGGACACACTGGCTCACAATCACCAATCCGCCCCCTGCACCCTGAGTGTGGCTGGGGGTAGCCATCGAGGTATAGATATGGAGACAGGGGCCAGGCGGAAGCCGTGGAAGCCGTTTTCCATCTCTAAGGCCGCTCGGCAGACAACGTGTGTGTCCGCGGGGCCAGAGTGGGGCAGGCAGGGCACAGGCATTCTCCCTGGGCATGAGGCTAAAAATTGCCTCTTATCTCTCCCTCTCTCTGCTGTGGTGCTGCCCGGGCCACCTCGCCAGGACTATCAGGCCCAGGCCACAAGCATACGAGGCAGAGGGCAGACAAGGAGACAGCCATCGGGACCTCCAGACACGGGGCTGGCTGGGCTGGGTTGGACTGGGGGCCCCCGGAGGGACCCAGTGGTGCCCTGGGAGTTGGGGTGACCGTGCACAGGGTGCAGAGTCCCCTCCCGATCTCCAAGTGCACCGGCCAGCGCGGGCTCCCTCTGGGACTGCCGGAGACAAATCACACACACTCGGATCCCTCCTCAACTGGCTGCTATGCTGGGTTAAAACGCTCAGGCTCCTGGTTAGAAACCGGTGCGTCGGGAAGCAGCCTCCACGGGGCTTTCGATGCCCGGTCCCGTCCCCGGCTGCCACCCGCCACTCGGTGAGCAGTTCAAAAGCCCACTTTTGCAAGTGATGTTCGTGGTGCATGGGAGAATTAAAGGAGAGATAAACCGCATCGCGGGCACCCGCCGAGATGGCTTTGCGCCAGGCTCTGAGCCCAGGGCTGTGTGGGCCTCAGGGCTCCCCCATCCTGGCCTCAGCCAGAAGGAAAGCCCACGATGGCCCCCCCCACAAACGCTGCATGAGCCTCCCCCTACCCCAGAATAGACGACCCCGCCCCCCCACTCTGCCCAGCCCCGCCCCACCCGCGGCAGACAGCTCCAGGGCTGTCTTCACACCTGAGGCAGCCGGCCCGGGGCCCCAGAAGCCCTCAGGACGCACCCCCCGGCCCCTCCCCAGCCTGCCCTGACCCTTGCCTCACTCCTCCGGGAAGCTGGATCTATCCAGTTTTTCGGAAACGTCCAGGGCTGACACCAGATGGCCACAGCTGGGCAGCCTCCGCCCCCAATCCTCCCAGCAGGGACCTCAGGCCCCAGGGGAAGGGGCTGGGCTGGGATTTCACAGCGAGTCAGAGTCCAGCCCTGCTGGGGTGCCCAGCTCCCCTCGCCCGGGACAGCCACCGCGCCCCGCCCCGGGACCCTCTGCCCCCTCCCTCGGAGGGCAAATCCCAGATGCAGTCGGGTAAGTGGAGAAAGTGGGAACAAAGGGAGGGAGACTCACTTCCTGTCGAGAGGAAGGAAGAGGCTGGGACCCAGCCCGAACCGGAGCACCAGGCGGCCAGCTGCAGCCCGCACCCAGGGCTGGGGGTGTCTGACCAGGAGGGGGGAGGCACTCCCACCCCACTGTCCCCTCCTTCCCCATTCCTTGTCCCCCCTCTAGAAGAGCCCTGGCACCTCTAAGTTCTGCACTTTAATACCTTGACAAAGCAGTCTGTCTGCAATTAAATCCCCTGGAGGTGAGCGGCTGGGGGCTGCACCCCAACCCACGCCCTCCCACAGAGAGCTGGCTGCCTTGGGGTGGGGTTCCCCCCAACTCCCTCCTACCCCAGGGAAGCCGAGGAGGCACAGAGAAGCCCTCACACCGGAACCCACCTCTTTCCCGCTGGGCGGCTGGAGCAGGGCACCTACCCTCTCTGGCCCGGGATTCCTGCACAAAGTGCCAGGGGGTGGCTGGTGTGGGAAGGGGAGTGCAGGACAGCTGGTTATATAGCCCTCACCCCGGAGGGACAGCAGGCGCCCCTGGGGGCCAGGACTGGCCTCCCAAAGTGACTGCGAGCAGGGAGATGGAATCCGGGGGCTGCCCCAGCCTCTCACAGGGGCCCTCCGCTCTGGGCTGCAGCAAGATCGAGGCCAAGAACGGCCACCGCACACACCTAGGGCGTCGTCCCGGCCTGAAGAGCTGCCCCCCGCCCCGCCCCCGCCCGGCCCTGGCCCCGGGGCCCCGGAGCTGGGGAAACCCGGCGCCTCCGAAGGCAGCGGGGCAGGCCGGGCCGGGTCACCGCGGGGCGCTGCCGCGGAGTTAATTCAGTCCATGTGCGGGACGCGGGCCTCTTTGTGCGGGAGCTTCCGCCCCGCTCCGGGCAAGGACACGACCCCCGCCACCGGGCGGAGCCCTCCCCCAGCCCCGGGACCGGGAAAGGGACTGACGGGCGGCGACGCCAGGACAGCGGCCCCCACGTCCCGGAGAGCCCCCTCCAGGGGCGCCGGGGCTGGGGTCCCAGCCAGGGGGCGGGGTGGACTCTGGCCCGGGGCCACCCGCGCTGTCACCTGCGTGTGGCCCGGAAGGGGACGGCAGCCTGGGACCCCCGCCACCATCTCCCGCGCCGCCCGCTTACCTGGGCCGCCCGCGCCCCCGCGGCCCCGCCGGACTCCCGAGCGCGCAGAGCCCAGAGCGCGGCGCCTCGCGCCCGCCCCTCCCCGCCCCTCGTTCCCTCCGCCCCGCGCCCCGCGCCGCGTGACCATAAAAGGTGAGGCCGGGGGAGGGGGCCCGGGGCCCGCCCCGCGGAAGCGGCCCCTACCTGCCCCCCCACCTGCCCGGCCGGCCGCGCCCCGCGCCGACCCTCCCCTTCCCTTTGTTCCCTCGGAGACTCCTCCCCGCCCCTCGGCCCTGGCCTGGGGTGGGCGTCCAGCCCCGCTGCGCACCCTGGCGTCTTTGTGGGCCCTCAGTGGCCCTTCCACTCCCCCTGCCCTGGGTCACCTGGGTCCGCGGCCCCACCGGCCCGGTCTGACCGAGGCCCGTGCTAACACCTGGGATTGGCTGAAGTGTCCGAATTGGGTTCCATGGCTGTCGGCCAAGCCTTGGGACCCTGGGCCTCAGCTTCTTGGACTATAAAATGGATCTGCCCACAGCCTGCCCCTCTAGGTGACCCACACGATGGGACGGGTTGACCTCAGTGAGGCACACTGCCTAGCGGGGGCAGCCGGTCACCTCGATTTGCTGTGTGTGGGGGGTCACTGCCTATCTGGATCCCTGCAGGTGCTGGTCCCCTGGGGGAGGGGACAGGCTCTGGTAGGCAGGGCCCACTGACAGCCAGGTCACTTGGTTTGCCACCCTGGGCACTGTGTCCTGACCCCCTCCCTCCGTGTCCTGGACCCCACCCTGGGGCAGATGGAAGGGGGGTAGGGATGGACAGAACCTGAGCCCGGGGGCCGGGATGGGCGGCTCAGGTCCCTGGAGGCTCAGGGACTTCGCTGGGAAAGGGAATCTGGGTCTGATTCAGAGGCAAACAGATTGTTCTTTTGATTAAAGCCACAATGGCTGGGCCCAGCACCACCTGCGGGACAGCCAGGTAGGGCCTGGCTCTCCCTGCAGTCCCGAAGCTCACCCCCCCAGGGGGGTTCTGGGGGTCCAGAGGTAGGGGGTGCCTGGCTGCTCTGTGTCCCCCTCCTCCCCTTCCCTAAATCCCGGCCCCCTGACCCTTGCCCCTCCTGCCCCTGCCAGCCCTCTGCCCATCTGAGTCTCACAGCCTCAGAAGCGACAGCAGTGACAGTGGCTGTGCTTAGAGTCTACCTTGTATACCTTTCTATGTGACCCTTAGGCACCAGGGCTGGTAACACCCACTTCACAAAAGGGGGATGTGGGGGGGGGGAGGGGGGACCTGGGGAGGCTCAGGCCTCACAAGAGCCAAGTGGCAGAGCTGGGTTCAAACCAGAGGAGCGGGTGCCCTGGCACCCCCACCCCACCCCCACACACCACCCTTCCCAGGTGCGGAAGCCAGGGCTCAGGGAGGCCGTGAGCAAGGCGCCCCTGCCCTGGTCTGGGTCATCCGGGCTTGCAGTGATGCCTTCCCCCGACACTGTACAGTGCTGTTCAGGGAAGATGCCCGGAGGGAAGGAGGGAGCCGCTGGGTGCCAGACCTGGGGGTGCCGTGAAGAGGAGGGCCAGGCAGGGTGCCCCGATGCTTCCTGCTGTCACGCCCTCTGCCAAGGCTGGGCCAAACCCGATAGAGGAGGAGCTGCCTCCCACCCCCCACCCCTGTACCTCCGGGACAGTCCCCGAGCTCCCCCCGCTGCCCCAGCAGACAGCACGACAGGGCACCCGAGCCTTGTCCAAAGTCACCCTGAGCAGCCTGGGACCTCGGGCCTTCCCACATGTGTTCCGGACCAGCTTGGGGTGGTCTGCAAGGCCTGAGGGGAGTCTCTCTGGCACCACTCACCTGCCATGCAGCGCCCGATCTGCGTCTCCAGCTGCTCCCGGATGGAGGGACCGTCCTGGCCCAGGCCTCCCAGCACCAGCCTGGGTGTTGGTGTCACCGATAGGCAGGTGCCAAACTTCCTGCAACGGAAACCCAGGAAGTGCGCCGGCCCAGAACACACGCCCTTTGTCTGGCGGCTCGGAGGCCCTGCTCCCCGCTCCGTCCCTGCCAGGCCCCTCCCGGCCTCAGGTGGCCCCAAGGGAAAGGGTTCAAGCTTTTCTGCAGGTTGTGGCTGCCGAGACCCAGGGTGGCAGCGGTGGGAGAGGGGTGTGGGGCAGGGTCCGGGGCCGTGGGGGCCTTGCTGCCAACCAGGCTGCCGGGGAGTTCGCTGTCCCCTCTGGAGGACTTGACTACTCCACCACTTGTTGGGCACCTACTATGTGCAAGGCAGGTGTGAGTGCAGGAGCCCCCGAAACCAAGTCAGACGCAGCGTCCCCACAGAACTGGGCAGGGGGTGCGTATTGACAGTCGTCAGCGATGACAGTGCTATGACGGAATGGAGAAGGGGCTGGGATGGAACACGGGGAGGAGGGGGGCTACGGCTCAGAGAGGCCCCTGCACAGGGCGCGTTGAGCAGCAGGGTTGGGGAGCCACAGAGGAAGCTGCGGGGATACGGGCTCCGAGGTCAGACTGGGGCCTCGGTCTCGCCTCTCCAGCTCCCTCCGCTCGCCATGGCTGTTGCCTCGCCTGCGACACGGGCAGCTGGGCCGGAGCTGCCCACGGAGAGGCATCTTGCTCTCTTTAGAAGGAAACCTCTGAGCCCAGGTCATTTTGGAAGAAGAGAGGTGTACTTGGCTCCTGGTTCTGGAGCTGGGGAGCTCAGGAGCACAGTGCCAGCTGGCGTCTGGTGAGGGCCTCCCGGCTGCGTCCCACACAGTAGAAGGCACATGTAGTGAGACAGCAGGTGCACCTGCTCGGGTCTCTCTTCTTCTCCCCTTAATGCCATAGGTGCCATCATGGTGGCCTGCTCATGGCTTCATCTAATCCTCTTCATCTCCAAATACCATTGAATCTATGAATTGGGATGTAACTTAGAGACTTTTGGGGTACGCGTGCAAACCCCAGCAGGAGGCGCCTGCTTCCCTTTGCAAAAATCTGGGGTCATAGGTATTGAAAAGGTACATTCAGGGTCTGGCCTATAGTCAGTGTCTTGGAAGTGTTGGTAGGGGCCAGTCTCACCTGACTTCCAGAACATTCTGCCACACCCTCCATATGCCCTCCAGCTATAGCTGAGAGCAGGAACCAGCCTGAGGCGTGTGGGACAGAAGTGTGCTCTTCTCCAGGGGTTGTGCCATTTTCCTCGGAGGCTCCCTGAACCACCCCCCACCCCCTCCTGCCCAAGAGGAAGCATCACCCAGCTGCCTCCCCCACCCCACCCTGCCCTGGCAGGCTCTGCTGCGGCTGGGGCAGAGCAGAGCCACCCAGCCCGGCATTGTGCGTGATGGCAATGGCGGCGAGAGGCGGGGAGGGGTTTACCCCTCAGCACTCAGCCTCAGAAGACCCCTGGGCCTCCCAGCCCCTCTCCAATCCCCCATGCAGCAGGTTCTCCCAGCACCTGTTTCCTGAGCACCTGCTGTGGGCTGGGGTGTGTGTGTGCACGCGCATGTGCAGCTGCAGAGAGAAGGGGCGTGCTCGCATGTGCCGGGGACAGACACAGCTGTCAGCAGCGTCTGTGTCCAGGAGCGACTCCAGCTCGGGCCTGTTTCTTCTTGCAGCCCAGCGATGGCAGGGAATGTGGATACAAATGCCCAGCGCTGAGTAGGTGCCCCGAGGCGAGTTCCTCTGCTGTCCCCACCTTACAGGGGACAGGCGCTTGGGGATCTGGGAGTCAACGCCACTGAAGGCGAGGAAGAGGTCCGGGGCCTGCAGTGGGGTCTACAGGACCTGTAAGTCTCCATCTGCCAGGGCTTCTTTCCCTGACCCTGATCCCAGCCTCCACTCTCAGTGCCTGGGGTCCAGGTGGGATTGCCACGACCACCAGGCTCCAGGGATGTGACTGTGGTCCAGGTCTGGCCAATCACTGTGGCTCTCGGTTCTCCTGGCTGGGCCTGTGGCTGGACGTATTTGGAAGCAGGCAGTATTTTCCAGCAGGGTTGTTGGCTGGCAGGATGCAGGCTGGACATGATTTTTACCACCACTTGGACCAATACAGAGTAAAGAGATAGAGAAGGAGAGAGAACTGATCCTGTTGCTTTAGCTGTTGGATCTAGCCATGCTTGAAATCCCACCTCTGGAGCCTAAGCATTTTTCTTACTTTTTTTTTCCTTTTTTAAAAATTCACTCTTTTGAAAGTTTTCACTTTTTATGGTATATTAATCTCCACTCCAGAGCATTTCTAAAAACAGATTTCTTTATACATTTACTTCCCTGAAAGGCAGAGCAGCAAAGAGAGAGAGCTCGTCCATCCAGTGGTTCACTCCCCAAGTGCCTCAACAGCCGGGGCTGGGACAGGCCAAGGTCAGGAGCCTAGAACTCCATCTGGGTCTCCCACATAGGCAGAAAGGCCCACGTCATGGAGTCATCGCGTGTGCCTCCCCAGGCTCAGTGGAAAGAAGCTGGATCTGAAGTGGAGCAGCTGGGACTCCAACCAGCACTCCTATGTGGCCCGCAGCAGCTGTACCCACTGTGCCATGACGTCGGCCACAGCGCCAGCCCCTTCCTACTTTTTCTTAAACAACTTAGATTATGTTTCTGAAGCGTGCGAGGGTCAGGACGAAGGCTGCTGAGCCGGCACGGGCCTGACCCCCCTTTCCACACTCTGCAGAAGCCTGCCGAGTCCTCCCAGTGGGGTGAGGGCTCGAGAGCTTCCCCGGGCTGCTGGCTGCATCCCCGTGCTGGGCCCAGCGGGGGGGGGGGGGGGGGGGCGCGGGAGCAGCGCTGTGTCTCCAGCTTGACGCACAGTCTGCGCTTAGCGGCTCCCCCAGAGTGTGGGGTCTCAGGCAGCTCTGAGAGCCCAGCACGTGGGGTCTAAGGAAGGAGAGTGAGTGCCTGGGTCTGGATCTTGACTTCCTCATCAACATGCATTTTTCACAAGACTTATTTATTTATTTGAAATGCAGAGAGAGAGGTCTTCCATCTGCTGGTTCACTCCCCAAATGGCCGCAATGGCCAGGGCTGGGCCAGACTGAAGTCAGGAGCCTGGGACTCCACCTGGGTCTCAGACATGGTGTCAGAGACCCAAGCACTGGGGCCATCTGCTGCTGCTTTCCCAGGCGCATTAGCAGGAAGCCGGATCAGAACTGGATCACAGCTCTCTGCTGTGGCCTGAGAAAGCAGCGGTAGATGGCCCAAGTCCTTGGGCCCCTGCACCCACGTGGAAGACCCGGAGGAAGCTCCTGGCTCCAGGCTTTGGATAGGCGCAGCTCTGGCCATTGCAGTCAATTGGGGAGTGAACCAGCGGATGGAAGACCTCTCTCTCTCCTCTCTCTGTGTAACTCTGACTTTCAAATAATAATAATAATAAAAAAGTGGGATCAGCCAGAACTGAAACCGGCACCTATATGGGATACTGGCATTGCAGGTGGTGCCTTAACCTACTGTGCCACAATGCTGGCCCCAAGTCATTTAAGTTTTAAAAAGATTTGTTTATTTGAGAGGCAGAGTTATACAGAGAGGGAAAGACACACACACATACACAGAGAGAGAGAGAGAGAGAGAGAGAGAGAGAGAAAGAGAGAGAGGACTTCCATCCATTAATTCACTCCCCAAATGGCTGCCAGGGCTTCTCCCTCCCCCTCTCCCTCTCCCCTCCCCCTCCCCCTCCCTCTCTCCCCTCCCCCTTTCCCCTCCCCCTCCCCCTCCCCCTCAGGCCAAGCTGAAGCCAGGAGCCAGGAGCTTCATCCAGGTTTTCCATGTGGGTGCAGGAGCCTAAGCCCTTGGGAGCTGGACCAGAGGTGGAGCGGTGCCTGCGCGCTCCGCTATTAACAGCTGCTCAAAAACAAACCCTTGCCGCTCGTGGCTCTCGGCTGCTTTCTGCTTGGTGTGGACCCCAGCTGGACTTCCGGACTCTCCCTGCTCCCTTAGGTGAGACTGACGCCCTCACTCTCCTATGCATTTCTCTCACTGAATAAACTTAAAAAAAAAAAAAGTGGAGCAGCAGGGACTCGAACCTATGGGCTAACAGCACTGCAGGCCGCAGCTTAACCTTCTGGGCCACAGCACCGGCCCCCTTTTACTCTCTTTCAACCTCGGGCTTTCTCAGGAGAAAGAACAAGTCACCCCACACGCACACACGGTCAAGGTTGACCTGAAGCCTGGGGGAAGGAAAACCCTGAGCCCAGGGCTCCAACCCCTGCACAGTTTCCAGAGCAGCTCCTGGCACAGGCGGTGCGCAGGCGCGCATCCCTCTGTGCGCCTAGAAGCCTCCTGGACAAGGCGGGGGAGGCCGGAGACAGCAGAGGGCGATGGGGAGGCCTGGCCACTTCGTGTCCCCGCCCCCCACCCAGGGGTTCCTGCTCCAAGTCAGCACCTCCTCCCCGGTGCTCTTAGCCAGGGAGGCTGAGGCTGAGCCGCGGCCCCACAGGGCCCTCGTGGCCACGCACAGGCCTTGGGGCTGTGGCCCAGCTGCGTTGTCCATGTTCGTCACGTGACACCCCTGAGAGGGGTGACTCAGGCAGGAAGAAGCTTGCTCTGCCTCGGTCTGGAGGTTCCCGGTCCAGGGCCGTCGGTCTGGTTCCTGATGAGACAGTGGTGGATGTAGGAGCCTGCAGGCGCCCGGAGGCAGAGGCCGGCACCCCGCCTCTGTGTCCAGAGTGTTCACTTCTGTTTATCGACTTGAAAGGCAGAGGGGCGGAGAGAGGGACAGAGAGGGCTTCCACCTGCTGGTTCACTCCCCCAGTGCCTGAAACAGCCAAGGCTGGGCTGGCTCGGGCCAGAAGCTGGGAACCCCATTCAGGTCTCCCGCATGGGCAGCAGGACCCAAGGGCTCAGGCCATCGGTGGCTGCCTCCCCGGACATGAGTTAGCGGTAAGCACGGAGTGGCTGAGACTCGACCCGGACTCGCCGCTGTAGGAAGTGGGGGTCCCGAGCCACTGCACAGCAATGCCACACCCCCTGTGTCACTGAAGGCACCAGGATTTTATCGGGGGGGGGGGGGGCCCACCCCCAGCAATTTAACCCAATCTAATCACTTCCCAGGGCCCCACCCCCAGGCCTCACAATTGGAGTGCGTCTCCACCCTTCATCCATTAACCATTAACATTAGATCCTGGGGATCACACTCCTAGCCGCTGGGCCTTTGGGGCACCCCAAGCCAGTATGGAGCACCGACCTCTATGGTCTTCTCCAACCCTCTCAACAGAGAGGGGACACTGAGGCCCAGGGAGTCCCTGGCTCAGAAAATGAGCTCCATCCACTCCCAGGTTCTCTAGCTCCTGGCCACTCAACAGGCCTTGTTTGTCGGGAAACATTCAAAAGCCAAAGGGGAGTTACAGCCATGAGACGGCCCGGCTCCCAGGCCACTGGCCTCACCCAGGCAGGGCCCAGCCTCCGTGGCTGCCAGTGACAACAACGTCTGGGTATTAATCCCCCGGGGCTGGGGCCTGAGCTGGAGGAGTGGCCAGGCCTGCTGGTTCCACAGCCAGGTCATCTGCTCAGAGGCCCAGCGGGGGCTCCTGCATTGGGGGCAAGAATGTGGGGCGGCTCAGGAGGGGGCTTGGGGCTCAGCACACTGCGAGAGCAGCCCCTCCTCCTCGGCCTAGGCCTCGGTGGCCGGGTGAGAGCCCCAGGGAGGAGGCCATCCTGGTGTCGCTGGTGGCAGGGGCTCCCGTGTCTGCCCCATGCCTCAGCTGCGTGCCGAGAATGAGCACCTGTGACCTCGCTGTTCCCAGCCCCGTCCTGAGCTGCCCCTGTTCCTGGGGGAACGTCCACCCCTGGTAGCACCCATCTCAGCCTCCCCAGTCCCTCAGAGCCTCCTGAGTAGACCACAGCCTGGTCTGCAGCCTGCCCACCTCCCGGGCAGCCAGAGCTGCGCTGACGACCGGGAAGGCAGCGACCCTCGGCCTCAGGTGGCCCACTGGCCCCTGCGAGCGCTGGGAGTTATGGAATGTTCTAGCAGGCCAGGAGCTGCCCGGGAAGCCTTGCCATGAAGCGTTCCCAGCAAACTGCCCAGAGAGGCATCGGGAGAGTGGCCCAGGTCTCCTTGTACTTTGGCTTCCTGATTTCAAGAAGGGCTCGCTCACTCTCTTTTTGAGATTTATTTATTTATTTGAAAGGAAGAGAGAGAGAGAGAGAGAGAGAATCTTCCATCTGCTGGTTCACTCCCCAAATGGCTGCAATGGCCAGGGTCGGAGCAGGCCAAAGCTGGGGCCAGGAGCTTCATCTGGGTCTCCTATGTGGGTGCAGGGCCCAGCACTTGGGCCGTCCTCTGCTGCTTTCCCAGGCGCATCAGCAGGGAGCTGATTGGAAGTGGAGCAGCCGGGACTCACACCAGTGCCCATAAGGGATGCTGGTGTTGCTGGTGGCGGCTTAACCGGCTGTACCACAGCGCCAGCTCCACTGTTCACTTTCATCCACACTTTGTATTCTTTTTTTTCTAAAAGAAGGACTCAAAGCCAGCAAGTCTCTGTCCACACAGCTGGACCCTCTCGCCCCGTGCTCAGCTCTTCTGTGGCTCCCTGTGCTCTCGGGGACAATGCCAGACCCCATGTGATCGGGCCCCAGCACACTGCCCCCATGCCCCCACCCCGAGCCTTCGGCGCTGTCTGGGCTCCGACATCTCACCTGGGCTGCTCCAGACGCTTCCAGCCTGGGTCCCTGTTTCTGAACTCTTGAGCCTTTAAAGCAATCCCGACGGGGTGGGCGCTCTGTGCAGTGGTTAAGGGGCCCTGGGGTGCCCGCGTCCCAGCCCCTCCTCCACTTCTGGTCCAGCTTCCTGCTCATGTGCAAGGCGGGAGGCAGCTCGTGAAGACTCAGGTGCTAGGGCCCCTGCTGCCCACGCGGGAGACCCAGATGGAGTTCCAGGCTCTTGGCTTTGGCTTGGCCCAGACCTGCTATTGTGGCCATTTGGGAGCTGGAAGACATTCCTCCCCCTCAGCCCCATCACTCTGCTAAATAAATAAAGGAATCTTTCAAAAAATAATAAAATAGGGGCAGTGTTGTGGTACAGCAGGTTAGGCTGCCACTTGTGTTGCTAGCATCCCCTGTCGGAGCGCAGGTTCGAGTCCCGGCTGCTGCACTTCTGATCCAGCTCTCTGCGAATGTGCCTGGGAAAGCAGTGGAAGATGGCCCAGGTGCTGGGGCCCTTGCTTCCCACATGGGAGACCCAGAGGAGTTCCTGGTTCCTAGTTCCTGGCTTTGGCCTGGCCCATCCCCAGCCACTGCGGCCGTTTGGGGAGCGAACCAGCAGATGCAAGATCTCACTCTCTGTCACTCTGCCTTTCACATAAATAAATAAGTCATTTATTTATTTAAATATTTTTTATTAAAAATAAGATGATACATCGGGGCAGGGGGTGATCATTTGCCCCACAGCCATAGATGGCGAATCCACCGGCCCTCGCCCGGCACAGTCCCTCTCTCACCCTTACACAGCTCCGTCGTCCTCAGCTCTGTGAGACCTCACTGCCTTGTCTGTCTCCGCTGGGGCTGCCTCTGAGGCTTGTGTCTCTCTCCCGGCCTCGTCCCACCCTCCCTAGCCCAGTGCCGGCTGCCCGCAGTCACCAGCTCTGGCTCATTGAATGAATGAATGAGTGAGAGGTGGAGCAATGCAGGATACGCAGCAGTGGGTTCTGGCGGGCGGGAGGGGACCCACTCGTCCCAACGCCAGCGCCCTAGGGCTCACCGCCCCTCTAAGCAGGGACTGGGGACCCTAGTGTCCCCACCCCGACTCCTGGGCTTGGGGGACAGCACCCAGGGTTGGGCTCCTGGGGTCCTCTGGGGAGAGCGTGCCGCAGCCCCAGCCCCAGCCCCTGCGGCTCGGCTCGCCCATGGCCTCCATTTCTCCAGGTGGCCGGAGATCTGCTCAGTGCCTCCTTCACAACACTCGTTTGGTAAGAATCCTCTCCAGCCCACGTGCTCCCAATTTTTGTCTGGAAAACAGTCCCACGAAAAGGAAAGGACTGCTGAGCCCAAGCCCCTCCTGGCCCGGTCCCCAATGGGTCCCAGGCTGTGCCAAGGACTGGGAGGCTGGGGCATCTTCCAGCAAAAACACGGGGCCCCGGTTGGAGCCCAGAGCCCAGTCTGGGGCTGGCAAGGGGCTGGCGCTGTGCCCAACCAAGTGCGCCATTTCCTCCTTATCTCCCGCCAGCTTCCTATCCATTGCGAATGAGCACAGTGCTCCCAGGCCAGGCTGGATTGGGGGAGGGGGCTTCCTCCCACTGGGACCACACCCTGGACTGAGAGGCCTGATGGTAGGGTAGGACCGGGAGCAGAGTTCAGAGGTCAGGGTCGAGCTGTCCTGGGGTGACCATATCTGGGGGAATGTGCCTGCCCTGGGGTCTTTCTAGTACCTTCTGCAGGCCTCCCCTGCCACCTAACCGCCCCGCCTCTGCTGCCCCATGAGGGCCACGGGCCAGCAGGCTCCTCTGCTCTGGGCAGGGCCCTGGGTTGAGGTCTTCTGTCCCTGTGTGATCCGACAGCCCCGGCCAGGAGGAGCCCAGGCTCTGCTGGATGAAAGGTGGGTCAGAGCATGTTCGTGAAACTGCCTGGGGTGCTCCTGCTCCACCCTGGGAGGTCCCCAACTCCACGTCCTCCACAGAACCCCTGGCAGCAGGGAGCTCGCAAAGCCCCCTGAGCTCTGGAGCTCAAGGCCACCTGGACCCAAACTCTGGCCACTTACGACCTGGGGGTCCCTGAGCAGTTACCTAACCTCTGCGAGCCACAGTTTCTGAATGGGAAAAAGGGGTCTCATTCCCTGCCCCTGGGGCCAGTGGGAAAGCGAACTGAGCTCATCCGAGTGCCTGGCACACGGTGGTGCTCAGAGCCGGACAGCAGCTTGCTGGGCATCACACACCCAGACTGCACCTGTCACGGTCACGCCTGCGCCTCCCCTTGCAGCCCCACCCGACCACCTGCAGGGCACCGGGCACTCCTGCCGCCCCTCACTACCTCCTCCCAGGTCTCCCTCGGATCCAGGCACACAGGCACACAGAACTTAGCTGGGGGCCAGCACCGTGGCGTAGTGGGTAAAGCTGCCGTCTGCAGTGCTGGCATCCCATACGGATGCCAGTTCAAGACCCGGCTGCTCCGCTTATGATCCAGCTCTCTGCTGTGGCCTGGGAAAGCAGTAGAAGGTGGCCCAAATCCTTGGGTCCCTGCACCAGCATACGAGACCCAGAAGAAGCTCCTGGCTTCTGGCTGGGATTGGTCTAGCTCTGGCCATTGTGGCCATTTGGGGAGTGAACCAGCAGATGGAAGACCTCTCTCTCTCTCTCTCTCTCTTCCTTTGCTTCTCTGTAACTCTGCCTTTCAAATAAATAAAAAGATAAATTTTAAAAATGAGTTAGGTAGAGGAGCTGGCGCCCCACCCTCTGGCCTCGGTGCACTGAGCCCTGAATGGGCTGAGATGGGAAGGACCCTCATGTTCTTAGATAAGTCAAGGTCAGGGCTGAGCCCCCAGGAGAGGCCCCAGCTGCTTTGTGCTCCCATCAGCTGCTCCTCAGTGGGGAACGGGATGGGAGGTGGGCATCACACACCCAGACTGCAAGTTGGTGTTAGGCCGAGCATGTCCATGCCCTCCATCCCCACCCCTGCCCGCCCCACGCTAGCTCCACTCTGCGAGCAGCTCTGTGGCTCGGGGGACCCAGCCCTGCCAGCCCCGGACTTGTCTCCCCAGATGGCCCGAGAGCCGTGTGACCCCCGCAAGGCTCCTTCCCTCTCTGTGTGCGATAGGAAGCGTGGGTGGCGAGAATCGTTCTCTTTATTGTTTGCTGGCCGGGAAAGGGGGCAGCCGGGGCTCCTCGTCCCTCTGCCTGTGCCCACCTGCCCACCCCAGGGTCTCTGAGTGCCCCTCATCAAGGGTCCCCGTTGTCTGCCCGAAGCAGGGCTGGGAGAGCCCACCGCTGTCTCCAGTGTCTGAGGTCGAGGCCTCGAAGGTCAGACTCCGGGTTCTGAAGCAGGTCAGGAGGGCACCGTCTCCCGGGGCTGGGCGGGGGCAGGGGGCTGAGCCTGGCTTGGAGTTGACCTTGACTGCCTCTGGGATGGGAAGTCCTGCGGGAAGGAGGGGGAAGGGCTGCAGGACACTGCCCCCCCCCCCATCTGAGACCTTCCCATTCGGGGCTTCCGGGGGCCACTGGGGGTCGGCAGGGCCCGGCTCCAGGGCGTTGGGGTAGCAGCTCCTTCCGTCCCCGGGCCTGAAGGAGGCCACCTCGAGATCCCAGGGCTGTTTGGAGCAGGGCGTCGGGGTGGCGGGAGCGGGGGCCCACCTGCGTGTGGCAGAGGTCGAGCAGCGTGCGGACGCCCACGAGACACCAGAGTTCAGCCAGCAGCGAGATGAGGAGGCCCAGGAGGTCCAGCCAGCGGCCCACGGTCAGCAGCAGCACGAAGAGACCACCCATGCGCACCAGCACCGTCTGGACCTGGCCCCGCATGCCCGGGTTCTGCCGCTGCTCCTCTGGGACAGGCGCACCTGTCACGGTCACGCCTGCGCCTCCCCTTGCAGCCCCACCCGACCACCTGCAGGGCACCGGGCACTCCTGCTGCCCCTCACTACCTCCTCCCAGGTCTCCCTCGGATCCGGGAAAGAGACCCCAGCCCGGGAGTGGACCTGACCCCCACCTCCCCAGGGAGCCCTGGGGCTCCTTGCCCGCGCGCACCCCGGTTCCCATTGCCCCTCCCTGCCTCCAGCCACTTCCTCTCTTCTGCTCCTGTCCCTGTAGTCCCTGTTGGCTGCCCAGCTAAAGTGACCTCTGCACCCATCAACGAGGTCCCGGCTCTGCCCGTAGCCCTGCCAGGACTCCCCTGCCTCCGAGGGCCCGCCCCCTCCCCAGCCTCGCCTCCTCTCTGCCTCACTCCCCCGTGGCCCCAGCTTTCTCCCTGTTCATAGAGCACACTATGCTCACGTCCACCTCAGGGCCTTTGCACAGCCGTTCGCACTGCCTAGGGGGCCCTTCCTCATCCTGCGGCTTCCATCCCACCCCAGCTCTGCAGCCAGGAGCCTCCTCCTAGGGCCCGGGTCAGTCTCCCCTGCGTAAAGCCCTGTGAGGGCCCTCGCATGACAGCTCGGCCTGCCCGATGAGGGTGCTCGATGCTGGCCAGACTCATCCCTTCCCTGTGCCCTGGGCGGCTTCCCTGAAATTGCCACGCCTTCACTCACTCTGGGCGTGGCTTGTTCTGGAGCCCACGACCCCCCACCCCCACCCCTGCCTTTCTCAGTGGGCTCCGTCTCCAAGGCCCAATCCCAGCGCAGCTCCTCGGGGCCCCCAGGTGGGAGCACCCTTCTCTGAGCTGTGCGCTCGTGGTGTGGCCTCTGCCCCTGGGCCCGGCTCCCTGGGAGGCAGGGATAGGCCAGGGCCTGGGCCAGCAGGCGGTGGGATGTGAGGGTGATGGAGAGGACCCGGCCCCCGCCGGCGCCCCACCTTGCATGTGGATGACCAGCAGCGTGTAGCAGATGGTGAGTGGTGTCCAGAAGCGCACAGCCTCCGAGGTGGTCAGGAAGTCCCGGTTGATGAGGGCCACGGCCGCCACGTCGCCCACGGCAAAGGCCACGGCCAGGGCGCGGCCCAGCAGCCGGGGGAGGCCGCGCGCGCCGGCCAGCAGGCCCAGGCAGACGCCGCAGGAGCGCTGGCCGCTGTGCAGCTCGTACAGGCGGCAGACGTGGCGGCGGAGGTGCCGGGCGGCCGAGGTGAGCAGAGCGGCCAGCCCGAGGCTCAGCAGCAGGTTGAGCGTGCGGTGGGGGGCGCCCTCCTGCAGGAAGCTCAGGCCGCAGCTCAGGCCGCAGCCCAGCGAGTACTGGCAGAGCAAGAAGAGCCGCAGCCTCTCCTGGGTGTCCTGGGAGTCCTGCGGGGGAGGTGGCGGCTGTCCTGTTGGGAGGGGGACACAGCACAGGCGGCCGGGGCCCCAAGGGTCCCCGGAAACGGAACATAGGCTCCAGGTAACTCTATGGGGTCGTTCTCTCGCCTGGGTTCTGATCACATCTTAGTGCCTGGCACCATCTCTTAGCTCAAGGATCGTGGTGCGGAGCCTGGAAGACTTGGGTTAAAAGCCCGACTCTATCGGCTGCTGGGTGACCTTGGGCCTCAGCTTCCCCATCTGTGAAACAGGTGTCACGGCAAACCTTTATCCTGGACGGCGGCGATGTCTTCTAGTGCGGGCCTGGCATTTGGCAAGCTGGAGGCACACGCACCGCTGCTGTTTTCTCGGGACAGGGGCGGGACCCACGGGGCCCCCAGACTTGTCCTGGCCCATCAGAAGCCCCGGGTGCAAACCGCAGCCTTTTCTCTGCACCCCTCAGGAGAGGGGCTCCAGTGGGCTCCAGCCTCCCTGTGCCTGCCCCGTGCCAGGGCCAGGGGCTCACTCGCCCACTGCGCCCCCTGCAGTCTCACCTTGCTCAGGGTCAGCAGTGTGGACACAGCCCGCAGGGAGAACTCGAGCACCACCAGAGCGGCCACCCGGACCCCCACGACAGCCAGGAGCAGGGCCAGCCCTGCCAGGTGCAGCGTCTCCAGCAAGGACCACTGGGCGCGCAGCCGCTCCGTCTGATGCCGCCGCTCGGGGTCACTGTGGGCCACAGCGCACGTGGCAGACGCTCCCTCCAGCGGCCTCAGCCCCGGAGGGAGCCCTTGGGCCAGCAGCCACACCCACTGGGGTGGGGGGCAGGGGTGGTCTCTCCCAGAGAGGCCAGTCACAGCACAGGGCCCAGGGGCCTGGTAAGGGGCTGGGGGGGGGGGAACGGGGCCGTGGGCACTCACTTGGCACAGCCCACGAAGAAGTAAACCCGCAGGAGGTTGTTCAGGACAGAGACTCCGCAAGCCCCGACGAGGCCTGGGCGGGTGGGAGGTGTAGCGGGTGCAGAGCGGGCGTCAGGCGGGGTCCTGGTGGCCAGAGACCCACGAGGGTGGGGCCCACCTGCAGGGGGCAGAGCTGAGGCGCAACGGGGAGGGGCGCTCACCTCGAAGGAGGCAGTCGAGGAGGCTGGAACCCCACTCGAGGGAGGGGAGGCCGGGGAGCCAGGAGGGGAGGTCCGGCAGGGAGAACATGGCAGCCCGGGGTCCAGCCCCAGCCTCCCGCCAGGTCTGCGCAGAGACACTGACGTCACCGGGCAAAGGTGTCGGTAGAGGGGTGGGGAGGAGTCAGGAGGGGTCAAAGGCCCAAGGCAAGAGGAAGACAGAGGCCTTAACCCTTCCAGGCCATAGGAAAGTCCCGGCTCCAGGGACAGCAGCCTTGGGCAGCGTGGGTGGAGGGGTCTCTGCCCCTGCTCAAGTCTGGGATCCCCTGAACCATGCCTTCCTGAAGTCCCAGGTCTGGGTCCTGCCTACTCTTAGGGTGTGTAACGCGTGGGCTCTGCCCTCAGCCCCAAGTTGATTTCCGGCACAGCCTGGGTTTCCCAGGCCTGGAGTCTGGCTCTGCCCCTTCTGAGACCGGCCAGGCCCTGAAGTTCCACACCCAGTGGTGGAATCCCTTCCTCACTCTGCCATCTCTCAGGCCCTGGGGCGGCTCGTCTTGCAGTTCCTCCCAGCGTCCACGAGGTGGCAGGCTTCACCTGGGCCAGTCAGGGTGCGACCTCCTCCCACCCTCTTCCCAGACAGCCAGCACTGAGGGGCAGAGGGATCTGGGGGTGGGGCACCAGGGATAGGGGTGAATGAAGCCGCCGGAGAGGAATGGTGAAGGTAAACAAAATAGAAAACTTTATTGGAGTGCGCAGTAGGCAGTGGGCGTGGGAGCAGCACGGCCGGGAAGGCCCTGGGGCTGCGGGATCCTTCCAGGGAGCTGTGGTCCACTCTGCAGTACAAAGGGCAGGGCGGGCCCCTGAAGCACACCCGTGGCACGAACCGCGAAGAGCCTAGAGCCTCTATGGCCCGAGTGCCAGCCCTGCCCTGCGGCCCACCCGGGCACTCCACCTGCTTTGCTGGGCCCGTCTTCTGGCCTTGTGGAGAGGCCCACAGTGCTGAGCACCTCAGTCAGAGCCCTGGCTGCCCGCGCATGGGCCCGCCTGTGCGGGCCTGTGTGAGAGGCCCAGCCCCAGCTCCTCCCCGGCTGGGACTGCACAGAGACAGGAGCGCAGAGAGGGTAAGCAGGTCCGCAGGAGGACCCTCGTCTGTCCCACGGGACTGGTGTCCTTGTAAGAAGGGCTGGGGACCGGTGCTTCCGGGAGGAGGCAGCACCTCCACACCCAGGGACGCCAACCCTGCTGAAGCCCCGCCTCCAGAGAGTGAGAACTGTCCCCGTCCACACCAACCAGACGGGTGGCGAAGCCCGGCCCTGTGCTGCAGCCGCCGCCATCCTGGCCCCCAGGGTCATTGCCAAAGGTGCAGCTCCAGCGTGGCGAGAGCTGAACCCCAGCCCGGTCTCTGTCGCTCAGAGCCATGTGGCTTCGGTCAGAGCAGTGTCACCCTCCCCCGCCCCCACCCCGGGCCTCCGCTGGCTTGGGGCAAAGGATCTTAGGCGTCTCATCGCGTTTCGGGTCCAGACCCTCGGATGTCCCTGTGTCGCCTGGCCGGGGAGACTCTCACACCTGCCGCAGTGATTCTAACACTGGGCCAGGCTCTGGGGAGTGGAGACCCGGCGCACACAAGGCAGTGCCCAGAGTCGGTGGGCCTGAGGGGCTGTGGCCAGTGGGGGACAGCCAGTCCTGCTGGTGTGGGCGGTCCTTCCGGGCCCCCTAGGTGCGCTGGTGCTGGACCTGCAGGGCCACCTTGCGGAGCTCGTCCCAGAAGAGCATGCTGAGGATGGTGTGGGGGCCCAGGCGCAGGTAGGCGGGGCCCAGCCCCTTGTAGAGCGCCAGGGGGCCCTCCTGCCGCCAGATCTTCAGCAGGCAGTCGGCGAGGCCCCCGTACAGCTGGCCCTGGGGACAGACGTGGGGCGAGTGTCACGGCAAAGGCACACCCGGGAGTGACTGCTGCTATCAGAAAAGGGCCCCACCTGGGGGCTGGCGCCATGGCGCAGGGGGCTAAGCCTCCACCTGCAGCGCCGGCATCCCGTGTGGCCACCAGTTCGAGACCGGGCTGCTTCACTTCCGATCCAGCTCCCTGCTCATGTGCCTGGGAGAGCACTGGCAGATGGCCCCGTCCTCGAGACCCTGCACCCACGTGGGAGCCCTGGGTGAAGCTCTGGCCAAGCCTCAGCTGCTGCAGCCATTTGGCAGGTGAGCTGGCAGATGGAAGATCTCTCCCTAACTCTGCCTTTCAAATAAATAAAAACACTTAAAAAATAAAAAAAAAACAGGCCTCACCTCCAGCTGGGCCTCCAGGCTGCCATATTAGGGTTGGGGGGGGCTCTTCCTCCAGGAAGCCGCAGCCCCAGGCCAGGAGGCTCAGCACGGCTGATGGCGCACAGGCACCTTCAGATTGGGGGCATCACGGAAGGCCTGGCTCCCCGCTCACAAGCTGGGGGACCCCAGGAGAGACGCTTTACCCCTGACTGTCCGTTTCCTCTTTAGGACAGGATGGGATAGGTTCCCGTGAGGAAGGGCTTAGCACCTGCGTTGGTGCTCGGCAAAGCAGCCCGATCCCTATGTGCGTGTGTGTGTGTGCGTGCGTGCGTGTGTACGTGTGTGTGCACGCGGTGGGAGGGAGACCCAGTCGCCCATCCTCCCGACCCCGGCCCCCGCTCACCTTGCCAGCCCCATCCACCGGCTGATTGTACAGCCGCGTGCTGACCACGTCGAAGGGGGTCATGACGGCCACCACGGCTATGCTGCTGACCATGCCCCCGGCCAGGGCCACCAGCCAGCTGTCCTCAGGAAACCACTGTGGGGATGCCAGAGCCTGCTGATCACATGGCGCCCGCGCCCTTCCAGCCCCCAGCACAAAGGGGGCCAGAAAGGCTGGGGTCCCTGGAACAGGCGAGTCCCCAACAACCATTATCCCCCTCAACCACCCTGAGCCCCTCACAGCTTCACGGACCCCGACTCAGATGGCAGAGCCCAGCCCCCAGCCCAGCTGACCCCGACTCAGATGGCAGAGCCCAGCCCCCAGTCCAGCTGACCCCCACTCAGATGGCAGAGCCCAGCCCCCAGCCCAGCTGACCCCCACTCAGA
>CM027388.1:9377415-9417938 GCA_015711505.1 Sylvilagus bachmani | reverse complement strand
CCGAGCCCACCATGACGCGGGGCACGGCCCCGCCCACGCCCCGCCACAGCCCCAGCAGGCCTTGCTTCCTCCAGATGGTCTCCAGGGCGCCCAGGACGCTCTGTGGGGAGGGCACAGGTCAGCCGGGGAGCCCCGCCAGCCAGCCCTGCCCACCCAGGACGCTCTGGGGAGGGGGTGCCCACCTCGTGCTGGTGCTGGTGCCCCACAGCCATGGCAGCCACCGTCTGGGCCTGCAGCTGCGTCTTGACCTGCGAGGACACAGCGGGTGAGGGGCTGGGGACGGAGCCCGGTCGGGTCAGTGCCTGTGGAGGGTCCCTCACTGTGACCCCACGCCTGATGGGGCTAGGGGGTCAGCCTGCACGTGCACCTCCGTGGGATTGAAACTTCTCACGACCCCGGACTGCAGAACACCTGATCAGCACACCGCACGGCACTCATTTGTGACGTACACAGGCCCCCGGCGAGAAGTGAGTGAGCCGGGATTCGAGCCAGCTCCTCTCCTGCCACCCTCTCGCCTCCTCCCCTGGCTGAGGACTGGCAGGGCAGGGGCCCCAGGAGTGAGGGTCAGGGCAAGGCCCTGGTATATACAGATTCCAGGCCCCACCTGCCGGCCCCACCCACCCCAGGGCCACTAAGCCCAACCCCTGCAGAGTCCTTGGGATGGCGTGGGGTAGGACAATGCACTTACCAGGTAAGCAGGGCTCCCCGCAAAGGCTCCTAGCGCCCCAGCCACGGCCCCAGCCACCACGGTGCCGCCCGGCTGCTGAGTGAGGCCCACCTGGCACGCCAGGCTGTAGCAGTAGAAGCGGACTCCGTTCATGAGGCCCTGGTAGAGGAGGCCGGCGGCCAGCCCCTTCTGCAGGCCCCACAGCCCATCTGCACGGGCCACTGCAGCCACCGAGGCCACCAAGCCCCGGTAGGGCCTCTGGTAGGTGCCCCGGGCCTGCAGCTCCCCCTGCAGCTGCAGCCGCGTCTTTACCACCTCCAGGGGGTTGGTGAAGACACAAGCCAGGCAGCAGGCCGAGGCACCCAGCACCAGGTCCACAGCTGGGGGCACTGTCTCCATGGACTCGGTGCCAGGGGCCGGCCGAGCCCAGGTCAAGGGCACGGCACGGGCCCTGGGGTGGTGGCGTCTAGGCTGTCTGCGCCCCCTTGGGGCCACAGGACTGATGACCCAGGGGACCTGGGGCCATGTCTAGAGGGCTGGGGACCTGATGGGACAGGTCCTCAGCAGCCTGCGGTCCCGGTCCCGGGCAGTCTCAGAAACTCACTGGCTCAGCTCAGAGCCGGTGGAGCCCGGGGCTGGCCACACCCCTGCTGGCTCTGACCAATCCCAGCTGCCTCTGGCCGGGGCGGGCCTGGACCCTGGGATCTGGGGGAAAGGTCACTTGGTGCTGGAGGGCGAGTGGGGGTGGGGGGTGGTGCCCGTCAGCCCCAGCACCTTCCACCTGCCCTTCCTGGTCCTGCCCCCCCCCCCCCCCCCAGCTCAGCCTGTCCTGCTCCAGCTCAGGGCCCTTGGCATAGGGTGCAAGGGAAACCCAGCAACCGGCCTCCCTCTGCCTGCCGCCACCTGTGTGGCCTCCCCTTCCCAGGCCTCAGCCTTCCAACGCGGCTCCTGCAGTCTGCGGTCCCGCTCACGGGCCCTGGCACCTGGCTTTGCTCCCATGCCCAGGAGGGGTTCTCCAAACGCTCATGGCATGTGCCTTGCATGGATCCCATGCGTGGATCTCAAAACTATTTTGCACCAAAATTAAATTGTCTTTTGATTCCATTTTCCCAGGCTCTCTGGAGGCCCCTCACGTGTTCCTGCCACTTTAGCCTCACTGTGGGCACCCTCAGCACACGCGCTCTCTGGCTCTCCCGAGAGGCGAGAGGCTCTCTCTAAGGCAGCTGTGGCACAGCCAATCCCTGCCGAAGTCGAGTGACAGTGACCTGGACGCCAGCGCCGCACCCCATAATCGCTGATCCTACAACCAGGGTGGTACCACGTGGCTCATGGGCAGGGGCGCATGTGGTAATGGTGACCCCGGCAGAGGGATGAGGTGCCTCTCGGGAGGGAGGTCTCCCCACACCGCCCAGAACGCCGCACAGTTTAAAAAGAATGAACTGCCTGTTTCTGGAATTTGTCCGTTTACTCTGTGGGAGACCGCGGGTGGCTGGAGATGAAGTGAAACCACGGGGAGGGCAAGCAGTCTGGGGTGAAGAGGGTGCCTGGCGCCGGGCTGCGCCCCCGCTTGGGCTCCCGGGATCTAGGGGGTGAAGAGCGAGGGCCACTGGGTCTCAGGGCGCGGCCTTCGGCTTCAGGTGCTTGGCCAGGAAGGGCTCGCCCATCAGGCCCTCCCCACCTCATGGGCTGGGGCAGGAGGCCAGGCCCTGGGACAGAAATGGCCCCCTGTGCCTGGGGAGATGGGGACTCCCACCGCAGGGCACTGCTGGGGGCGCCGTCCGTCCCCAAGGTGGTTCTCTCCCCCAGGCCACGTGAATCACCCGTCTCAGGTGAAGTCAGAGGCAGAGCGGCAGCCCCTGGGACCCCGCAGCTTTGCGGCCTCCACCCCACCTCCTCCTGCGTCCTTGTCCTCGCAGGTGTGAAGCGGGTGGCAGGCTTGGCGTCCTTGGGGCCAGTCCCCGGGGGACAGCTTGGACACGTCTGGATTCACCCCGAGAGCAAGTGATACCCACCCTGCAGGCTGTGGAGACGGGGGCGGCAGGGAGCTGCTGCCCAGGGCTGGGTGGGCAGGCAAGGGGACAGCGCTGGCCAGCGGGCCCTGGCAGCACATCCCGGCCTGGGGCAGGAGCTTGTGGCGGCCTCTGCCCCGGCCCCGGCAGGAACCCAGAGGGCGGGCAAAAGTCAGGCCAAGAAACTCCCAGGGCACAAAGCAGACCCTGGAGGATGTCTGCAGACAAGGGGGTCGAGCCCAGCCCACACAACTCACAGACGGCCAGGCATGAGTCTTGGCAATATAATGTCTATTTTATTTTAAAAAACAAACCCAAACCACCCGACCCGTTCCCCAGAGGGCTCCTGACAGAGCTCCCGGGCAGGGCCTGGCTCCAGCCAAGCAGGGGCCGGTGAGGGGTCGTCACTGTGGACACTCCCCTCCGGCCCTTCCCCCTGCTCTTTGCTCCTCATCCCTGGGTCCTGTGGGCACTGCAGGGTGGGGGAGGCGGGGGCAGGGCCGTGGGCATGCAGGGCCTCGTGGCAGCCTGGGCGGGCGGCCCTGCCAAGGCGCTGGGCTCCGGCGAGGCGGCAGCTGTGCGTGGGGCTGGTCGGTGAGGGCACATGCATGGATGCACGGTCACAGGTGTCCCAGCCTCCCTGCACGGCTGGAAGTGCTCAGAGACAAACAAGGACAGCTGGGTACCCACAGTCCCCAGGGGGCCCCGAGCCTCTGCCCGGGCTCCTGCCCCAGGAAGTCCTTTCACTCCCCCCCCGCCCTACCGATGGATTTCCCCTCATCACCATCCGAGGCGGTGGCCTGGGAGGAGAGCATGTGACCACAGAGCCCACAGGGCTCAGTCCCTCTGCCCAGCGACCCGCAGTCTGCCCAGCCGGGCACCCGTTCCAGGTCCCAGGCGTGTCCCCAGCACACAGTGGTGCTGCTGCCCGGGGCAGGGTGGAGTGCTGAATGGTGTGCAGGCCTGGCCCTGAGTGGTGCCTGACCTGGCTGTGACAGTGAGCCTGCTGGCCGGCTACCTCCTGTTCCCCCCACCAGGGGTGCTGCCCAGCCCTGCCTCAGCACCAGGGGTCGCGGGAGGCTCTGCCACGGCACAGGCTGTCGCTCCGCTGCCAGGCGCTGTGGATGAGGCTCAGGGCGTCCTCGAACTTCTGCTTGCTGGAGGCTTCGTGGATGGCCTTGTGGGGGAGGTCCACCTGAGGGGCAGGGCAGGCAGCAGCTGTAGGCTCCACAGTCCCAGGGGCCATGGGGGCTCCCGGCTCGGCTGTGACCATGGACCCATGAGACCTCCCTGGCCAGATTCCAGGCCTCTCCCCGGGAAACACTTCCAGGCTGCTAGACTCCCCTGCTATACCAAGAGTGGCTCAAACTGGCCAAGGGGAGGTGGCCTCTGGTGGCCCTGCGCAGGACCATCCCCAGCCCTGGGTGAGGCCAGAGCTCCCAGGGGCCAGAGCACAGCACGTGCTCAGAACCCACCCGTCTAGGGTTTAATGCTCCGAGGGCCAGCACAGTGCTGCAGGCCTGTGCCCCAGCAGCTGGGCATGGCTCCAGCCCACGTTAAGCATGGAGCCCAGGCTTGGATCGGAGCTGAGATCAGGAACTGTATTTCCCGGGTTGTGTTTTCTGGGACTCGCTGGGGGTCCTAAGTTCGTGTGTCTGTCCCTGAGCTGCTGTCCCCGGACCCTCACAGCAGGAGCCGAGGGCAGGTGGGGGCTCCTTCCCACAGGGAGGGGCTCCTGGGCAGCTGGTACCTGGTAGATGGTTCTCCAGCTGGAGCTCAGTGCAGACAGGAACCGGTCCAGTTCCGAGGTGCAGCTCAGGTAGATGACCCATGGTGGGGGCAACTGCTGGCCCTCCTGGGAGAACTCCTGGGAAGGCAGGCCCCGTGAGCAGATGGGGCTTCCCTTCTGCAGGCCTGCCCCCATCACCCGCCCTGCTCACCAAGACACAGTACTCCTTGCCCGGCTCCAAGGAGACAGCGCTGACGTCAGCCAGCCTGGCAGTGCCCAGGGAGCGGAAGAAGCTGGTCTGGCAATCCTCGTGGCACGTGAAGAGGCGGTCGTCGGTGATCACCAGGCAGCAGGGGATGCAGGGGCTGGGAGCGACCCCCTGGGGGATAACCTGCAGCATTGGGGGCGGGGAGGGGCGAGCTGGTCTTCCCCGGCTGGCCTGGACCAGGCTCTCGGTCAGGGCCCCAGCCAGCCTCTCTGACAAGCGCCGGCCACCTCGGAATGTAGGTGGGGATGGAGTGACAGTGACGCTGGGCCAGGCTGCGGGTGGCCCTGTCTCCGGGTCTGTTCCTGGGCTACCCCCAGAGGTCCCCTTGGCCCCCCAGATTGCTCCGTGACTGGCGTGCATGCTGGGACGGGACCCTTCAGGCACTCACCCCTTTGGACACGGCCTGGCAGAGGTGCTGCATCCAGTCGGCCATCTCGGCCTCGCTCTCGGCGCTCAGCTCCAGACAGGGCCGGTCGGCAAGAATGACCTGGAAGGCGTGGGGCCGATCCGTGGTGTTGGATCTCCGGCAGCCACCGCACTGCTCCCCCCTGGGCCAGAGGAGGAGGGGTGAAACGGGGGGGCGAGGAGGCAGAGGCGGCCAGGGCCCTGGGGCTGCCTCGGGGGCGGACACAGGGCCTGCCTGGGGGCTGGGGGGCACGGGAAGGCTGTGGCAGCCCCACCCCTTTCCGTGCAACACCCTTTATCCCTGTGAATCACCATCAGCTTTCTAGGCACCCACACAGGGTGTGGGCGGGGGTGAGGGCTAGCCTCGGCACTCCGGTGTTGATCCACACCAGCTCTTAAGGCTGAGGGCCTGTGTGTCTACCTCCCAGCGGGCCAGGAGCTTCCTGGGAAGCGGGACCCTTGCTGGCCCTCGGCAAACCTGGGGCCCCGGCAGGGCTGACTTATGGGGGCTGCTGAGGATCGGCCATCTCAGCACAGGGAGAACAGGAGCTCTAGGCCCAGGCTCAGCTGGAACCTTGACCTTCAGGCAGCAAGGCCTGGCCCCAACCCCTGCCCAGCACCGCCCACCTCCTGGGACACTCACCCCATGTTCACGGAGAGCAAGGGGATGACGTCGGTGCGGTCCGGGTACTGGTAGAGGATCCCGTTGCTGTGGGAGTACAACACGGCAGGGTAAGGCCTGTCCACGCACTGGGGGCCAGGCGGGGCCCAGAGCCCAGGGGTCCCTCACAGGCTGTGGTCACGAAGACCAGGGAGGGAGGGTAAGGAAGGGGTGGGGAAGCACGGCTAAGGTGGTGTCCGCGGGACCCCCCGGGGGGGCCTGGGTCCCGGGGAGGACAGGCTCGTGCAGAAACCCTAGCAGCCGGGCGCGTCTACTCCTCAGCCCCTGCTGGAAGGGAGGGCTCCTCTGCGGGCCCCTCGCAGTGACCTGCCACAGAGGCCCACGCTGCGGCGTGGGGCAGCTGCTGGGCTCTACCTGAGCACCACGAAGCAGGTCTTCCAGTGCTCCTTGCCCAGGTAGGAGGTGCCCGCTTTGAAGTGCAGCACGCCTTCTTTGGTGACGGCGCCCTCCGGGGGCGAGCAGTGGCAGGGCACGGGGCCCAGGGCCTCATCTGTAGGGTCCTCCCAGTGCACGAGCCCGTAGAAGTGCACGGTCACAGTGGACGCCTGGAGGAGCGGACAGCAGAAAAGGCGGCTGGGGTTTGTGCCAGGCCGTGGTTCACAACGGCCCAGCACCGGGAGCAGCCACCGAGACGGCAAGAGGGTTCTGGCTTCCGGGCACGCGCCACCAAGGGAGGAGGACGAGGCCCAGGGGAGGGGAGCGCCTCACTGGATCCCAGCCTCGAGGCTGGCTGTGCAGCGGCAGCTCGGGGACTGACCTCACACTTCGATTCCTGGGCCACAAACTTGGCCAGTGCCAGCTTCTCCATGGTGGCATCGGTCAGGACGCTGGGGTAGGGTGGCTCCCGGCAGCCTCTGACCATGGCTGACTTCAGCGACGCCAGGAAGAACCTGCCCAGGGAACACATGTGCAGTCGGAGCCTGGGGACGGAGCTGCTCAGTTGGACAGGACTTGTCCCCTGGCCTGCAGGGCTCAGAGAAACCTGGGGAGGGAACCTGGCTGGACCAGTGGTCAGGGCAGCAGTAGGGGCAAGGATGGGAACACATCCATGGTAACCGGAAAAGGCCAAAGGGACATTGACCGTGGCTGTGAGGGAAGACTGGACAAGGTCAGCAGGCCCTGAATGATGGGGTCTTGAGGGCCTCACCACACCTAAGCACTGGCGGGCCCGCAGGGCAGCATGGCCCCGCGCCTTCCTTGCCGGGGGAAGACTCACACCGCCCCTCCCCTCTGTAGGTCACAGGGGCTGAGGTCATCTGGGCTGACCTCATGACTCAGCGGGCTGCTGGCTGCCCACTCTCCCGCCGCTGACTGACCACAAGCTCCAGAGGGAACATGTTTTCTCCACGACCACCCCCGGGGCAGAGGCTGGTTCTCCCGTCCTGGGGGGTGGGCGGTGGGCCGGTCACTCACTCAGCCAGGGCCACGTCAGCTGTGTCCAGCAGAAAGTGCTTCCTGCGGTTGGTGCACACCAGCTTCACCGTCTGCTGGTCGAGGCCAACCTGCCGGAAACCAAGCCCGACATGCACACAGGACTTGGCGGCCACCCGGCGGGGGTGGGGGGGGCAGCATGGCCAGACCAAGTGCTGGCTGGGGAGGGGGAAGCACATCCCGGGGTCACCATGAATAAAGCCACCAAGGCCTGGGGACTGGCATGAGCCAGAGAGGCACAGCCAGAAACCTGGCGCAGGGAGAGGCATCCTCAGATTCGGCTCCCAGTCCCGGTCTCACACATGGAAGCCTGAGTCAGGCTGGTGCCCGGCTCCAGGGGCCGGGACAGGGGATGTACCTGACTGGAGCGAAGGGCAGGGGGCCCAGGAAGCCCTGTACCTACAGCAGGTGCACCAGCTTCAGGCCAGAACTCACCGACACATAGTCAAGTTCATTGTAAGAAACAGCCTCTTCCACCAGGTATGGCTTCTCCGTGGCCCCTGAGAGACGAGACCCCCAATACCTATTACCCCACTGACCTCTCCTCCCTCCTGGACCCCGTTTTCCAAGACCTGGCCCCCTCTCGCAGGGGACTCCCTTGCCCTGAGAACTGCAATGACAGAGTGGGAGGAACACAGGGTTCACAGAGGGGTCCCTGGGTGCAGACAGCCACACCTTCCTTGGGTGCCCCTGCATCACCAAGCCCCACTCAGGGGGTGGGGGCGCTGGGGACGAGGGGGCGGCGCCACTCAGCCTCTGCCCCCCTGCGGTGCAGGCACCTTTCCGCAGCAGGTAGACGTAGCAGTCCGTGAGCAGCACGTACAGCAGCTGCAGGTCACCCTCCATGTGCCCAGTGCTCATTCGGATCATCTGAGGGCCGAGGCACACAGGTCAGGCGCGGGCGCCCCTCGCGAGCGGCCACTGGCCCAGCCTGCCCGCCCTGGCCCGAGTTTCTGGACTTACTTTGAACAGCTGCTCTTCGTTTTCTCGAAACACATGGATCATCAGCAGGAGTAAGTGATTGTTGTCTACTCTGGGGAGGGAGACGTATGGGGAGGACGAGGGTCAGGGCCAGGGCCGGCGTATAGTGGCTCCACCCCCCCAGGAGCCAAGGTGAGGGGGAGGAGCTCGCCCAGGCCAGGTCTGCTGGAAGCTATGATGCTCTGTCGGGGGGCCCTCGCGCCAGCTGCCGTCTCACCTGAACTCCGACGAGTGCGGCACCTCAGGAGGGCTCCCCTGCCCCTCCTCCACCCCCGAGTCCTCGGCGCTGCTCAGACACGGGCTGCGCTGCTCCCGCTTGGGCTGGCAAAGAGCCTCTTGGGTCCCCGGCTCCTGCCCTGGCACAGGCTCCTTGCTGAGCGGGGCTGAGTGGCCGTGCTGTCCCTGGGTCTCCGGCTCCTGGGCCTCCCCCGGGGCATCCTCTAGGGGCCGAGACGGCGGTCCCTCTCCTCCTCCTCCCTCTTCTTGGCCAGCAGCCGCAGGGCCACCAGGAACATGCAGCGGTTGGCCAAGCCCTGCAGGGTCATGGTGGCCGCCACCTGATGTAACAGTGCTTGGACTCTCGATGGTAAAGCGGTAGAAGTCCATGGGGGCTGGAAGCCCCTCACTAAAGTCGCAAAATGGCGGCTTCTCCGGGGCACCCCCGGGGGAGCCGGTCCGAAAGGACTGGTCTGGGGGCTCGGTGTGGGGGCCCCAGCTGCTGGGGTCCAGCTGCCCATCGAGCTGGCCAATGACCTCCCCCAGGGGCGGGTCCAGGCGCTCCATGGACGTGTCCATTGCAGGGATGAGCAAGCTGGTCTGGCCGGGCTCCGAGCGCTCACTGCTCTCAGCTGTGCTGCTGGGCCCTTCACCCTCGTCCTGGGGGGAAGCCAGGGTGGTGTCTGTGGAGTCCTGCCCGAGGCCTGGGCTGCTAAGGCTGTCGTCGCCCCCGGGCCCGGCGCACTGCTGCTGGCTGGAGGCCGGGTGGAGGGGACTGGCTTCCTCATCCGGCCTGGTCTTCTTCTTCCTGCCCATCTTCTTCTTCTTGGTGACCCTGGAACAGCAGTGGGGGCCCGGACGTTACACGTCAGTGCCCCAGGACCGAGGGAGATCAGGCGGGGTCAGACAGGGGGTCCCGGGCATGTGAGCTCAGTGGGCGTGGCCAGTGCCTCCATGGGCCTAGCCCGTGCCAGGTGCCAGGCGGAGGCCCCTGGGGTCCCTCGTGCTGGCAGGTGCAGAGTACAGAGCAGGGCGCAGGGGCTGGGGATGCAGGAAAGAGGCCGAGGAACCCTGAGAGGTCCCGTGGGCCCCAGCTTCTGAAGCAATGCAGCCGGCTATGGCCATCGAGGAAGAAGCCGGGCGGTGGCTGGTCAGTCCCACGGCCCCGCAGTCAGCCAGCCCTCACCTGAGGATATGGGCAAGGGAGCCTGGGCAGACCTCGCTGCCCCTTAGGTGCCATCACGGCAAAGTCCCCCAGAAATTCACTCAGGGGTTTCTGGGCTCAAACTCCTGACCCCAGGTTGGGTGGACTGAACCTGGCTAAGCTGCTCAGGCCTGGGACCAGCCTGTGGGGTGAGCCTCCTGGCTCTGGTCCCTGGGGAGGTTGGGGCCAAGGAGGGCTCTGGGCAAATCTCAGTGTGTCACCCCCCCCCCCCATTTCCCTGTCCTTATGAACAAAGATACTTTTCTTCCAATGAGCCAAGCTGAACCAGAACTGGTACAAATCTCAGAGATTGTTCACTGACTTCCAAGAATTCCCCCAGGAACAAGTCCAGCCTGAAGGCATTTTCTGGTTCTAGACGGACCAAATGCCCTGGCGGCCAGGCCAAGGCCTAAAAAGACACTATGGCTGCTGCCTATGCTCCCACCTCTGGGGCTGCCCCAGATCTTAGGCTGAGGCCCTAACCCCGGTGTGACTGTGTCAAGAGGTGGGGCTTGCAGCAGGAGGAGCCTGCACGAATGGGACCCTGGGACACCAGGACCCCAGAGCACTCTGCCTCCAGCGCGTGAGGACACGGTGAGATGGCAGAAGGCAGCGCCCTGAGTTCAGCCTTTAGGTTCCACGCCCAGGGAACGGAGCTGTGCCCTTCAAGGCCAGCAGCCTCTGGTGCTTTATGGCAGCAGCCTGGGCTCACAAGGTCGGGCCTTCAGGGCTTGTTTTTAAAGATGATTTATTTATTTGAAAGGGAGAGCGAGAGCGAGAGTGAGATCATCCATCCATTGATTCACTCCCCAAATTTCCAAAGTCAGCACTTCTATCTGGGTCTCCCACAAGGGTACTTGGGACATCTTCCACTGCCTTCCCAGACAGGACGTGGGATCAGAGGTGGAGTAGTTGGGACCCAAACCAGCACTCCAGGGGATGCCCATGTCCCGAGCAGTGGCTTAACCAGCTCTGCCCTGTCAGCCCCACATCCAGGCCTCCGACTTCTCTTGCTTAAAGAACTGCCTGAGGGGCGGGCCCATGTGCAGCCGACTAAACTGCCCCTTGGGGTGCCTGCGTCCCTTCCTGGGGCGCCTGGCTTGAGTCCTGGCCATTCGGCACTTCCAGTCCAGCTTCTCGCCCATGTACCTGGGAGGCAGTGAATGAAGCCAAGTCCTTGGGTCCCTGACGCGTGTGAGAGACCCGGATGGAGTTCCGGCTCCTGGCTCCCGCCTGACCCAGGCCTGGCTGTTGCAGGCACTCAGGGCGGGAACCAGGAGAGGAAGCTCTCTCTCTTTCTGTGTTTCCCTCTATCACTCTATCTTTCAAATAAAATAAATAAATCTTACACCCACCCACACAACACCCTGCAGGTGAGGAGGAGGAGGAGGAGTTACTTCTCGTCTCCAGGGGGATGCCCAACTGTCCTCAGAGAAGCTGCAAAGTGCCCTGGACTACAGAGGAAGCTGGGGCGAACCGGGTGGACAGCAGGCCAGGCTCACGTCCAGCTCCCCGGCCCCGCCCGCTGACCTGATGACCTCGAGCTCTGTGCAGCTGTCCGGCGGGTCCAGGGCCTGGGGCTCCTCCCGCTCCTGAGAGGCGCTGTGCACAGGGGTGGTGTCGGAGGAGGACACGGTCTCGGCCTGCTCCTCGTTGAAGGGGTTGTGGCGCTGCGTGGGACTCTTGGTGGATGCCTTGCTGCTGGTCAGGTCGGAGGCAGTGGACCGGGGACCGCTGACGGTGTCTGTGAGGTCTCCATCTGGGAGGGAGAGGAGACAGGAGACTGCCCATCAGAGACGCCGCCCCCAGAGGCTGCTCACCTCAGCGGGTGCTTTTTCCCAGGGAAACTCTGCTTCTAGGCAGGTGCCCCAGCAGGATGTGGGACTTGTGCTTCAGGAGTACTGGGGGGGCTGTCATCACTCCACTGCAGGGGGACCTCCACAGCACTATTCGACCAAGTTTGTGTTAAGCACCCCGGAGTGAAGCTGCCTCCAGGCTCAAGTCCCTTAAGGATGGTGATCTTGCCACTAAGGGGGGCTGCGGCCACAGAGGAGACAGGAGACAGGTGCACACCTCTCGGGTAATCTTAGAGCCCCGCCCCCGCCAATCAGGGAGTGGGAGGACGAGCAGCCCCTGCAGCCCCACAACCCAGCAGCCGGGCTGAGATCCGCAAGTCCAAAGGGGCCCTGTAGCGGCAGACAGAGAGGAACAAAGAGGGAGACAAAAACAGAGGAGGAGCTCGGAGAAGATGAGGGACACAGAGCAGGAGGTGGAGCTACAGAGGAGGACTTGGGGAGGCCAGGGGGAGGTTCAGAACACAGGGAGAGACTGAGATGACGGGGTGGGCAGCAGGATTGGGGGGCGAAGGGGAGGGTGCGAGGGGCTGCCCCAGAGAGCCTCGCGGGCCGCTCAGAGGATGTTGTCTCTCGCCGACACCCCCCCAGCACCTTCAAGGGTGGTGCCGAGAACTCCACTTCCCTCCGCCCTCAGCCTGCTGACCATCCTCTCCGGGTCACACCCTCACCCCGGCTCCACCTGGGGAGAAGGTGGGGGGATGACGCTGCCCCTACAGAGGAGCCCCCCAATACACCCCAGGTCACTGGGACGGGAGGACAGGAGGGAGCAGCAGCAGGTATCGGGGCAGATGGAGCCCCCCAGGCAGAACGGAGCCCCAGCTCGGGGAAGCTGCCCGGTGAAGGTTAATGGCCAGAGACACAGGCTCTCACGCTCCGCTTGCCCGTGTGTGTGTCTTCTGGCCATTATCTGCTCAGAAGAGATGTGGCGAACGTGCTCGCCACAGCCCCGCTGGAGGAGCGCACGCGGCTGCCAGCTCCCTGGTGGGTGGTGGAGCCGTAGGGCAGTTGCCTGACGACCAGCACGGCCGTCCGTTTAGAAGCACCTAAGCACGTCGCCTTTGACTGTCAGGATGGAGGAGGGGCTAAAAGCAACTACAGCTCTGCCAGGAAATGCTGGCGACACAGAGGACTGTCTTCAGATCTCCCGGGACCCGGAGGCCTGGTTCTCAGATGCACAAAAGCGCGCTCTTCAGCCCCAGAGGGCTCCTCTCAGAGCCCACACGGTGTGGTCCCAGCCCCCGGGGTCCCCTCTGCCCTTGCAGCTGCTCAGGGGAGGAGTTCCAAGGGGCATGGGCAGCCTCCGGATGTGGTAGGTGCTGAGGCTGAGTACCTACCAGCTCCGTAAAGAAGCCAATGACCGTGGGAAGGGCACCCAACCCCTGTAGGAGGACCCAGAGTCTGGTGCTGGCCCCCAGGCCCAAGGAGAGGGCCAAGCTGCCCACGGGAGCTGCCGAACTGTGCTCAGCCTGCCTGGGGCCCAGCCTGGCCTGCCCAAGCAGTGCAACTGAGCTGTTAGTTCTCAGGCCCCAGGGAGCCCTGCAGTGCCGCTTGTCCAGGGCCGGGAGGGGTTAGTTGTTAGAATCAGCGGGAGACCAACGCCCAGCACGTGTGCTGCAAGGAGAGCGGCTGAGAGGACAGGCGACGTCACGATGGAATTCTGGCTTTCAGGCAAAGGCAGCGACGTGCGGGACGCTTCGGTGAGATCCCTTGGCCAAATGACGTGATACGTCACTTCCCCCAGTGCCGTATCTTATTTTCCTCAAAGTCAAGCGGGGTCACACTAGCACGACTTGGGACAGATCATCTCTCACTCCCTGCTGGGGGGGGCAGTGCTCCTCCTTAGGGTGCAGGTGGCCCCCAGAGCAGGAGCTCCTTCATAAGGGGAACTGGAATGGCCTCAGGTCTAGGGAGGGACATTCACCTCATCGAAAGTTGACAAGTTGACGCTTTGCCTTGGGTAACCATGGCAACATGGGGACTAGCTTAATTAATGTATACAAGCCCAGTGAAGGCCAAGCACTGCTGCTGCCTGGAAGACAGGGCGAGGGGCTGGCAGATTTCATTTTAATCTTCCCGTGGGAAGCTTCAGCTGTGCTGGGCGCTGTGCTCGGGTGGCCTCTTCCAAACACACCCGAGAGGAGCCATTAGGAACGGTCAGAGGGGGCCAAGGCCTCTCTCTTCCTCCCTGCGCTCATCTGACCCAAAAGCGCTAACCCGCGTGGTTAAAGGCATGGCTTCTAGAACAAGTCTGCTCACGGGGTCAGGAGCACTTCCCTACGTAGCTCGGGTCACTGAGAGGCATCAGGATCACGAAGGGTGATCCGGTGTCCCCTGCAATGCGGTCACTTAGTGACTGCCCACGGCCACTGCGAGAAGGGATTCACCTAGAGCTGAAGGCCAAGCTCTCCTGCGGCAGAATTCCATCTAGAACACCAGACTCGGCTTTGTTACGATCATGGGCGGGATTATAACAAGGAGCTGATTTCCACATGCAGTAAGCCTGGCGTGGAAAGGTTGCAAAACAGGAAAAGAGGGTCACAACAGACTCTGTCCCACCTTCCCAGTCTGTGCTGGGTGCAGACGGCACTGCTGGAAACACATCTCCAAAATCATAATCTACAAAAACGAGGGACAAAACTGGAGATTAGAAATACGGCAGTGGAGGGCAGGGAGGGCGGGGGCAACGGGGTGAGACATGGGGAGAACACCAGAGAGGAAACCTGGAACTTTCTACCTCTTCTCAGGTGGCCGCAGGGGAATTTCTCAGCTTGGGCACTGGCCCGGGGGCCTCTGAGCTGCTGGAAGCCCTGGGGGCAATCCCTTTCTAACCTAGAACCGGTTCCGACAGATATATGGGCTCCCTTGAACCTGACCTTACTTTCTCTCCCCCTCTGTACAATGCTGCAGCTCCAGGAGTTCAACCTAAATTGCGGGGGCAGGGTGGGTTCGCCCCCACTGATGGACGGTCTGACTGCTCCCCAGAGCGCAGCTCTGACTTCTCTTCTAAGACAGTCCCTGGGCCCAACCCAGGAGACCGAGCGCCAGGCTCCTCTGGCACACAGAGGAAGGTAGGTCTGCACGTGACCCCTTTCCACTGGGACGTACAACCCAAGGCACAAAGAGAAGTCCAGACTGAGGAAGGTCAGGGTCTCAAGGCTGAGGCAATGCTAGGGAACCTGGGGACTGAATTTGTGCCTGGACCCCCTTTCCTGGAGGTGAGGGGGCGAAGTCATGAAGATGTCAGTTTCCCACGGGTGATGCAGGAGGGGAATGGCCAGTTTTTAGAAATGAACAGCAAGGCCAGAGGTTGAACAAAACCAGGCTGTCCCCACGAGTGGTTGCATGGGGACACAAAGTGCCCAACAAATTATTCCTCAGTCTCCAATGTGACGGTGCAACCACCCCTCGTACACCGGCGGCGAGTCTGTGCTACGTCCTGCTGGCTCCCCCCCCTTCCGGGGAGTGGCTTAACCTCTCTGCCTAGAGCCTCGGGTAGGACGGCCTCCCTGAGCAGGCAACGCTCGCCCTGCACCAGGTCACACTGCTAACCCCTCCTCGCTCAGAGAATCGTCCTGACATGTGACTAGAGCCTCTGGAAGAGGGCCCAACGT
The DNA here is from genome assembly GCA_015711505.1 of Sylvilagus bachmani. Lineage (NCBI taxonomy): Eukaryota > Metazoa > Chordata > Mammalia > Lagomorpha > Leporidae > Sylvilagus > Sylvilagus bachmani. Next base: position 9,402,879 of record CM027388.1, on the reverse strand, counting down.
GCACAAAATCTTGTTTTGGCTTTTTGTGCTTGGAATCTGTCTTTTTTTTAGCCATGAAAGGGACTCTGAGGAAATGAAACTGTGGGAAATGGCCAACCCTGTTCAATGCAAATCGCCGCCGCTGACCAAAACCGGCCTAGAGAGCTGCTCCCCAGCCAGGCTGCTGCGGCTCCAGGTCTGTCTCGGGGCAGAGGCTCGGCTCCCAGGTGCCCTGGGCCACTTACCCTCACTGGATGGGGCGATCGCACTGTCGTCCCATTCCAGGTTGGTGGAGGTGACGGAGTTGAAGGAATTGAGGGACAGGCTGTCTGAGCCGTGGACCGAGCTGGGAAGGCGGTCTTCAAAGTCCAGCAGGTACTGAGGTTTATAGTAGTCAGGCATGTAGGGGGCCAGGTCTAAGTAAGGGGCATCCTGAGGAGAGAACAGGGAGGGAACTCGGTGGAGGCTTCAGGTGGGCCAGAAGGCACCTGCACAGACAACGGCAGGAGTCTCCCCAGGCCTGGAAGACACAGGCCTGCTCTGCCAAAGCCCCCATGCAGAAAGCACTAAGTCCAGAGATAAAGTGCTAAAAGGAGTAATGTGAGGGACCGCTGGTGTGGCCCAGCAGGTGAGGCCGCCGCCTGCAGCATCAGCATCCCATTTGGGTGCCGGGTTGAGTCCCAGCGGCTCCACTTCTGACCCACTCCCGCTCATGTGCCTGGGAAAGCAGAAGAGGGCCCAAGTGCTTGGACCCCCTGCACCCACATAGGAGACCTGGAAGAAGCTGCTGGCTTCGGCCTGACCCCACCCCAGCCGTCGCAGCCATCTGGGGAGTGAACCAGCACAGGGGGCAGCTCTGTGTCTCTCTTCCTCTCTCTCTGTAACACTGCCTTTCAAACAAATCTATCTTAAAAAAAAAAAAAAAAAAAAAAAAAAAAAAACAAGAGTCACGTGAGTGGCTTTCTGTTAGAGCCGTGGACTTCGGGCTGATGAGATGACAGAGCTATACCCTCCAATACTGCCTCCATCTCTCTCACTGTGAGAATCACTCTTTCTCCCATTTCCACTGATAGCCAAGCTCCTTTTCCAGTCTGTGTTGCTGGGGTCGTGACCCGGGAAGGCGATGGGATCAGGACAGAGCAGCCATAGGCCTCCTGAAGGGCCCAGGCGTGGGAGGTGCAGCCACTCCCTCTTATCTACTGGTTCACTTTCTGCAGTTTTAATTTTCCACAGTTAACCACAGCCTAAAAATAGTAAATGGAAAATTCCAGAAATAAATAATTCATAAGTCTTAAATAAGTGTATTATTATAGTTGTCCTATTTTATTGCCAATCTCTTACTGTGACTAACTTATAAATTAAACTCTATCATAGTTATGTATGTATGTATAGAAAAAAGCATAGTATCCATGGGGTTCTGTACTGTCTACCATTTCAGGCATCCACTGGGGGCCCCATGAGTGTGTGACAGCGAAGGAGGCGTGAGGACTGGAAGAGGGAGACCAGGAACACGTCAGCTGGGAAGTGTGGAAGTGGTGACATCTGTCAGAACCCCAGGCAGCACGTGGAAGAACCTGCGAGTCCCATCTTAAACTCTCATATCCTAGAACGAAGCGGAGTCCTTCTGGCTAAGATTCGCCAGGCAAGGTGGCTTTGCTCCAAGCTGGACAGGGCACCAGGGAGAAGTCACCTGAACACAGAATTCCTGCCACGTACAAGATGACTCACTTCCCTCGCACTCACGTCTGTGGCCATGAGCGCTTGCCCCACCTGCACAAACACCCAAGAAGCTCCAAGGAAAGGACTTGACAGGGGTCCCCCCACCCCCGTCTCCCACCAGCAGCAGGAGCCGCGCTGTCTCACCAGATCCAGGTTGAAGCGGATGAACTCCAGCCCAGACACCAAGGTCAGGAAGAGAGTCAGGTGATCGTGGCTGCAGACCAGGGCGTTCCTGCGAGACACAAGAAGTGACCACGGTGCTCTGAGTCTACTTAGCAGCTTGACCTGCTCTCAACAAGAGGCCAACTGTGTTGAGATTGAACTTGAGACACCCCCAGCTCCGGGAGGGCACCCTACTCGACAGCCTTTCCTTTCAGCGTGACTGCTGGTTTGGGGGCCGCACAGCACTTTCCTGCCCACGTCTTCGCGGATGGGCCTTTAGCACAAGACTCATCAGGCTCTCGGTTGCTGCTATAGATTTTCTGTCCCTACAGCAACCCCAGCAGAGGCTCAGGCAAAGGCTGGGCACTTGGGTCAGATTTGAGGCCTGAGTAGAGGCCCAGGCAGCAGCAGAGAGCACCACACTGCAGACAGGGGCCTGGGCTGGACACCAGTGTTCCTGGCCAAAGCCACCACACTGCCAGCGAGTCTCTGAGGGCGCTGGGGCCATCCCAGACAGGTCCTCAGTACAAACACTAGTCTAGACCTCCAAGGTGACACGCCGTGGTGGCTGCGTCCGGGACGAGTCTTTGGGACGCGGCTCCAGGGGTGTTTTGGGGCTAGCGAGAGACCATCCCAGACACGCACTTGACATAGTACTTGTGCAGCAGGCCCAGGTTCTCCTGGAACAGCCGCAGGTAGCTCTCCAAGGAGTTCTCGTTGAGGGCCAGGTACAGCCAGGCCCGGCCTGCAATCAAAGACAGGAGTAACTGGAGGGAAGGTGCGGCGCGTGCTGGCTTCCTTCTGCGAGCGAAGGCAGCAAGCGAGAGCAGTGAGGGGACCGACAGCCTTCTCGCTTGTTGGGGTACCAACACCCCTTGACACACACCCGCCTGTGGTGGCCAGGACACAGCGAGAGAAGGCCGTGCAGAGCCTTCTGCCTCCTGTGCTTAGGCTGGGACGAAGGAGCCCAGCACCCGTCATCCCACCAGACGGCCGACAAGCTGCACAGGCAGGAGTGGAGGCCTTGTGGAGGGCGCTGGCATCTGAGCACCCCACTCTCTGGGTACCACGAGTCATCAGCCTTCTGGGGCTGACCCCAGTCCTGATCTGAGCCCCAAGCTACCCACAGGGAGGGTGCAGCTGTCCCTGCCCCACGTCTCGCTGGTGCTACTCACTGCGTCCCAGGTTGGTGGCCACGTGCTGCAGCACTTCAATCTGCTTGATGGCCTCTCTCCGGGTGAAATGCACCACCAGCACCCAGTAGCCAGAGGAGAGGTCCTGCAGGCTGCGGAAACAGGACAGGAGCTGCTGTGACCGGATGGGGCCGCTCCAGGAGGCTGCAGCCAGCGGCTCCAGCAGCCTACGTGCCAGCAGTGAGCTCGGGGAGCGCTGGATCCCCTGCGGGTCCCACATGCAACCAATGCGCCTTCGCCCAACCGCTTCATTGGTGGCTAGTCTGCCCCGCCTTGCTTATGTCTGTCCTGAGATGCTTCACACGGATAACGACAGGCAGCCTGGGGCCCAGGGGAGTGGGGAAAGGGGAAAGGAGAAATAACAGACAGATAAAATAAGCTCAGGCGTTTCTCCCTGGGGGCTCCTCACGGCCCCCCACTCACCCGTACAGCAGGGCGTGGTCCAGGTGCTCGCACAGCCGCTGCAGGACCTTGTCGTGGTTCCGGATGGCGGGGGTCTCGTCCTCACACGCAGCAAAGTAGCTCTGCAACTACAGAAAGAAAATCGCCGCCCCCCAGTCAGAAATGCACAGAGAGCCGTGAAGCCCGTAAAGTCCTGGAGTCGGGAAGGCGCAGGTCCACGAGGACCGACAGAGAGCGCCTCTCACGCTGCCTTGCCCAGGTGTGCACCCTGTCCGGGAGGTGCTCAGTGAGCACTTTGCACAGTGACAGTCTGATGTGCTGAGGGACTCACTGTCCACGGGTGGTCTCAGGTGGGGCTGGGCTTGGGCCAGGGCCAGGGCCATGTACTGCACCATTCCAAGGACACCACATACAGCGCTATCTCTATAAATGCCACCCACACCCAGAGTTGTGCAACCCAGTGGCCCTTCTTGGAGCTGCCCTCTGCACACACTGAGGGCGGATGGACTGGGTCACCTGCTCTGATGGCGTGCTGGCCAAAGACTGACATGGGGCACTGGGCCTGCCTGCGGAAGCTGACAAAGCGGGCATGGATCTGGGTGTGTGCCAGGCTTGTATTGAGTCCTCTACCAAGAAGGTCATCACACCTGGGCTGGACTGGTACAGGACGACTCGGATGGTGGGTGAGATGAGACCCGACAGGCGAGGAGGGCGAGGGCGGCTCGGTCGGCCGTGGTAAGGCTCCGGAAGCCCGGACGCCTGGACCGAGTTCCCCGCAGCCCCTTTCAAGGGAAGCCCCAGGAGGAAGGTCTGGCCAGGCTCAGGTTAGCGTATCCTGGCCAGCAGGGAGAACACAGGCCTTGCATCCTGGCCTGCAGTTTCAACTCTTGGGGGAAGTGAGTGGACAGCAGCAGACAATGCATCGGCCACACCAGGCCGCACGTGCTCCTGGAGGCAGGCCGACCCCTCAGCCCCACCACATAGACAGTCGCTCTGTCTGGGCCTGGAGCAAGCGCAGCAGCCTTGCTGGGGGGGGGTGGATCCCAGTGCCTTTGGGGCCTGGCCCTCTCCACGCCTCCCCAGGGCAGGCAACTCAGGGCACCGGGAAGCAGGGCCTGCTTCAGCAGGGCTGAAGGGACGCGCAGGGGCCCGTGGGAGCCACACAGCTCCTCTCACCGCGGCTGAGAGCACTCCCAGGCACTTTGAGATGCTTAGTACCGCAAGACGGACATCATTTTCCCCCCTTTAATCTCCAAATCTCTAAGAAGAGGAGTGTCAGGTGTTAGAGCTGGAAGGAGTCTTAGGACCCAGTGCAGCTTCCTCATCGAACAACCTGAGATGTGTGTTAATTTCCTTGATGATAAAAGTAGCCATCCCCACCAGAACACTTGAGAACTATGGAAAATGATTTATTTATTCATTTATTTTTTGAATAGAGAAAGTGTCTAAGCCAGCGCCATGGCTCAACAGGCTAATCCTCCACCTTGCGGTGCCGGCACACTGGGTTCTAGTCCCGGTCGGGGCACCGGATTCTGTCCCGGTTGCTCCTCTTCCAGGCCAGCTCTCTGCTGTGGCCCCAGAGTGCAGTGGAGGATGGCCCAGGTGCTTGGGCCCTGCACCCCATGGGAGACCAGGAGAAGCACCTGGCTCCTGCTTAGGATCAGCGCAGTGTGCCGGCCATAGCTCGCCGGCAGCAGCGGCCATAGAAGGGTGAACCAACGGCAAAGGAAGACCTTTCTCTCTGTCTCTCTCTCTCTCTCACTGTCCACTCTGCCTGTCAAAAAAAAAAAAAAAAAAAAAAAGTGTCTAAGAGGCTAAGAAGAGGGTAAGCCCTTGAAGTTATTTTTAGCTAAATGATGCATCTGTGACTGGAACTCAGACTCCTTTCTCAGACCGAGATACCTTTAAATAAAACACTGAGACCATTTGCTCATTGTGAAAAACGTAAGACACACGGGGTGTGTGTAAAGTCCAAAGGCCTCCACTCCCCTGTACCTAAGTCTACAGTCTAGTGTGAGCATATCCTTCTGAATCTTTTCCCATATACACAGAACTAAAACTAAAAAGGGTCACGCTCCACAAATGTTCTGAAGTTTGCTTTGCCTTAAAGATATATGAAACGTCTATTTCTGTATCACTACACACAGTTCTATTGTATTTGTTTTCTTTTTTCTTTTTTTTTTTAAGGTTTATTTATCTATTTTAGAGGGAGAGACAGAGAGAAAGGTCTTCCACCCTCTGGTTCACTCCCCAGATGGCCACAATTACTGGAGCTGCACTGATCTGAATCCAGAAGCTTCTTCTGGGTCTCCCACGCGGGTGCAGGGGCCCAAGCTCTTGGGCCATCTTCCACTGCTTTCCCATTAGCAGAGAGCTGGGTCAGAAGAGGAGCAGCTGGGAATGAACCATTTATTTCAGTGTGCATCACATACCCACACATGGTATTGTGAGTACATCCACAGAACAATTTCTGTAACTACCACAGCACAGATGGACCCCACCTTCTAGTGGAGAGATGGCTCAGGAGGCGGGAAGCATGGACGCAGACGAAGTCCGACTCTGTCACTACAGCACTGGTCCCCCTTGGCAAATTACTTAACTCTCTAAACCTGGTTTTTTTCCCTCATCTATAAAATGAATTAAAACGATTGTTTAGAGCTGATTTGTCCAACACAATAACCACTAGTTCCTTTTTTTTTTTTAAGGTTTTTGGTTTTTAAAGATTGATTTTATTTATTTTTGGAAGGCAGAGTTACAGAGAGAGGGAGAAACAGAGGAAGAAATCTTACTGGTTCACTCCCCAAATGGTCACAACAGCTGGGCTGGGCCAGATCAGAGCCAGGAGCCAAGAACTCCAGCCAGGTCTCTCACATGGGTAGCAGAGAGCCTAGCACTTGAGCCATCTTCTGCTGCTTTCCCAGGCACAGTAGCAGGAAACTGGATAGAAAGTAGGGCAGCAGGGGCTTGAACAGGAACCCACATGGGATGTAGGTGGCAGCTTAACACACTGCACCACAATGCCAGACCCAGTGGCTATTTAAATTGAGATTAATTGAAATGAAACAAAACTAAAAAATCAATTTTTCAGGTACACTAGCCATATTTTATTTTTTAATTAAAATATAACACACACACACACACACACACACACACACATATATATATATAATTTGAAAGCCAGAGTTCAGAGAGAGAGGGAGAGACAGAGACCAAGAAAGAGATTTTATTTTATTTTTTAAAGATTTATTTATTTTAAAGGCAGAGATGCAGAAGTTAAGGGGGGGGGGAGAAGGGGAGAGGAAGAGGGAGGGGAAGGGGGAGGAGGAGGAGGAGGAGGAGGAGAAGGAGGACTAAGAGAGAGAGATCGATCCATCTTCCATCTGCTGGTTCACTCCCCAGATGGCCACAATGCCAGAGCTGGGCCAGGCCGAAGCCAGGAGCCTCTTTCAGGTCTCCCACATGCATGCAGGGGCCTGAGAACTTGGGCCATCCTCTGCTGCTTTCCCAGGCACATTAGCAGGGAGCTGGATTGGAAGTGGAGTAGCTGGGACTTGAACTGGCACCCATATGGTATGCTGGCACCAAATATGGAGGCTTAACCCTCTATACCACAGCGCGAGTCCCAGAGAAAGTGCTCTTACAATCTGCCAGTTCACTCCCTAGATGGCTGCAACAGCTGGGTCTGGGACAGGCTGAAGCCAGGAGCTTCATCTGGGTCTCCCACAAGGGTGCTAGGGGCTCAAGCACTTGGGCCACCCTCCATTGCTTTTCCCAGGCCATTAGCAGGGAGCTGGACTGGAGTGGAGCAGCTGGGACTTGAACCGGCGCCCATATGGGATGCCGGGGTTGCAGGCGTGGCTTTAGCCGCTACACAACACTGGCCCCTTATTTCCTGCACTTTTAAAATCTGTTTGAGAGGCAGAGACACATAGAGACAGACAAAGAGCTCCCATCTGCAGATTTACTCTCCAAATGTTTGCAATTGCTGGGGCTGGGCCAGGGCCAAAGCTCGGGGCCCTGATGGCAATCCAGGTCTCCCTGGACTCCAATGCCTTGAACCATGTCTGCTCCACCCCCACTCCCTCCGGCCATCACACCTGTCACTTTCTAAGTGCTCAGTAGCCACACGTGATTAGCGGCCACTGCACTGCATGTGTGGTTGTGCAGACACAGGGCACGTCCGTCACTGAAACGTGTTCCACTGGACAGTGCTGGTTCAGACGATAAAAGGCACACGAGAGGCTTAGCACAGATCCTGGTAAGAAGCAAATGCTCAATAAACATTAATCCAGATTATTAACAATAACAAATCCATTTTTTGGTCAAACCAATGACCTGTCCCTTGGTTAAACATTAATTCAGGCGCAAAGAAGTCACAATGAGGTTGTCCCCTCTTGGCAACTAACAGTCTGTTTGGCAGGCTACTAGCAGGTAGTTCACACCTATTCTTTAAAAGCGCTCCCTTTCAGCAAGCAGGTTAATAAGGATTTTCCATTTTCTCAGGCACCAAGGAGATCTTGAGTCATTATTACAATCTAGCACAGATACTAAAAGGGGCGAGAAGAAAAAGAATGTCTACACAACAATAACACAAGAATCTGAGCGCCTGGCGTGGTGGGTAAAGTTGCCACCTGCCGTGCTGGCATCCCATACGGGCGCTGGTTCCAGTCCCAGCTGCTCCACTTCCGATCCAGCTCTCTGCTATAGCCCGGGAAAGCAGTAGAAGACGGCCCAGGTCCTTGGGCCCCTGCACCTGCATGGGAGACCTGGAAGAGGCTTCGGACAGGCACAGCTCTGGCTGTTGTGGCTAACTGGGGAGTAAACCAGCAGATGAAAGACCTCTCTCTCTCTCTCTCTCTCTCTCTCTCTCTCTCTCTGTGTGTGTGTAACTCTGACTTTTAAATAAATAAATAAATCTTCAACAACAACAAAAAGAATCTGAGTCGTTGGGGCCAGCACTGTGGTGTAGAGGGTAAAGCCAGCGCCTGCAGCACTGGAAACCCATATGGGCACCGTTTTGTGTCCTGGCTCCACTTCCCATCCGGCTCCCTGCTAACGGCCTGGGAAAGCAGCAGAGGATGGCCCAAGTGCTTGGGCCCCTGCACCCACGTGGGAGACCCGGAAGAAGCTCCTGGCTCTTGGCTTTGGCCTGGCCTAGCCCCAGCAGCTATGGCAACCTGGGGAGTGAACCTGTGGATGGAAGATTTCTCTCTTTGTCTTTCCTTCTCTCTGTGTAACTCTGACTTTCAAGTAAACAAATCTTAAAAAAAAAAAAAAAGTTGAGGAGTTGTCAGTAGCTTGAACTCAGACTTCAGGAGTTGATCAGCAAAGACAACCTGAAGGTAAACAAATGACAGCGGCGTCTCCCTTGGCCACAGTGAGGCAGCAGCAGGTAACCACTTCTTGCAGCAATAAGATCAGTACCTCTGAAACAACGGGGACAGGAGAAAAACATTACATAAATGAGGACCCCACAGTGGGCAAAGCTGCTGGTGGCGGTACCAGCATCCCATGTGGGCACTGGTTCAAGTCCCAGCTGCTCCACTTCCAATCCAGCTCCAACTAGTGCACCTGGAAAAACAGCAGAAGATGGCCCAACGACTTAGGCCCCTGAACCCATGTGGGAGATGAAATGCCTGGCTCCTGGCTTTGGATGGGGCCAGCTCCGGCCATTGTGGCCATCTGGGCAGTGAACCAGCAGATGGAAGATCTGTCTCTGTGTCTCTCCCTCTCTTTATTTCTGAAACTCTGCCTTTCAAATAAAAAATCTTAAAAAAAAAAAAAAAAAAGGACCTGAACAACAGAACTCATGGAATGAGCGTAACAAACACTGCTAAGCTTAGAAGCACAGTCACCGTCTTTTATGCCAAATTTCTGTTTGGTTGCATTCAATACCTGCTGGTGGAGCCAGCATCAGCCCCAATTAGAGCCGTTCTTTCCTGAGAGTTTATGACGTGCACTAAGAAGACAGCAGAATGAAGAGGGGGTCCACTCTGCTATGCCCTCTGTGTGACTCTGGACAGGTTACCCAACCTCTCCAAACTTGGTTTCCACATCTGCGAAACAGGCTTAGTAACAGTGCCACCCCTATAGGTTGTCATGAGGGTTCAGACAATCCTAATACCGCATTTACCAGAGTATACGATGCCTCATAAACATCTAATAAACATGAGCAGCTGTGAGGATGACACACCCTACACATACGATTTAACCATCAAGCAACCTCCATAAAGTAGGTCACCAAGTGAGTAAGTGGCAGCGTCAAATTTTAAATCCAGGTCTTTTCATCAAACTTGGGCTCGAGATCCCTAATGAATAACGTATGGGGGGGTCTTTAAAAAGCTCATCAATGAGGCCAGTACTTTGGCGCAGCAGGTAAAGCCACTGCCTGTAGCACCAGCATCCCATGTGGGTGCCGGTGGAGTCCTGGCTGCTCCACTTCCAATCTAGCTCCCTGCTAATGTGCCTGGGAAGGCAGTGGAAGATGGCCCAAGTGCTAGGGCCCCTGCACCCAGGTGGGAGACCAGGACGATGCTCCTGGCTCCTGGCTTCAGTCTGGCCCAGCTCCGGCCATTGTGGTCATTTGGGGAGTGTACCAGCAGATGGAAGACCTCTCTCTCTGTCTCTCCTTCCCCACCCCCCATAACTGTGCCTTTCAGATAAATAAATTTTTTAAAGTCCATTAAAAAATACGTATTATGAAAAAGAGATGGAAGAATTTCAAAATTTCTTGCACCAAAATAAACATCTTTTAAATTTTCCATGAGCTTTTTAAAGTTCCTTCATATATAAACTGTTGGACTCTGTTTAAATTCCCTTCTACTACGTCCAAAGAAGAAAAACACAGTCCCCCATCCTTTCAGTCATGAGAACTAGAAAGCCCACAGTGGCTGGGAGTCAGCTTCTTCTGCAGTTCCACTTCCTGGGAGACGGCCACGGAGCAGAGCGCTGTGGGTCCTCTAAGAAGAAAGTGGCCGTGATTCCACCTGAGCCCACCCTGGCCTCTCCCCAGGGGTAAGGAGGTGTTCTGTGTGGTTAACCGAAGCCACAACTGCTCCAAGGGGAGATTCTCCCACGTCTGCTGATCAGACCATCAGGCGGTTCTGGCCACGTGGATCTGCGGCAAAGGCGGAAACGTCACTAAGGAGTTTGGGGCAGGGGTCGGCATGCGAGGGCTGTGCCCCCCCCCCCATGCTGTAAATAAAGGTTTACAGGAACACAGCCACACCCAGCTGTTCTACGCAATCTCAGACGCAGCAGAGACCGTGTGACCTGAAACTTTTACTATCTGGCTCTTTCCAGAAAGTCTGTGAACCCTGGTAATGGCCTTGAACACAAGCAGCAGGAAATGCAGACTTGGGACAGGCTGGGCGGGGGAGCTCGCCTGTGCCCAAAGCTTAGCAGTGGTGCCTTAAGGAGTCATGCATTTTCCTTTTCTATTCTTTTCTTTTTAAAAAAGATTTATTCATTTAGTTGAAAAGCAGAGTTACAGAGAGGCAGAGAGACAGAGAAAGAGAGTGGTCTTTCTTTCTTTCTTTTTTATTTTATTTTTTTACAGGCAGAGTGCACAGTGAGACAGAGAGAAAGGTCTTCCTTTTGCTGTTGGTTCACCCTCCAATGGCCACCGCCGCCGGCCGGCACACCGTGCTGATCCGAAGCCAGGAGCCAGGTGCTTCTCCTGGTCTCCCATGGGGTGCAGGGCCCAAGCACCTGGGCCATCCTCCACTGCACTCTGGGGCCACAGCAGAGAGCTGGCCTGGAAGAGGGGCAACTGGGACAGAATCTGGTGCCCCAACCGGGACTAGAACCCGGTGTGCCGGTGCCGCTGGGCAGAGGATTAGCCTAGTGAGCCGCGGAGCCGGCCAAGAGAGAGGTCTTTCATCCACTGGTTCACTCTCCAAATGGCCACAATGGCTGGAGCTGGGCTGATCTGAAGCCAGGAGCCTCTTCCGGGTCTCCCACACAAATGCAGGGGCCCAAGGACTTGAGCCATTGTCCACTTTCCCAGGCCCTAGCACAGAGCTGGATCAGAAGTGGAGCAACCGGGACTTGAACGAATGCCCATATCGGATGCCAGCACTGCAGGCAGCGGCTTTACCTGCCAAGCCACAGCTCCGGACCCAGCAGACACTGTTCTTACACGGAGGTCTACAAACACTTGCCCTCAAAAAACGAACATTCTGGTTGTAGAGAAACTATGAGCAATTACATAACGTGGCACCAGAGTGATTAAGTGCTATTTATAAAACAAGGAAGGGTGTGGGGATCTGCTAAACAGGGGTCACAGAAGAGCTCTCTGAGGAGGTCACCACTGTGGTATCTGAGGGAAGAGCACTCCAGTTAGAGGGGTAGCAGGCACAAATGTCCTGGGGCAGGAGCAACAGTGAGGCGACAGCATGGCTGGGACCGAGAGGGAGGAAGTGGGTGGTATGAGGTGAGGTCAGGGAGGTAACCAGGCCACACACAGCCACACAGGCCACACACAGCCACACAGGCCACACACAGCCACACAGGCCACAGCAGGGGCTTTGCATTTCATGACCGGAAGGGTTGAACATAGCCCAGTGCGCTGGCCACAGGGCTGTCGTGTCTGCTGTGTGGTATGCACACTGACTGTGCAAGGCCAAGGTGGGGACGGAGACTGGTGAGGAAGCACACACCAGCACAGATCCGGTGGAATTGGATCCGACTAGAATGAGGAAGTAGGGAGGGGTCAGACTCAGGATCTGAAAGGGCCCCAGGGATTTGCCAGTGGATGAGACGGGGTCTGAGAGAAAAGGAGGCGCTCACTTCTCCCGCGCTTACCCCTCTCTCCAGGGATCCGGGCGTCTTCATCCCAGGCTCTTCCCTTTGTTCTCACTGCAAAACTGCGTGGCCTGGGATCCAGTGATCTTGGCCCCCTGCATTCTCAAGTCCCAGATCCTCAAACTGAATTTCCAAATGTCCCGATTTTCACTGCCAAGGTCTCAGTCAATGCTGCCCCAGCTATGCTTGTTAATTCTGGTTTAGCGCACTTCCACCAGTGTCTGTATATCACCCAACGCTTAGTCCCTGCCTGTGGCCCATGAGATCTTACGAGACCTAAACCCTCCCGGCCCTTCCCCGCCTGCCTACTTCCCTCATGCCCTCAAGAGAAGTTAGAAAAAAAGAGATCTTTATTTCATCTCTAATGGAAAATGGAACAAGAAGCAGTCATGTTCTCTCTGCCCACCACTGCCACGTGACGCAGGATTTCTGACAAAGCTGCCTTGAGACAGGCCACTTGGAGCCAGCTACCTCCTCGGCCTCAGAGAGACACAGGAGTCCGTGCAAGCAGACAGGACACGGCCCCTTCACCACACTTTTGCCTCTTCCTTGCTGGGCCCGATGTCCAGCTCTCTCGCCTCACCCACCCCCTGCTCTGGGATCCGGTCATCAATTGCTGGGCCTCTTGCCATCTCGATGCGGAGATCAGTCAGACATTCACCACCACTGAGATCTCATTTACTGCCACAGATGCAGAAAACAAATAACCCAACATCACGAGAGAGACACAGAGAGAGAGGACAACGACGCTAAGGTCTTGTTCTGAGCAGCCGAATGCAGTGCACTCCCTAACTTTCTAGATCAGGTGGAGTTCTGCTCCAGCTGCGATGAGTTCAGAATCCCCATCAGCTGTCAGAGGAGATGCCACAAGACAGCTGTGGAAGTGGGCCTGCGGTCAGGGCAGGTCAGCGCCATCAGCCTTTAGGGGCATTTCTAGCAGCTGTGCCTGTGGGTGGGATCACGGTGGGTGCAGGAAGAGCATCTTGGTGCTATGCTGCTGGGGCTCCCAAGTGAAAACTGGGGTCCTCACTCACATGGCAGAACAGAGCCACTTGGGGAGCTTGAGAAATCACAATGCCCGCGCAAACCAACTAAGTGGGAAACGCTGGAGGCAGGGCCCAGGAGCCAGCACTTCTTTTGAAACACTCACTACTAATTCTACACGCAGCCGAGGCTGAGAATCTCTGCTGTAGACTGTGAAGGCACAGCCGATGAGGCCGACCAGGGCCCTGGACTGGGTACACTCTGGAAGCCAAGAGGAGGAAGTTTCCCGACGGAGGGCATGAGTGGGTCACCGGGGTCATGGTGACGAGGGTCTGAAAAGGAGGTGCTGGGAGCCTTGATGAGGGCAACTTGGGTGAAGGGGCAGGGGAGCCTGGCGGCCGTTCACAGGGATGGCAGGCGTCCACGAGGGTCCTACTTCAAATCCAGTATTTTAACAATGACACAGAAGAGGCAACGGAAACTTGAAAACTTAGCAGTATTTGATGATTTTAAGTAAATATTATTATTAATTTTTAAAAGCATGACAGGGGCCAGAGCTGTGGTGCTGTGGGTTAAGCCACCATTTATAACACGGGTATCCCATAAGGAGAGCTGGCTTGAATCCTGGCTGTTCTGCTTCCGATCCAGATTTTCTGCTAAGTGCACCCGGGAAGGAAGCAGAAGATGGCCAAGTGCTTGGGCCCCTGCAACCCAACTGGGAGACCAGGATACAGAGTTCCTAGCTCCTGGCTTCAGTCTCGCCCAGCTGTTGCAGCCATTTAGGGAGTGAACCAGAGGATGGAAGATCTCTTTCTGTCTCTCCCTCTCTCCCTTCCTTTCAAATAAATACATCTTTTTTTTTTTTTTTTTAATGTGATACTGGCACTAAGATTCTTATATGAAAAAAGAATCCTTACACTGAAGTACTAAGTACAGAACTATCTATGGCTCTCTGGAAATCTGCGTCAAACACTGGAGGGATGGGGGTGCAGCTGACTCCAGATAGTGCATGAGGGGTCAGGGCTGTGCCTGGGGCTTCAGTAAACCATTCTGCCTATTTTTGCTCAGTGGGGGCTTGGGTTGGAGAGTGGAGATGGGGAGAAGGGGAGATGGGAAAATGGAGAGAAGAAAGGATGGAAGAAAAAAGGGAAAGAGAAGGAACAGGAGACAACAGGTCCAGAAACTCCTGGACTAGTTTTGCCGAAAGGGTGGCAGGGAAGCCGAGGTACAGAGCAGGACAGTCTGGACAGTCTGGACAGGAGGGCTCCACTGCCGGGGGAGGGGTGGGCCAGGCCATGTGCCTGACCATGGAAGGCTGGAACATTCTCATTGGAAGAAAATGAGAATGGGGCCAGCGCTGTGGCACAGCAGGTTAAGCTGCACCCTACAGTGCCAGCATCCCATAGTGGGCACCGGTTTGAATCCTGGCTGTTCCACTTCCAATTCAGCTCCCTGGCATTGCACCTGGGAAAGCAGTGGAAGATGACCCAAGTCCCTGGGCCCCTGAACCCATGCAGGAGACCTGGAGGAAGCTCCTGGCTCTTGGCTTTGACCTGGCACAACCCTGGCCTTTGCAGCTATTTGGAGAGCAAACTAGCACATGGAAGAGCTCTCTCTTCCTGTTCTCTCTCTGTAACTCTACCTTTCAAATAAAAAGGAAGGAAGGATGGACGGACGGACACTGGCGCTGTGGTGTAGCAGGTAAATCCGCTGCCTGCTGTGCCGGCATCCCATATGGGCACCGGTTTGAGACCTGGCTGTTCCACTTATGATCCAGCTCTCTGCTATGGCCTGGGAAAATAGAAGATGGCCCAAGTCCTTGGGCCTCTGTACTAGCGTGGGAGACCTGGAGGAAGCGCCTGGCTCCTGGCTTCGGATCGGCGCAGCTCCAGCCATTGTGGCCAACTAGGGAGTGAACCATTGGATGGAGGACCTCTCTCTCTCTCTCTCTCTCTCTCTCTCTGCCTCTCCTTCTCTTTCTGTGTAACTCTGACTTTCAAATAAATAAATAAATAAGCATTTTTAAAAAGAAAAAAGAGAGAGAGAAGAAAATGAGAATGAAGAGGGAGCAGAGCATCTCACTCTCACTCTTAGAGTGATGTTTTGGTTTTGGTTTGGTTTGGTTTTCAAGACATTGTTTCCCTGAAGTCTGTGAGCCGGGAGTCTCTGTGTCAGTCTCAGTGAACATTCCACTCAGGCACCAGGACCGGGAAGAGGTGGCTCGGCTTATCTTGGCCTGTCTCAAAGCCAGGAGGACAGGGAGCACACACACCCCCCCACCCCCATGCAGCCAGTGCTCCAGGAAGACACCACCACAGGCCTGCACCAGACCCCGTGGTTTCGGGGAAATGTGGGTGGCACAGTCCAGCAAGCCAAGAACCGTCTGACTCAGAGCATTTTAACCAGGGCCAGTCCCACTCTGCTCGGCTGACTTGTCTTTCTGCTATAGACACACAACCATGAAACAATTTCCAGCGCTATGGTTAGTACCAAGAAAACTTCCCAGACTGGCCCCTCTGAGGTAACGCAAAGCAAGCCGCGGAAGACCAGAAACGGCCAAATGGAAACACGACCGTTACAGGCCGCTCCCTTCCTCCTCCCGGATCAGTCAAGACCAACAAGAGGCTGCGAGGTTACCCAGCAGAACAGAGAAGAGACCTGGATTCCAACTCTGCTAATGACCCAGAGGCTGCACGGGGGAGGAGGTGGGTCACACGTCTATATTTACAGACCCAGAAAAAACTCCCTGCTCAGTGACCTCAGGGGAGTCTGCCAGGCTGGACACACGCCTGCTCCACCTGCTTGGCCACCATGGGCTCCACTCCCTGAGCACGGCCTGCGCACACTCCACCCCTGCTTACCGCAGAGGGCACAGGCCGCGGGTGCAGGAACAACCAGCTGGCACCACCTGGGGCGCTACTCCCTCCACCCAGGGAGGAGGTGCCAGGGAACAGCAGCCTCCCTATTGGCTCCATGGAGACCAACCAGAGAAGACAGAATGTTTAGACAGCCTCAGCAGGCCAAGGAAGGGTGCCTTGTCACCTCACCTCACGTCACCTCTTGAAAGAACTTAACCAGTGGCAGCTATGATTAGATCAGTCTGACTCAACCTTAGCATCAGACTGTGTTGCAGAACCCTCAGCCCCTCAGCCCCCTCAGCCCCCTCAGCCCCCAGCCCCCGTGGCGGCCCCTCGCTCACTGCAGCAGGTGCGCTGTGGGGAGGGGTGTCTCCTGGCAAGCGAGAGGGCACTGCCTGCCTAGTGTTTTTGGAGGTCTGTTTACAGCACTGGCACTGAGTAGGCAAACCACCCCTCTGGTTTTCAGGGACACTCATTCTTTCCAGAGGAAAAGTGGCTAAGCCACGCGATGCTGTTTACAGACGATCCTTAATTTAGGATGGGCTCGTGTCCAGATGAAGCCACTGTCAGCTGAAAATGCTGCAAGTCAAAAGCGCATTTAATACACCCGACATGCCGG
This sequence comes from Sylvilagus bachmani, assembly GCA_015711505.1. Taxonomy (NCBI): domain Eukaryota; kingdom Metazoa; phylum Chordata; class Mammalia; order Lagomorpha; family Leporidae; genus Sylvilagus; species Sylvilagus bachmani. Next base: position 9,386,158 of record CM027388.1, on the reverse strand, counting down.
AGTGTTGGCATCTACCTTGCAACCATGAGGCCATGGGGCGCTGTGCTCGCTGCTGCCACCCAGAATCACTGGAGAGGATCACACTGCCTGTCTGTAGTGCCCAACAAGGAACAAATTTAAAACCCAAGAAGAATAGTTTCTATGGAGCATGTGCCATTTTTGCATCATTGTAAAGTTTAAAAAAAAAAAAGTCAGAGGCCAGCATTGAGGTATGGCAAGTTAAGCCACCAACTATGACACTGGCATCGCATACAGGCACCGGTTCAAGCTCCTGGCTCCTGGCACTTTGGATCCAGCTCCCTGCTAGTGTTCTTGGGAAAGCAGCAGAAGATGGCCCAAGTCCTGGGCCCTGCACCCACATGGGAGACCTGGAAGAAGCTCCTGGCTCCAGGCTTTGGCCCAGCCCAGCAGCCATTTGGGGAGAGAGTCACCAGATGGAATATCTTTCTTGACTCTGTCTTTCAAATCAATCAATTAAAATATTGGGGCCAGCGCTGTGGCAAAGAAGGCTAAGTCTCTGTTCCTGCGAAGGCAACGAGGGATGGCCCAGGTGTTTGGGCCCCTGCCACCCACGTGGGGGACTCGGTTGAAGCTTCTGGCTCCTTGTTTTGGCTTGGCACAGCCCTAGCTGTTGTGGCCATTTGGGGAGTAGATCAGCAGATGGGGGAGAGATCATTAGCAGGGAGCTGGGTGAGAAGTGGAGCAGCTGGGACTCGAACCAGTGCCCCTATGGGATGCCAGGCACTGCTGGTAAAGGCTTAACCTTCTGTGCCGCAGCTCCAGCCCCGGTCTCCAAATTTAGAATCCTGCACTTGAGATCCCAACCCACTTCAGCCTGGAGACCATCTCCTTCTCAACGACCATCAGTTGCAATGGTTTCCAGCACTAGACAGACAACCAGAGCTCCTGCGATTCAGAAACGAGCAGCCTGGCCTCTCAGTGGTCTGCAGAACAGTGTCCTGAGGGAGTTGACGTCTGCATGCAGCCAACGGCCCTGCCCAGGAGGGGACTGCGCACAGGCCAGCGGCATCCTCGGGCTGACGGGCGCCCCCACGCAGCATGGTCCGTCACAAAGCCTGTTTGCCGTGGGCTTGCGTTGTTCGGCAAGTCTGGTGAAATGCAGGCTTGTTAATCGTTCAGCCACCACGCAACACAGCAGCCCATTCCAGAGCTGTCCCTCACCGCCGAGGTCACCGCTCACCAGCACCTCTGTCCGAGGGCTGGGACCTGCTCTGCTCTGCTCTGCTGAACAGCGCCAGGAAAAAGTCGAAAAAAGCAGGCACCAGAATTATCCACGGATTTCATTTTTCTGTGCTTTCTTTGGAGTGTAGGAACGATGATGGTCGAAGACCAAATCGCCTGGGAAATTTGACACAATGTGGTTTCCACAAGCAGTTGAATCCTCTCTTCCTCAAAGGAGAGTGTCCCAACCCTACAGGACCAGGCGTATGCTGTCCGGGAACTCAGGGCTTGACGTCTTACGGAGGGGCAAAGGATATCTATTTTGTTTTTTGTTTTTGTTTATTTGCATCTTACTTGAAAGGCAGAGAGAGAGAGAGAGAGAGAGAGAGAGAGAGAGAGAGATGCCTGCAATAGCCAGGACTGGGACAGGACAAAGCTGGGGACCAGAACTCAGTCTGAGTCTCCCATGAGAGTGGCAAGGACCCAGGTAACCGAGCCATCACCTGCTGCCTCCCAAGGTGCACCCAGCAAGAAGCTGGGCAGGGAGCAGGCGGGCAGGACTCAGACCAGCACTGCAGTGTGGGACATGGGCTTTCCCGGTGGCACCTGCGCGCTGTACCACACACCTGCGCCCCAGTGATGCCTTCCAGAGCAGGAGCAAAACGGGAAGAAGCTCTCCAAGGGGTCCCTGGGCAAACGCCAGAGGCCTGGCAGCCAACCAGGGGCTCGAAAGGGCGCACAGTGCGATTCTACTCCACTCTTGCGCTGCTGGGATGGGAGCAGGGGCTGGCGGAAACCCTGCTCGGGGTTCTGAGCGCTCCACAGGGAGGCTGCCTGTCGCGCCAGCAGAAGAGGGCTCTGCAAAGCGCCATCTGAACCAGTCTTTCAAGCCAGGAGCCTTCGCAGGGTCTGCGTGGTTTTTTTTTTACTTCCCTTTTCCACCACTGTACCCATAATGTGACCTCATGATTGCCTCACACTGCCAGCCAGCCAGTGGTTGCTAGAGGAAAGCCGTCACCAAAGCTCTGTCTAAAATCATAGGCTGGGGGACAGTGTGGAGACCCTTTCCCCTTTCCAAGGCCCACGAGAACAGTCAGATGGGTTTCAGGTTGAAAGTGGAAATCTGGGACCTTCCAGGGTTGCAAAGCCACAGTGGTTATTAGAGGACTCTGGGAAGCTGGGGTGCCCACCTGTCCCGTTGCAGGGGGGTGTCAACATCTGTTGATGCTGCCGGTTGCTGAGCGCTCACTGCACACCAGCTTGCATGGCACGTGCTGGTGTGCAGTGGAGTCTGGGGCGGGGCCCCTGCACCTGCACGGCTGACACTTAGACGGTGGGAGCTGCGGCAACACTGGCGACAGATGTTACAGTGGGAGATGCCATCCACATGGCCGCTCTTCTAGAACGTAAGCCCCACGTGGGCAAGGACTTGGTAGGCTTGGTTCACTGCTGATTCGTGACTACAAGACTGCTCTGTGCACATTTCTCAACAAATATTTGCTAAATGGAGGACTGATCCACAAGACTGACAGGTGGGATGCGGTAACTGTTCCCACTTTCAGACAGACATCACGGAGCAGGTGTTGTGGCACAGCAGGTTAAATCACCACTTGGGATACCCACACCCCTGTATCAAGCTGCCAGTTCGAGTCCTGGCTACTCTGCTTCTAATCCAGCTTGCTGTTGATGTGCCTGGGTGGCAGAAATGATAAATCCAGTTCTTGTGTTCCCGCTCCCCATGTGGGAGACCCAGATGGGGTTCCTGGATCCTAGCTGCAGCCTAGCTCAGCCCTGGCTGTTGCAGGCAGTTGGGGAGTGAATCAGCAGATGAAAGATCTCTCTTCTCTCTCTCCTCTATGTTTTTTAAACAAATATTTTTAAAAGGACAGAAAAATTGTGGAAATTTGTGGAAAAATTCAGAGAAATGAAAAGAACAAGAACCAGAAAAATGGTTCAAATCCCAGCTCTGCCCCTCATGAACTATTTTTTTTAAATGTGTTAATTTATGGGACCAGCGCTGTGGCACAGTAGGTAAAGCCTCTGCATGCCATGCCGGCATCCCACATGGGCACTGGTCTGAGTCCCGGCTGCTCCACGTCCCATCCAGCTCTCTGCTATGGTCTGGGAAAGCAGCAGCAGATGACCCAGTCCTTGGGCCCCTGAACCCATGTGGGAGACCTGGAGGAAGCTCCTGGCTTCAGATCAGCCCACTTCTGGCTGTTGTGGCCATTTGGGGAGTGAGCCAGCAGATGGAAGACCTTTCTCTTGCTCTCCTTCTAGAACTCTCTCAAATAAATAAATAAAAATCTTACAAAATTTATTTATTTGAAAATCAGAGAGGGAGAGACAGAGGGAGAGGGAGAGGGAGATCTTCCACCCATTGGTTCACTCCCTGAATGGCCTCAATGGCCTAAACTTGGAGCCAGGACTCCATCCTGGTCTCCCATGTGGGTGGCAGCACCCAGGTACTTCAGCCGTCTTCCACTGCTTTCCCAGGTGCATTAGCAGGGAGCTGGACTGGAAGGGGAGCAGCAGCTCTTGGAGTAGCACTCCAGCATGGGATGTGAACATTGCAAGTGGTGGCTTAATGTACCACAATATCAACCCCTTAATTATTTATTTGAAAGGCAGAGAGATGGGGGGGTGTGAAGAAGAGAGAGAGAGCACGCTTCCATCTTCTGGTTCACTCCTCAAATGCCTGCAACAGCCTGGCTGGGTGGGGCCGGGGTTGGGAGCTGGGGACTCAGTGTGGGTCTCCCACATGGTAGCAGGGACCCCAGTACTTGAGCCATCATCTGCCGCCCCCCACCCCCACCCCAGGATGCTCATCAACCAGGAAGCTGGTTGGAAGCAGAGCTGGCACTTGAACCGGCACTCTGATATGGGCTGCGGGCATCCCAGGTGGCATCCTGACGGCTACCTCGATGGCCTGCCCCAGTTTCGGCCTGGATGGGCGTAAGCGAGAGCCAAGCCTCGGGTGCTCTGTGACGGGACAGAAAGGACCAGTGTCACGACGCTTCAAACCGGAACCTGATGTCAGAGGAGCAGCTCATGAAGAGAGAACCACATGGCCAGCGCCGCGGCTTAATAGGCTAATCCTCTGCCTTGCGGCGCCGGCACACCGGGTTCTAGTGCCGGTCGGGGCGCCGGATTCTGTCCCGGTTGCCCCTCTTCCAGGCCAGCTCTCTGCTGTGGCCCGGGAGGGCAGTGGAGGATGGCCCAGGTGCTTGGGCCCTGCACCCCATGGGAGACCAGGAAAAGCACCTGGCACCTGGCTCCTGCCATCGGATGAGCGCGGTGCGGCGGCCATTGCAGGGTGAACCAACGGCAAAGGAAGACCTTTCTCTCTGTTTCTCTCTCTGTCTCACTGTCCACTCTGCCTGTCAAAAACAAAACAAAACAAAACAAACAAACAAAAAAAACAGAACACAAGCTGCCTCGGTTCAGAGGGGTTCAGCCATCTCCCCTCTCTGGTGAACGTTCTGGGTTATGTTAGCCATCACCAAATCTAGGGCTGAAAACCAGCTGAGCTCAACAACACTGTTTAGGGACAGGAGTTACCCCTGAGCAAGTAGTTTCCGGCGGGGGGACCCGGGATGTTGGTCATGTTCTGTTGCCGGGCCTGGGTGCAGCACATGCAGGTGCGTTCACTGTCAGAAGTTGTAATACTCGGGACCTCGGCACTTTTCAGTATGTGTATTTCAATACAACATTCTAAAATACTCTCTGGGGCCAGCACTGTGGCGTAGTGGGTTGACTCCCTGGCCTGAAGTGCGGCATCCCATATGGGCACCAGTTCGAGACCCATCTGCTGCACTTCCAATCCAGCTCTCTGCTATGGCCTGGGAAAGCACTGGAAGATGGCCCAAGCTCTTGGGCCCTTGCACCCATGTGGGAGACCTAGAAGAAGCTCCTGGCTTTGGATTGGAACAGCTCTAGCCGTTGCAGCCAATTGGGGAGTGAGCCATCAGATGGAAGACCTCTCTCGCTCTGAGTAACTCTTTCAAATAAATAAATAAATCTTTAAAATAAAATAAAATACTCTCTGCAACATAGCAACACATACCGGATCTTCCTTTACAGAGATACACACCTCTTTCTCCTCATGTGACATCCTAATAAAAAGGACCAGTAAGACCACATTACCAGGGTAGGAGGGAAGAAGAAAGAGCAGCTCTCAGGGTGCTGGATAACAAACTTAGGAGAGGCCAGTGTTCAAGGACGTACGTAACCTCAAGCCCGCTAACACTCAACGCCTACTGCGGCAGCTAAGCCGATTCCTGTGAGAGGCAGATACTCATGCAGAAAACCAAGGGCACCTCACGGCGCAAGAGTCTCACGCACATCTGCACACAAAGGAAACGTGTTGTACTACAGCCCTGATGGTGGGGAGCACCTGCGCCATCGTGGGACCGTGAAAAGGTGAGGCATTAGCTCAGCCACAAACCGACAAACAGAGCTGCCATTAGTCCAGACTGGGTCAGGCACCATGCCGACCGCTCCAGCTACTTCAACCTTCCACAACAGGCGTGGGAGTTTGGTGCCGCCGTTTATGTCACTTGAGGAGCCGGTGTTGTTGGGTAGTGGGTTAAGCCACGGCCTCTGATGCGGCACCCTATATGGATGCTGGTTTGGGTCCCGGATGCTCCACTTCCAATCCAGCTGCCTGCTGACACACCTGGGAAAGCAGCAGAGGATGGCTCGACGGCCTGGGCCCCTGCCACCTAAGTGGGAGACCTGGGCGAAACTCCTGGCTTCCGCCTGGTTCAGCTCAGGCTGTTCCGAGTATATGGGGAGTGAACCAGTGTTGGAAGATCTCTTTGCCTTTCAAATAAAACAAAAATCAGTTGAAGTTTTAAAATCTTCACAGTAACCCTAGCCTTATGTCTGCTTTACAGATGAGGAAATCGAGGCATGGAGACAGTAAGGAACCTGCCCAGGGTTACAGGCTGTTCACTGGCAGAAACCATGTTCTGAATCACAATGCTAGTTAAGCCTCTGGCTGTAACTACTCGGGATGGCTTTCCAGTGTCCGGGGTGTGATCTGTACTTCCTGGGGTGCGTCACGGCTCAGAAGCACGTGCTTGTCTCAAAGCATACGTTTATAAGCATCCTGAAACACACACCCAACTCCTTCACAAACGACGGCCTGATGGCACCGTGGCTCTCGGTCTGTAAAAGATCCAGGTTCACACACGCATCAGGGTGCCACGTCCACCACCTCTCCGCTGGGGACTTTCTCCACGTACGTGTTGGAGATCCGAAGACAAAGCACTTGGCCTACCTGAAGCCGTCATCAGCCCAGACCAGACTAGAAAGATGTATTGCTTCTGAACAAAGTGCGTGCTCATCCCAGGCTCCTTGAGTGAGCAAAAACCATTACCCCTTGGCACCAGCAGCGCTCAGGAAAGCCGAAAACACGACTCCCGTCAGACCTCCGTAATGTCATTTGTAGTCGTCCTTTGGCTAAAAGCAATTTGGGTCTACTGTTCTTTTTAAGGCACCTCTATCTTTATGGAAGGTACAATTGCTTGCCTGAGCTACTTTTGAGGAATCTGGATGGAAAAACTAAGTTATTTTTATGTGAGCATTTCAAAAAGTTCATGGAAAGTGCAATTAAAAGATAAATGTATCGCGGTGCTAACGTTTTTTGAGATCCATGCACACAAGGAGTCTTCAGAAAGAAGCTCAAGGGCTCGCCCCTCGCCAGGTCCTCACTTCTGCCTGGATCGGGGACGAAGACCCCCGCCCGGGCCAGCGGCCAGCCCCAGAGCGCGGCGCCCGGACCCCTTTGAGGTCCCCAGCTCGGGCCCTGCAGGCCAGGGGCAAGGTCGCCGCCGCTCACGCCGCGGGCTCCGCTCCCGGCCTTGACCGCGACCGCGGGCGCTGGGTTCCCCGGGGCCGCGGGCCGCCCACCCTCGGGGGGACATCGGGGCCCGCGGCGCCACAGAGGGAAGCTCCGGGGATGCTGACCTCAACTTTGTTCTCTAAAAAGAGCTCGAGGCCGCCGCGGCGCTCACGTGAGCGGCCCCGCTCCCCCCACGGCGGCCCGGGGCTCCCGGGGCTCCCCCGCCCCGGCCCGGGTCGCCCAGAGGCAGGGCGGTGGCGGAAGGGACCCCCGGCCCGAGCGGGCGGCGCGACGGGGAGGAGGGGGCCCCAGGCCGGGAAGGCGGGCGCTCACCTTCTTCACCGTCAACGAGATGTTCTCCAGGATCCGGTCCTTCACCTCCCGCGGCTCCATGGCGCCGCCGCCGCCGCCGCCGCCCCGCCGCCGCTTCCCGCGCCGGGGGCCGGGGGCCGCTGCCAACCGCTGCCGCCGGCCGTGCGGGGGCTCCGTCGTGGTGGCCGCGGGGCCCGGCGCCCGCCGCCCGGCCCTCGCCTCGCCCGGGGCCCTCGCTCCGCCGCGGCCCGGCGGCTCCCGAGCGCGGCCGGCGGGGAAGGAGGCCGCGGGCTGTGCGCGGCGGCGGCGGCGACGGCAGGAACTGATGTCAGGCGGGGCGGCGCCAGGGCCACCAGCGCCCCGACACCCGCACAGACCGGCCCGGCGCTGCTCAGAGACCCCGACACCCGCACGGAGCGGCCCGGCGCTGCTCAAGACCCCGACACCCGCACGGACCGGCCCGGCGCTGCTCAGAGACCCCGACACCCGCACGGAGCGGCCCGGCGCTGCTCAGAGACCCCGACACCCGCACGGAGCGGCCCGGCGCTGCTCAGAGACCCCGACACCCGCACGGACCGGCCCGGCGCTGCTCAGAGACCCCGACACCCGCATAGACCGGGCCTGGCGCTGCTCAGAGACCCGGGACACCCACACGGACTGGGCCTGGCGCTGCTCAGAGACCCCCGACACCCGCACGGACCGGGCCCGGCACTGCTCAGAGACCCCGACACCCGCACGGACCGGCCCGGCGCTGCTCAGAGACCCCGACACCCGCACGGACCGGCCCGGCGCTGCTCAAAGACCCTAAGCCTCCCACAGACTGGCCCCGGCGCTGCTCAGAGACCCCGACACCCACACGGACCGGCCCGGCGCTGCTCAAGAACCCCGACACCTGCATAGACCGGGCCCGGCACTGCTCAGAGACCCCGGGCCTCCCACAGACCGGCCCGGCACTGCTCAGAGACCCCGGACACCCACACGGACTGGGCCTGGCGCTGCTCAGAGATCCCGACACCCGCATAGACCGGGCCCGGCTCTGCTCAGAGACCCCGACACCCGCATAGACCGGGCCCGGCGCTGCTCAGAGACCCCGACACCTGCATAGACCGGCCCGGCACTGCTCAGAGACCCCGACACCCGCACAGACCGGCCCAGCGCTGCTCAGAGACCCTGGGCCTCCCACAGACCAGGCCCGGCGCTGCTCAAGAACCCTGACACCTGAACGGACCATCCCGGTGTTACCGGAGAAATTTGCAGGGTTCTTGTCTTTGCGCAAGAAAGAATTCAGGTGTGAGACAGAGAGTAGTGGGAGGTAAAATAGCAAGGTTTATTAGGGAAGGGACATCCGTAAGGACAGATGGGCACCTCTCTAGACAGAGCCTGAGAGACTGGGGGGGGGGG
>CM027388.1:9365064-9376915 GCA_015711505.1 Sylvilagus bachmani | reverse complement strand
CACAGGGAGCATGGCCCTGGAGAGGAAGGTGGTCTTTCGTTTTAGAGTTTATCTGGAATCCATCTGAAGCCTTCAAGGCCGTCACAGCTTCAGGGTCAGTGCTATCTGGGTTATCGGGCTTGACAGGGCAGACTGAAGCAGATACAGAGCGAGCAAGACTCGTGGGGTTCCCAGCCTCAGGACTCTGTCCTGGAGAATGGGCTGGGTGGTCAGATCCATCTAAGGTTGGTGAGGATGACATTCCCAGTGAGGTAGATTCTTTACCACTTTTCTCTATACAGAACAAAAGGGAAAGGAAGATTAATCAGCACATAAAAAGGGCCACTGCATTAATAGGGGATACAAGTCTAAACAGGACAGAATAATGAAATCAGGCCCTTAATCTCAGGATCCTCTCACAGAGACAATTAAAAATGTGAAAGAGTTCTTTCCCACAGTGGCAGATGTTTTAATATGCAATCAGCGAAAGAGATAGGCATGTTCTCGTAAAACACGCACATGGCTGGGTTAGTGCTCGGGACTGCAGAACACCCACGGACCTTCACTCTGGACTCCTCGATAGTTTCTCCTAGAGTGCTTTGTCCACCACTTGCCCTAAAATAACGTGGGATGTTTGTTAAGTATGCATCCTGGGGGGGTAAATCTAGTTTTCATTTTCAATAAGCTCCTGTGCGATCAAGAATCTTTGCAGTAGGATGCTTCTCACATCAATGCACTTTTCATGTTTCAAATGTGAACACTCAAATTATGAGATGTCTAAAACTTGGAATTTGAGAATTTACATGACGCTCAGGGACTTCCAGAAGACAAAGAACCAAACACGATTCTACCTCTGATTAGAGAGCAAACCAGTGAATGTGATGTCTCTGTGCCTCTGCCTCCAAATAAATAAATAAATAAATAAAGGACTATCAGTTACCACATTAATAGAGTCCAACTATGTTAAGAACAGTTATGTTCTTCAAGGGGACCTGGTGGAGTAGTTGTTCAATAGGCAGTGACTATCTAGGTTAACTGCAACTTAATGAACACTCAAATAAGGTGGTAGGCCTAGCCATCAGCTCAGTGTGGGGTCGGCATTGTGGCGCAGTGGGGTGAGCCACCACTTGCAGCACAGACATTCCATATGGGCGCCAGTTCAAGTCCTGGTGCTCCACTTCCGATCGACCTCCTTGCTCATGTGCCTAGGAAAGCAGGGAGAATGGCCCAAGTGCTTGGGTCCGTGCACCCACATGGGAGACCCCTCAGAAGCTCCTGGCTTTGGCCTGGCCCAACCTCAGTCATTATGGCCATTCGGGGAATGAACCTGTGGATGGAAGATATCTCTCTCTATAATCCTTACATATAAATAAATCTTAACAAAAAAAAAAAAATCAGCTCAGTGTGAACAGCTAACCGTATCTTTAAACATCAGTTCCAATTTTCTTTTTCCCATTCATCCAGTTAAAATAAGCTTCAATGCACTTGTTGTAAGACTGAACTCAAAGCCAGGGGTGGGAGTTTTGACACAGTAAGTTGCTGCTTGGGATGCCCATGTCCCATATGGGAGTGCCTGGTTCGAGTCCCAGTTACTCTGCTTACAATCCAGCTGTCTGTTAATGTGCTCCCTGGGCAGCAGCAGCTGATGGCTGAAGTACTTGGGTCCCTGCCATCCATGTGGGAGAGCCAGATTGAGTTCTGAACTCCTTGCTTTGGCCTAGTACAAGCCTGGTGGTTGCAGGGATCTTGGGAGTAAACCAGCAGAAGGAAGATCTATTGTCTCTCTGCCTTTCAAATAAAATGAAAATAAAAAAAATTTTAAAAGTCCAAAGGCTGGTAACAAAGATGACTTCACAAGACAATCCTTTTGGGCAGGTGCAACTCAACCTTTGGAATGAACATTAGCAATAAGCAGGAAAACAGCATTTGTCTCAGTTTAAACTATATCCACTAGAATCTAGAAACACAGTTATTATCAATCTCTAAGGCTGACTCTGGAAGACGTTCGATTTTGAACTGATGCTAACAGAAAAAACTGCACTGTAGTGAAATACCCATGCTGGCAACTCAGAGGAGGATGAGAAAGGCCTCTGGCACTGCTATGCACTGATAAACAACCAGGGAAGGTCAAGGTGAACATGGGCTCAATGGATCTGTACTCATTAGAAAAGTAGTACAGGCCTCCGGTAGTGGACATGGTCAGATTCACTGTCCTAAGTGCTACGTGGAGGGAGGACTGGGTCAGTACTACATGACAGCAGAAGAGGATGAGAATGGGTATCAAGAACAATCAAACTAGGCCTATTTTAACCCATCCTTACCAGGAGAGAGAAAGAAGAAATTAAATGCTATGTATCTAATTACAACCAGCCTGCAAACCCCTGCAAAACCTAGGGCTGCCAGTTTAGCAGCTAACATTTCCTCCTGATCTGTCAGCTGACAGCCTCAGGCTGCCATGTATCATATTTACACCACAGGGAAATGGAACTCAAGTGCCTCCTATGCAGAATCTGTCAAGCCAGGGACACAGGGAAAAAGCAAAGACTCAGCTCCTGTTGCAAGAATAAAATGCAAGTCTTGCCTATGTTACAGGCTCTGTGATCCTGGTCAAGTTGAAGTTTCCATTTCTTTCTCAACACAATTGAAAATTTCTTCTTCCCCCTACCCCTCAAAACTCCAGGTGGTCATACACAACAATGTGAAAAAAAGAGCTCTTAGTTTTTCAGTGGAAAGGAATTCCTAAAATGCATTACAAAAAAATTTACTTCCAACAAAGGGCTGTGATATCAATGTTCTTGATTTGATATTCCAAACAGACGTGGCAGAGTTAATGGACACAGTCTTTGCTGAAATTCCCTGCCCCGTTCTTGTAATTCATACAATTTTAAACAGGAATCTACTCGTAGGTAAGCATGTATGCCAACATACAAATGCATGTACAGGCTGGTTGTAACCAGATCACACAAGGTGGAATGCATGACAGAAGCCAACTTCCAAGACTGCTGCAGTACAGACAAGTTCAGACTGCGGATGACACTGGACGGAGGCGGAACATGGCGTCTATAAATACCTGGTCTGGGGCCCACTCCAGCTGCAGTACACACACACTACATGCATCATGGCTTCTGACGCTCTGTTTGAATTAGGAAACAGACAAGCAAACTTGGGTTAACAATGCAAACCACACAGCATGCAGGGTTATAGTTTCCATTCCTTTGCCATTTTAAAATCAGGAACTTGTGGAGTCAGTTGGGGGAATGCTCCTCTGGTTTGGACATCGGAAAGATTTGCTGGTTGCTTCAGTTCTCCCACAATACATAGGCTATGTCAACTTCAACACATTTTTAACAGAACTTGGAAATAAATTAATTTTACCCATTTACTCAGAGAATTCAAGGGCAAACGCACACAACAGGTGAAAAAAGTAGACCCATCAAATGGAATTAGCTATGAAACCCTGTTAGGGAGTAAAAGTGAGTGAACACATGGAATGGTCACTTTCCAAATTTCTTTCTCAGTTGAGATTCATTTTTAGAATCAAACAAACAGAATCTCCTTCAATTCTATCCTGGCTTATCTTCTTTGCCTTCTTATCAACTTTCAAAAAGTCTGTCAGATGTAGCACCTAATTTCTCAACTGAGAGAAAAGATGAAGATATTTTGATGTAAAATATCTGCCAAAGACATGATTTTTAGCAACACTTTCACCTACTGTGTCCAGAGTTTGACTGTTAACGATGCTGGGAAGCAGCATTTCAAAGACACAGGATGAGATCCGCAGCTGCTTTACGGGACTTGGCACGCCGTCCCTGTCGGCAGTGAGTGTTCCGGGGAAGCCACCCCTTTTAATCCGCGGACACTGGAACACCCTCGACACTGAGCCTGGAAGCATCTGTGGTATCTATTTCAACTTCCTGTGCTTTTGATTAGAATACGGTAGTCGCCCAACGAGGGTAACGGTTACTGGTACTAGAAATCATTGTTATTCCCAAGTAACAATGCCAAGACTGTGGAAGTTAAATTTAAAAAGAAATAGAAGGGGAGAGATTTCACAAAATGGCGACATATCCTCATAGTAATACAGAGTACACACAAGAAGACCAGTTACTTCCAAAAGCAACACAGGATGAGTATGCGGGCCTAACCCACTTAAGCTAACTTGCTGCAGATTAAAGTTAGTTTCTTCCTGTCTGGTTGCTCAGAATCTTTCCCTTCCCACAAAACACTGGTCACAACCAACGCTGTGCCTGCTATGTAACACTGAGCCAAAAGCTGATGGGAACAAATCCTGAACAAGGCCAGCCTAGAAACCTCCATCTGCTCCACACACCGTCCTGACGAGCGCAGGCCTGGACGTCTGAATGCTGTCCAGGAAGTGTGGCAGACCTGGCTGCTCCTTTCTAAAGTTCTTACCCTCTTGTCTTTAGGAGAAAGTTACTCCCTGGACTGTTAACTCGGATACATGTCACTGTACTAGAAAAGCAATATGTGGTATCTGTCACACTGATGAGTGATTCTAGCCCAAGACTTTAAATAGCCCCAACTTGAAAGTCAACACATCCCAGATTCACGTTCTTTGACAGATGGAGAATTCAGTAAAACTGTGTTGCCCCACTTTGTCCAGAATACTCGGCTCCATCTTTAACTTAAACAGGCCGGCCAAAACCATCGACATTGGGAAAAAGTATTAGGTAGCTTCACTTCAGTAGTTAATATGTCGTTTCAGCGCACTCTCCATGACAGCATGAACAGTGTACTCTGGTTAACATTCACGCATGCTCCCTGCCATTGGTTCTCATGGCTTTGGGTGGCAGCATTTTCACCACGAATCTATAAAGTTAGAGGTGCTTACTGACAGTGACAGTGCTGTCCCTCAGAAAAAATTAGCCTAGAAGGAGGAAAGATTTTTAGGAAAATAATTCTGAACACAAAGGTGTGTGCCGGCTGCCACAATTCCCTTCATGAAGCCCACCAAAATGTGTCTAAGCGAGGTAACTCCCAGTGTTTCCTGCACACAGCAACAGACGTTTCTGGATCTGCTGAAACACCACATCTTCTCTGCTGTAGTAAGAGATGGGCAGAGGCAGCAAGAAGATAAACGTTAACAGTCTACTGCTGGCTGGTGAGACCGGTCACAAGCCGCACCGGTCCCTACCTCTGCAGCACTTCCCTGGCTCCCCAGCAAAACCAGTTTCATTCACGGGCTCAAGTCGACCCAAATACCTGCATCCTCTGCTGATCTCTGAATGGCTTCTGCTAACTCTTGGTCTGCAATCTCCTCCGGCCGCACAGCCCCGTATGCCAGCCGAGCACACTCCGGCAGCTCCCCCTCTGGCAGGAAGGTGGTTTGTGAGCCTGTGGTGCCAATCACGAGCACATTCTTCTTGAGGTCAATGGAGCACTGAGAGGGAAGAAACCGAACATGACAACAGCGGCTAAAACACCGAGCAGAAAACCTACGCTCTCAGCTGAGACTCCATTCAGACAATACCATGGACAGGGACGTTTTCAAGAAAATGACTTTATAGAGTATTTAAACGTTAACTCTGTGATATTGTGTTAATTTAGACGGCTTATTTAAATGTTTGACATTTACAGCAGAATAATTTTATAGGATATAATTTGCATTTATTTTTATTTAAAACGACATCTGTTCATTTCTGATAAATGAATACATGTTCACTGTACAAAATCTGGAAAGGTACTAGGCATAACTAGCAGCCCCAACTTTCAGGAACACGCAAATCATTTTCCTTCTGCACTCGACCACACTAGTCACACAGTCCTGTTTTCTTGCTGCATTTACTTATTATATAAAGTACTGATACTATACTATACATGATTATGTATAACTCTATACTAATGGTCTCAAAAGTGGTAGATGTGCAATGAAATCTCTACAAAAGTATTCTTTATTTCATGCTCTTGGTATCTTTCATTCTATGTTTCTTTGGTATGTTTTAAACTACTTAACGTATGACAGTTATAGGCAAATAAGATTTATGTCTATAAGGTTGGAGACTACAGGTCTATACCGGGGTGGGAAAACTTTTTCTGCTGCTTGGATTTTTATACCATTTGCAGGCCATAGAAATCATCAGCATAAAACTGGTCTGATACAGATCAACTGAATTTGGAGGCCAGCCTGCAGCTGCCGTGGCAGGGCCAGATCAAATGCTTCTGTGGGCCTTATATGGCCTGCAGGCCAGACATTCCCCCCTCTGTCTACACAATGATTAAATGTAAGAAAATAGCTTCTACTTACAGATGCATCTACTCATCCCCTATATTTAGAATGCAGTATCTGATCAAAACAATGTAATTATTTTATAGAATTCATTATTTTAAGAACTTTATAATAGTGAAAAAAATATTAACTACATATAAAATCCTGCTGTGAGACATCTTTAGTACCCAGAGAACACTACATCTTATTAGGATTCATAGTAGTTTTATAAATATTACCACAAATTAATATACTTGTCAATCTTCCTCCCTGTACTAAACACACATTTTCATTCTCAACGCTGTATGTGCACCTGCCTTCACTTTGGGTCCTGCCCAAGTACTGCCAAGTACTGTCTGATCAGCATCCAAAATTAGTGAAGATTTACAAAACTTGCACTTGCAGTAAAACATCAAAACACTAGAATCTTAAAATTTTTTTTTATTTATTTTTTTGACAGCAGAGTGGACAGTGAGAGAGAGAGACAGAGAGAAAGGTCTTCCTTTGCCGTTGGTTCACCCTCCAATGGCTGCCGCGGCCGGCGCGCTGTGGCCGGCGCACCGCGCTCATCCGATGGCAGGAGCCAAGCGCTAGGTGCTTTTTCCTGGTCTCCCATGGGGTGCAGGGCCCAAGCACCTGGGCCATCCTCCACTGCACTCCCGGGCCACAGCAGAGAGCTGGCCTGGAAGAGGGGCAACCGGGACAGAATCCGGCGCCCCGACCGGGACTAGAACCCGGTGTGCCGGCGCCGCAAGGCGGAGGATTAGCCTGTTGAGCCACAGCGCCGGCCGAGAATCTTAAAATTTACACAAGGGGTCAAACTGTCCACTGCAATCTTAAAACAAACAGTAGAATTTTAACAGATTCACAGAGATTTGACAAAGACAGACTCTCTTTGTTTTGGCTATGTCATGTCAACCTCTGTACGACTTCCAGTTTTGAAAACTCATGCTCCTTGGTTTTCCTGTACTTGGGACCAACAGATACAGGTCATAATCATGCAACATACAAAAAGCTGATGCAAAACTAGTGTGAAGCTGCTGA
The DNA here is from genome assembly GCA_015711505.1 of Sylvilagus bachmani. Taxonomy (NCBI): domain Eukaryota; kingdom Metazoa; phylum Chordata; class Mammalia; order Lagomorpha; family Leporidae; genus Sylvilagus; species Sylvilagus bachmani. The sequence goes on along the minus strand of CM027388.1, from coordinate 9,369,666 downwards.
CTACCTGGTGCCGCTTCAGCATGTCCAGTCCCAGAAGCATGTCCATGGGCTGCTCCTCAAGGATCGAGAAGGAACACGCCAGGAAATCTCCTTCAATCTGAACCTGAGCTGAAGCACAGAGAGGGAAGAGGTCATTCACCCTTGCTTCACAGCCTCAGGCACGCTCTGGAAATGAACCTGTCACTCCGGCCGCCGCTTCCTCCAGTCGAAGCCAAGGCAAATGAGGCAAACAGGTAAGGCAAGTATGAAAATCTGGTAAAACCAATGATCAGTGTCAGAACCAACGGAGGTGCTGACTCACAAAGGGGATCCAGCAGAACCACGGGTTTGATAGGCGATGCCATTAGGATTCAAGCTCAGGTGGACAGGAAGACAAGCATTAAAGATTAAAAAATAATGGGGCGGGTGCTATGGTGTAGCAGGTGAAGCCCCTACCTGCAGGACCCTGGTTCAAGTCCCAGCATCTCCACTTCTGACCCAGCACCCACTTGGGAGACCAGGAACGAAGCTCCTGGCTAAGGCCTGAACCAGCTTCAGCCATTGTGGCCATTTGGGAAATGATCCTGTAGATGGAAGATTTGTTTCTCTGTCTCTCCTTCTCTTTCTCTCTGTAACTCTGCCTTTCAAAGAAATAAAATAAATGTTTGATGTATCCTGTTTTTTTTGTTTTTTAAAGATCTACTTATTTGTAAGGCACAGAGACAGAGAGTGAAGACAGAGACCTTCTATCCTCTGGTCACTCCCCAAAAGGCCCCAAGTGTCCAGGGCTGGGCCAGGCTGAAGCCTGGAGCCTGGAACCCCATTCAGGTCTCCCTGGGTGACAGAAGCCCAAGCACTCAGCCATCTTCTGCTGCCTTCTCAAACACATTAGTAGGGAGCTAGATGGGAAGCAGTCTATCCCACTGTACCACAATGCCTGCCCCTGTATCCAGCCTTTTCCTTCTTTTTTGTTTAAGATTTATTTTACTTATTTGAAAGGCAGAGTTAGAGGGAGAGAGATCTTCCACCCGCTGGATCACTTCCCAAATGGCCACAATGGCCAGAGTTGGATCAGACTGAAGCCAAGAGTCAGGAGTTTCTTCTGGGTCTCCCATGTGGGTACAGGGGCCTAAGTACTTGGGCCATCTTCCACTGCTTTCCCAGACACATTAGCATGGAGCTGGATCAGAAGTGGAACAGCCAGGACTAGAATTGGCACCCATATGGGATACCAGTACCTTATACAACAGCAGCGCCTGTATCCAGCTCGTGATGCTAGCTTCTTACTGATTCATATTCTGGTAGGCAGTGGTGATAGCACAAGTGGTGGGGTCCCTGCCCCACATGGGAGACCTGGATTAAGTTCCTGACTTCTGGCTCAGCCCCCAAATTGGGGATGTTGCGGACATACAGAGAATGAACCAGTAGATGGTACCTCTCTCTCTCAAATTTTTAAAAAGACGGGAAGCAGATGTCTGATGTGGTGATTAAGAGGCTTCCTGGAACACCTCCTGTACTGGACTGCCTGGGTACTAGCCCCAGCTCTTCTCCCAATTCCTGCTACTTGCTAATGTACACCCTGGTGGGCAACAGGGGACAGCTCAAGAGGTTGGGTCCTCTGCTACCTATGTGGGAGACCCAGATGGAAGCCTTGGCGACTGCCTTCAGCTTGGCCCAGGCCAAGTATTGTGGGCATTTGGGGAGTGAGCCAGCAGATGGGATCTCTACCTTTCTATTTTTCAAATAAAATAAATAACTATATCTTTAAAGAGATCAATTCATTTGATATTAACATCTCTTTCCTATACATGTCTAAAGGTTTTCTAATAAAATCTGTACACTTTAAATCTTTTAAATTAACTTCCAGGGGCCGGTACTGTGGCGCAGAGGGTTAACGCCCTGGCCTGAAGCGCCTATGGGGGCTGGTTTGAGACCTGGTTGCTCCACTTCTGATCCAGCTCCCTGCTGATCGCCTGGGAAAGCAGTGGAAGATGGCGCAAGTCCTTGAGCCCTTACATCCACGTGGGAGACACAGAAGAAGCTCCTGGCTCCGGATCAGTGCAGCTCTGGCCATTGCGGCCAATTGGGGAGTGAACCAGCGATGGAAGACCTCTCTCTCTGCCTCTCCTCTCCTCTCTCTGTGTAACTCTGACTTTCTAGTATAATAAATAATCTTTTAACCTCCAAAAAGAAACAGCTCATCATTGCCTGTTACAATCAAGTTTCTGCTTGCTAAACCAGAAACATCAAGGCCTGGGTTTGCCTGTCCCTTCTGTCAAGCACTCCTCTGATGGAAAACAAAAATATATACATATATTTATATATATTTAAACTGCTAAACACATCTCACAAGCTGAAGTGCAGGAAATGCATGCCCAGTACACAGCCCAATCATTTCTCAGACTTAGCAGCCTCCTGTACACTCTGCTCCTTCATCAACCCTCCTGGTTTCTGTGTTGTTTGTAGGTTTTCTTAGTTTTTATCGCCTTTGTACTCATTTCTTATTGTTTTATATTTTTGAGCTATGATTTGCCTCTTTTACTCTAAAAATGTTAAAGATATATCACTATGGTGCACGTGATTGTAATCCTCACTTTAAATCAGCCCTTGAGGAGCCGGCGCAGTGGCGGAGTGATTGAAGTCTGCCTGCAGCGCCGGCATCCCATGTGGGCGCCAGTTCCAGTCCCGGCTGCTCCTCTTCTGATCCAGCTCTCTGCTGTGGCCTGGGAAAGCAGCAGAAGAAGGCCCAAGTGCTTGGGCCCCTGCACCCACATGAGACACCGGGAAGAAGCTCCTGGCTCCTGGCTTCGGATTGGTGCAACTCTGGCCGCTGCAGCTAATTGGGGAGTGAAACAGTAGATGAAAGATCTCTCTCTCTCTGTAACTTTCAAATAAATAAATAAATCTCAAAAAAAAAAAAAAAAAAAAAAGAGAGAGAGAGAGAGAGAGAGAGAGAGAGAGACTCCAAAAGAGCAACTAAGTAGCGGGTTTGGAACCAGCACCAGTCCAGGCTTGGAAGATGTGTCTTTGACAGCAAGCCATGTATGTGATACCCACTGTATTTGAATCTATTTAAAGGAAATTTATGTAGCAAGAAGGAAGTGTTTGACTAGCACATAACAAACCAAGTGATATTGCAAAAAGGCAGTTATTAATTCTAACAAAAAATACTAGACAGAAAAGCAATTGTGTTCAATTAGATGACTCAGCACTCAAAGGTATTCACATAGCTCCACCAGTAAACAGCTGTACAATCTTTCCATTTCGAGTGGAGGTAAGTACCAAAATAAATCAGCTAAAATAACTGCAAGGGATTATGTCTGAGGAGCTGGAACTGGGAAGTCTGTCGAAAACTAGTTACTTTGCAACCAGCAGAAACATGTAAATCCTATGTTGACAGAATGTGGGATTTAAAGTTTCTAGGAGTTAGGTTTATTGGGATAAGATGAATCCACATAGAGGAAAAAAAAAACACTTAAAAATCCACTACCCTACTCACCTAGATGTACCCTTCCAATAATCTTCTGGGTGCCCACTCCTTTGGCAATTCCAGCCCACCGACGGTCCACCAATCTCATTATATTACACCTTTCTGCACAAGCTTGGCTCATAATAGTCATCTGGGCACCTGGAGAGGGACAGAAACATCAGATAATTTAAAGAATCCCCATTTGTGGCAAGATTCAAAGTATAGCGTAAACTAAGGGGGCATCTGGCACTGCACCGCCGATCCAGCTCCCTGCTAACACGCCCCCGGGAGGCAGCAGATGATGGCGCTGGCACTTGGGTCCCTGCCACAACCACATGTGAGACCTGCATGGAATTCCAGACCCCTGGCTTTGGCCTGACCCAGCCCCAGGTGTTGTAGGCATTTGGGGAGTGAGTAGATGGAAGATCTCTCTGCCTTCCAAATAAACAAAAAATAAATTAATTTTTAAGAAATACAACATAAAGAACAAGGCAGAAAGCAAGCACACCTTAAGGTTTTTCTCTGACATCGTTCCTATCTAATAGATGTCCCGCCCACCTTATTTGAACTTTCACTTCCACACATTAGCATCTGAAACACAGTACGGAAACTTAATGAAGGAAAGAATATTAAATAATTAAAGGATATTTTAAAACTATCAAGAGAAAGAAAACTGGACAAGGACCTCCTAAAAGTTCAAATGATGACCACTGTCTGCACATGGCAACATAAAGTTAGACAATACTTAACACTCTATGCAGCTTTCACTGATCTAAGCATTTTACCAAGTGGTTTTTATTTCAAACTTCGGGACATTACAGCTTACCAGTTAAAAATATATATCCTGTAGTCACCCAAAAAATTAGAAGTGAACTCCCCATACTCCTCCCCAGTTAGACCCTCTTTTAAAGTATTTTCTCAGCCAGCGCCGTGGCTCAATAGGCTAATCCTCCGCCTTGTGGCACCAGCACACCGGGTTCTAGTCCCGGTCGGGGCACCGGATTCTGTCCCGGTTGCCCCTCTTCCAGGCCAGCTCTCTGCTGTGGCCCAGGAGTGCAGTGGAGGATGGCCCAAGTGCTTGGGCCCTGCACCCCATGGGAGACCAGGAGAAGCACCTGGCTCCTGCCATCGGATGAGCGTGGTGCGCCGGCCGC
>CM027388.1:9344708-9364964 GCA_015711505.1 Sylvilagus bachmani | reverse complement strand
AAAAAAAAAAAAAAAAAAAGTATTTTCTCTCTCTGTCACATGAACTCAGCTGAAGTCGGCTGGTGCAGGAGGCAGGCCAGTCTCTAGTCTTCATCTGCAGTCCTAACTTGGCTTCTACATTCCTGTGTGCTGCGCATGTATCTCAAAGCCAACAGTTACAAGACTCACCCCCAAATAACTCTCACTTTGGATTTCTGTAGCTTTGCCAACATTTTCTACTAGTCTTTATAAAACTGAGGCACAGTTCACTTTTAACTCCTTTACTCCTAGCCTCTGTCTGCCAACTGTCCCAAATCTGTAAATAGGTTTTACATAATTTCGGCTACCTCTGACCTTTCTCCTCTGACCTTTTCTATCAGCCTAGCTCACTCAAGTGCACAACTTCTCTGGCTTTCAAACCACTTCACTTAAAGCAAGGAAACAGTTTTAACTCTTCAGTATACAGAGTTTTCCTGATCTGCCCCTGCTGTTTTCCTAAAATATCAGCTTCTTCAAATCACTTACTTGATGTGTTCAGAAGATCTTAATGACTTTCACTGTTTCTTTTTTACATTATCTATATTTTGGTCACTTTTATTTAAGAAACTATGCTTTTTGGTTGTTATTTGAGATGCAAAGAGAGAGGAAGAGAGGAGGGGAAGAGGCTGGAGGGAGGGAGCGAGAGCACACTCAGATCTGTTGGTCCACTCCCCAGATGCTCCAAACGGCTCCTAGCAGGGTCAGAGCTGGAGTCAGACATTCAATCCAGGTAACCCACAATGGTGGCGGGGCCCCAACCACTTGAGCTATCGCCGCTCCTCTAGGGGTCAGCATGAGCAGGAAGCTGGAGTCAGGAGCCAGATGCTGGTACGCCAGTGCGATCTGGGCTTCTCAGCACCTGTGCCAAATGCCCTTTCCTTTCGCACTTCACAGGACGACTTCAAGGCTCATCGCCACATTAGACCTGCCTCCCCTGGTCTCACTGGTTCCTTCCAGCCTTGCAGTCCAACTACTTGAACAGTACTTTGTCCCTCCTGTAAAGAGCTCTCGCCCCTGCTTCACTTTCTCGGAATTCCACCTGCACTTGACAGCCCGGCTCAAGACCCACCTCCTGCCCAACCGACGGCTGTTTCCCAGTAACCACACCTCTTCCTGTTCACACCACTCACACGGCACCTACACTTTACAGACTGAAAGTGCTGGCTTGGCATTTGAGGAAGGACAGGCCCAAGGAGGCCCAGAAATAAGGAAGCAAAAGGGAAACTGGGAAGGCTGTTTTCTCCTTGCCTTTTCTCTCCACCTTCCTCCAAAAGGATGACTAGGGATGTCAGCAGGTCAGAGCCAGGCCAGAGAGGAGTTCCACTGCTCTCTGCTTCTTCTCAGCCATAGTGCAAAGTCTCCCGTCCTCAGCCCACGAGCAGCTCGGCTCACAGGCCCTCTCTTCCGGGGAGACATTCCTGGTCTCTTCTGGGAAGCGTCAGAAGTGGCCTTTCTGTCCACCTAACCTCATCTGACTTTTGCAGCGTGGTTAAGAGTAGATCTGAGACAAATCCAAAATCCAGAACACACGAACTTCGTATACCTGGAACAGTAACTACACCTCTCTACTTACATCCTTCTCTGTAAAACAGGACTAGGGGAAAACAGCTCACAGATATATTCTAAGGATAAAATAAAATCAACTATATTTAAAGCACCTAGGATGGGGCTTATTGGCAGTGTGGAGTGGTAGATGAAGGTCTAGTATATATTTGTCTCTTTCACTCACACAGGAACCCTGTGAAAATCCAGTTAGTCTTACACCCAAGCACTTAACACCAGTGCCTGCACAAAACAGTCAGCAGATGACTTTTAAACTGAATAATCACGGGCCAGGTGCTTGGACAAGCATGTAAGATGCCCACTTTTCCACACTGGAGTGTGTAGTTCTATATCTAACTTTGGCTCCTGACTCCAGCTTCCTGCTAATGTAGACCATGGCAGGCAATGGAGATGGCTCAAGAAATTTGTGTACCCATGCAGGAAATCTGGATTGAGTTCCTGGCTCCTGGTTTCAGCCCGAGCACAGTCCTAGCTGTTACAGGTATTTGGAGAGTTAACCAGTAGACAGGAGCCCTCTCTCAAATAAATAAATTAAAAATAAACAAATTGAACCAAAGACTTACTTTTTCCAGGAAAGTCTACATCTCAACATAAGTGATTCAAGACAGCTGAAATCTGGAATGTGCTCAAGTATTTGTCGATAAACAAGTGAAGGGACGTATTACTGGAGCAGGGGCTTCTCTCACTCCAGGTACTCGACTTCCCTCACAGCCTCGTGTGAGACACTAAGAATTAAGATGCTAAGACCACCCAGTTGCACACCCATGCCATACTGCCTGGTGTGGTCTAATGGGTGCCAGTTAGCACACGGATTACCTGAACTCTCAAATGGGAAACTCCTGTCTCTTTACCCAGCTGCTAAGTTCTTTAAGAACTGTGCCTTACATTGCTCTTAATTCCCAGCAAAGTGTTGGCACATAACCCAGGCTAAAGCATGGTTTGTTTGTTTTTAAGATTTATTAATTTGAAAGGCACAGTTACAGAGAACGGGAAGGAGACACACACACACACACACACACACACACACACACACACAGAGAGAGAGAAATCACCCATTCACTGGTTCACTCCCAAATGGCTGCAATGACTAGGCTGGGCCAGGAGCTTCCTCTGGGTCTCCCATGTGGGTGCAGGGGTCCAAGCACTTGGGCCATCCTCTGTTGCTTTCTCAGGTGCATTAGCAGGGAGCTGGTTAGGGAGCAGAGCAGCCAGGACTCAAGTAAGTGCCTATACAGGATGCTGGAGCTACAGGGCACTGCTTTAACTCACTGCAGCACAGCACCAGCCCTTACAGCTCCTTATTCTCAACTTTTTCAATCCCAGTTCTTTTACAGAAGTAATCGAGAAATTCAGGATACCAAATAAGGGAAATAGGAAGCCAAAAGGAAACACCACAAAATACAAAACTTGTTAAGAAATGATTACAGAAATAAACCTATTGCCATCAAGAAGATTAGCAAGTGAAATACTAACTTCTAGGCTTGTCAGTTAGCAGTCCGAAGGACCACATCCATTGTAAAGGACACAAAAGTGCCTCCCCCTCCCTTGTCACAGCAAGATGTTGGAGAGGAAGACCGAGACACAAAACACAGAGGTCACCTGAGTCAACAAAGGCTTTAACAGGATGTCCATTCACTTTGCAGTTAATATAAAGCATCACTACTTGGCCAAAACTTTCCGGGGCCTCTTCCATAGCTATCGTCATGTTTTCCTCAATGTTCTGTTGCCTGTAACAAATCAAAACCGGGTACACTAACAGCATTATTTCCGTGAAGAGAAACCTATTTCAAAGTCATAATATTAAAAACAGATTTGTAATATCTTTTGCCCCAAATACAGCAGCCAAGTCACGGAAACTGAAACTGCTGCCCTATCTTGCAAAGCGTGATTCAGCAGGAGGTAGTGAGATACACAGCGGCAGAGGCTCTAAAGGCATGAAACTTACCCTCATATAAGAGAGGTTCTGGAGAGCAAGGTTACGACGCTTTTACCCTGTAGAACGTGAGGGTTTCATGAATGCCCTTGTTTCAGCTGAGGATTTACTGGGAACCAGAGTTCCCTCCCCATGCCCAATCTGCCAGCAGAACACAGACACAAGTCTTTCCACTGCCTGTGCTGTACCTGATGCTGCACCTCTGGGACAGGGTTTTGTCACCTGTGGAAGGTGACTGCCCAGCACGGCCTTGCTAAGAGGCATGAGGCACCTCAAACATGCTGCTGACACAAGAGCAGATGCTTAGAACATCCATCCACCAATGAAAACTGAACACACATATATCATAGTTCACCTGGCTCATCAAATCATTTCTAAAAAATTCATATATGAGAAAAGCATGTGAAAAGGAGTTCAAGCTCACTCTAATAGCTCATGTCTTCAGTCCCAATCTTTTTTTTAAACATCACCAAGCACTATCGAAACTAATGGAAACTAGGTCAGTGTCTGGGCCACTTACCTGAAGACTGAGACAATAAGAGACTGGGGTCAAGAGCTGGGGTAAGCCACATTGTAAGCCAGGGGCTATCAAACTGCAGCCCACCATCTGTCTGTGTCAACAGGATTCTACAGTGACATCACGCCCTGGCACGTCCCATGTCTGCAGCTGGTTTCATGTGGTGGCATCAGAGCTGCATGTGAGCCAAAGAGATCATATGGCCTGCAAGGTCTGAAATATTTACTACCTGATCCTTCACAGAGCAAGTCTGCTGCCCTGCTCCAAGCTGCAGTGCCCATCCTTTTTCCTAACATTACTCTCGGCTCAACTGAAGCGATGGCTGTGTCAGACGCTTTGTAGTAAAACACTGAAGCTCTAAGAAGGTCAAGGCACCCTTGTTGAATTTAGTTAGGCAGGTACGCTGGCTAATGCACCTCAGTGTGCATATGACCAGTGCATTCACTGGTATGCCAGACCAAACACAGCTTAACAGGCACTTGATGTAACCACATAGCTTTTACCAGACTGCCCATTACCAAACTTAGAAAAACCCTAAAGTTAACTGTGTACCCCTAGCAGTCGACTCCCACCCAGGTTAAGTCTCAGCAAAAGTCCTCAGAGAAAACCCTAGTTACTCTGGCTCTCCTGGAGAAGCTTTTCAGTGGCACAAGGTTTTCTCCTTTACAAGAATGGAAGCGTCACCTGCTTCCTTCCCTGGGGAGACACAGGAGCCACACGGCCCGCTCCATTTCACTGCACTATGGTTTGCCGAGGAGGCCTTCCCACCCCTCCTGCCTCCTGGGTCGCAGGAAACCACTCCTGCAAACGTCTAGCTGCAATACGATCTAGCTTAGAGAACACAAGTATCTTCCTGCTTTTCTCAAGAGATTTAACAAGTGAGGAGTTTTTAAAAGACATTTTACCAACATCTGATACAACAGGTGTTAATGGCCTGATGTTGTCACACAATTCAAAAATTTAAAATACACTTCTGATTTCAAAATCAGAGAAATTAAGAAAATTTTAAAAGGCATTATTTGACTTCCCAATTGACAATGTAATACACTGACCGAGTTAGGTTTCATTTGGGTAACCAGGAATCACGGCACAGCCACTAAAAGGCTGCTCAGCCTAACAGAATCATCGCAGTTACACTCTTCTTAGTTATACTAAGGTCTTCATGGTTCCCAACACAAACTGACTGGGGATGGTGGGGGTGGCACTATCCTTCTACTAAAAGGCACTGAAGAACAATGTCTTGCTTGTGACTAGGACGGATCAGCGTTAAGGTACTTCCTTAGGCTCCATGCCTGAAGATTCTGATTAATCAGAACTGGGAAAAGAGCCCAAGCAACCACAGTTGAAAAAGCTTCTCGTGTGATTTTAAAGCAGCCTCGAGTGAGAACCACTGCATTACAGAACTAGGAGCTGAAACGAGTCTAGCAAACCAGTTTATCCAGAGGCTGGTGTGAGAGCTGCAGAAGAAAAACACACTTAGGACCACCAGGCTCCATCCGCACAGAGACGTCCCTCTCTCTAACCCAGTCGTGCCCAGTCCCTGCTAAGCACACACACAGTATGTCCTTCCAGCTAGTCTATGGGACTAGTGTGGTGGCCTCACTAGATGAGGGCTTCTGCTCTGTCCTGGGATCATCTACCTGGAGCTGCTTTAGTTAGGGAGTTCAGGAGAACAGAATGGATCAAGTTAGGCATCTGTAACTTTGGCAGTACTGAGTCAGACTGTGAGGAAAGAATAACCCGAGACACTGAGGTTACCTTATGTCTTCTTCTATCTTTGCCTGAGCTTCAAGATCAAAGGGGTCAGCAGAAAAGAGACGGATCCTCTCTTGCTCTCTCCGGGCCCGGTCCTGCTGCTGCTCTACCAGGACCCTGGAAAATCTCTCTACGACAATAAGGAAAAAGTCTTAAGTACCACTATACTTTCATTTGCCAACAGACTTCCCACACCAAACAATTTCTCAAAGCTCAACTGTAAAGCATGTAGAGGGGATGACTAAAAATTATCTGAAATGAGCAATTATATTCACTTCCACTTCCTGGAGGGCAGACTGTTTTGTTATTTAAATTCAGTGTAAAGAAATAAAGTATTTGTAATAATCTATCACTCATGTAAGAAATTACCCATTATATCATTTTTATTCAGATAATGACTTTCCACTTTATTTAAATATTTATTTATTTATTTGAAAGGCAGAGGGACAGAGAAAGAGAGAGAGAGTTACTTCATTCTCTGGTTCACTCTCCAAATGGCTACAAATAGCCCGTTCTGGGCCAGGCCAAAGCCAGGAGCCAGGAGCCAGGAGCCAGGAGCTCCATCTGGGTCTCCCATGTGGGTGGTAGAGGTCCAAGTACTTGGGCCATCCTCCATTGCTTTTCCAGACAAATTATTAGGGAGCTAGATCAGAAGCGAAGCACCTGGGACTTGAACCGGTATGCCAACATTGGAAGCTGGAGTCACAGGCAGCAGATTAACCTGCTATGCTACATGCCAGCCCCAATTTTCCATTTTAAATCAATGGAAAATGACTGAGTGGCGAATAAATGTGTCCTCTTACCTGCTCCACATTGCCTTCATTATCCTATTACCTAGAAACAGGACAGAGAACCATACTATCTCCTTTTTCCTCTTCTAGTTTCCTTTCCTTTCTAACACTCTCTGCCTTAAACCAGATAAATTAAGTCCAAACTACTGTTAGTCTACTGATAGTTTGTGTGTCCTGATGGATAAGGAGGGAACTTAGCAAAGAGAAAACACTGCTTGCTACAAAATGTAGTTAACAAAGACTATCCTTTCATGGATCATTTCTACAGTTTGCTACAAGATGTATGTAACAAAATGAATCTAGTATGCTGTTTCTTATATTGTGGTCTATTTAAATGTGTAAATATGGGGCCAGCACTGTGGCATGGCAGGTGAAGCCTCCGCCTGTGAAGCTGGCATCCCTTCTGGGCACCAGTTCAGCTCCTGGCTGCTCCATTTCCAATCCATCTCCCTGCTGGTGCACCGGGAAGGGCAGCAGAGGATGGCTCAGGTGCTTGGGACCCTGCACTCACACAGGAGACCCAGAGGAAGCTCCTAGCTTTGGATCAGCCCATCTCAGCCATCTGGAGAATGAATCAGTGGATGGAGGATCTCGCTCTGTCTCTCTTTCTCTCTCTCTGCAACTCTGCCTTTAAATAAATAAATCTTTTAAAAAAAGTGTAAAAAATATGCCATCATTGTGGTGTTTAGCAATTAGAGATGCTAACATAAGAAATTAGAGAAATCAAGATAATGGTCATATGAACTACTAAAGTGGATGGACCTAAAATTCATTAAGTTGAGTGAAAAAGGCCCAACACAATTGAATAGATATTCTATGAGTCTATACATGAAGTTCAAAAGCAGCCAAACTTCTGGCCCACTAGTTAATACACCTGTGTCCCACATCCAAGTACTGAGATGTTACTCCAGCTCCAGCTGATTCCAGCTTCCTGCTAACATATACTGGGTCAAGTAATTGGGTTTCAGCCACTACCTGGGAGACCTGGGTTGAGTTACCTGCTCCTAGGTTTGGCCCCCACCAGCTGAAAGCAGGAGTGAACAAGAAGATGGCTTTCTGGCCCTCAAAGTTCTTTAAAAAAAAAAAAACAACCAGAAAAACAGAAAACAAATCTATAATAACTGTTAGAACAGTATTAGCCTATGAGAGGAGGAAGCTGAATAAAGGAAACAAACCAGACTTTCTGGAGTGGGAGAAATGTTGTGCATCTTGAGGGGGTTACCTGGGCTTACACTTACATCCATTAACTTCTCTAGGTAAATATTACCTCAGGTTAAACATGGTCAACTGCGGAATGAATTACAGGTGTCTGCTACATTTTAATCAGTGCAGCTTCATAAACCCAAGAGTGAAATGGGAGACATTTACAGAAGCTTTACAATTAAAGATGACTAACAACCCTGCTCCGAAATTTAGGGTGCACAAGGATGAGAGGGAGGGCTTCTGCTTCGCTACACGGCTCGAGGCACTAGAGTTGTGCCCTGAATCTGAAAGCATTCAGCTGCAAGCAGGAGCTGGCTGGCACTCTTCCACAGCAGAGCTCATTAAATATTCGGTCACAGTATCAGCACCTGGGTTATATGCTGCTAGAAAAATGAGAAGTGAAAACCAAGGGGGCTGGGCTAGATGGATTTCAGTTCCAAAATTCTACCACTCAGCTCTTGTCACAGGGTTGATCTGTCTCTCACACACAGCTCACTGGTATGTTCCCCCAACCATGTGGCAGTGGGCTGGCGGTGTGCACCAGCTGTCTGAGTCTCTCGTCACCTGCTGCAACACGACCACTTGAGCCAGGTCAGCCTGGGTCTTCCAGGCGGATGAGCTTACCAAGGTCTCCACTGAGCAGAGCTTCGGCCAGGGGTGGGTTGCGCTCCTTCAGCAGGGACAGCTCGTGCGGGTTGGCCAGCAACATGTCTCGGAGCAAGGCTGGATTGTCCAAGCCCTGAGGAGATGCAGCCATTTCTCCAGATGAGTGGGACGGCTTCACTGTGGCCGGCGGACGCTGCCGGGGACTGGATGTGCCAGGCACAGCGATGCTGCTGAAGTCTATCCGGGGTAAGCCTGTTGGGAAAATCAACTAGAAGCTTACTCTAGTAACTACACAAAAAACACGTATTTGAAGGAAACAGCAAACACACTGCAGTGTGTAATAGCAGCAAATGGTGATCCTAGACTTAATGCTTTTTCCCTTGCTCTTTCTCACAGATTTTAAACATGAAGACTGCAGTCTCAGACTGAAACAATAAAACAGAAAGGGGGGCAAGCAACAGTAGAAAACCCACATTTTTGGCTGATAAAGTATCCCAGAATAGGTATCAAGGTTTATTTTTTTAAAACTAAAACCAGACTCAGTAAATATAACTCTAGATGTGATTCCTTTCTAATTTAGAAGTTTTATTTATTTGAAAGGCAGACTTGGGGGGAGAGATTCTCCATTCACTGGTTCACTTACAATGGCCAGGAGTGGGTCAGGCCAAAGCCAAGAGCCTGAAACTCCGTCCAGGTCTCTCAGATGGGTGGCAAAGGTCCAAGTACCTGGGACCTTTCATGGCTTTCCCAGGTGCATTAGCAGGAAGCTAGATCAGAAGTGGAGCAGCTAGGACTCAAACCAGCATTCATATGGGATGACAGCGTCACAGGAAACAGCTTAACCTGCTGCACCACAATATCAGCCCCTAGATGCAGTCTTGAGAAAAGCCCTAGTCTGCTTTGACACGTTTCCGAGATCTTTGACGTGAGCAAACACTACCATCCTCACCAAGTAGACAGCTTGTTGTTAAATTCTGCATGTGTGTGCTCAACACAATGGCTCAGAAGAGTTTTTCTTTTTTCTTTTTGAAATTTATTTATTTCTTTATCTGAAAGAGTTACAAGAGAAGGAGAGGAAGAGACATAGAGACAGAGATCTTACAACTACTGGTTCACTCCCCAAATGGCAGCAAGGGCTGGACCTGAGCCAGACCTAAGCCAGGAGCCAGGAAGCTTCTTACAGGCTCCCACATGGGTGTAGGGGCCCAAGGACTAGGGCCATCCTCCACTGCTTTCCCAGGTGCCTTAGCAGGTAGCTGGATCATAAGTGGAGCAGCTGGGATTCAAACCACACCCATATGGGATGCCAGCACCACAAGCAGCGGCTTTATCCACAGTGCCGCTCCATCACGAGGTTCTTAACTGTTCTTTGAACTGTACTTCCATCTGCCTGTCAGTGCCCACTCCTCTGATGCCCCTGGGCAGTTTGCAGGCATACTTGTTTTGTTTTTTTAAAGATGTATTTACTTATTAAGGCAGAGTTACAGAGAGAGAGAGAGAGAGAGAGAGAGAGAGAGAGAGAGAGAGGTCTTCCATCCACTGGTTCACTCCCCAAATGGCGGCAATGGCTGGAGCTGGGCCGATCTGAAGCCAGGAGCCTGGAGCTTCTTCCAGGTCTCTCATGCAGCTGCAGGGGTTCAAACACTTGGGCAATTTTCTACTTCTTTCCCAGGCCACGACAGAGAGCTAGACTGGAAATGGAGCAGCTGGGACTCAAACCGGCGCCTATATAGGATGCCAGCACTGCAGGCAGTGGCTTTACCTGCAATGCCACAGTGCCAGCCCCGCAGGCATAATTGTTTTACAGGAGAAAAAAACAGCAGATTGGCACAGATTCTCAGTGTTAAGGACACCAAAATCTATCAGATTTAAAAATTACAACAGTGGCAGGTTCAACTTTTGGCTGCTCTGCTTCCGATCCAGATTCCTGTTGATGTGCCTGGGAGAAGAGCAGAGGATGGCTCAGGTACCTGGGCCCCTGCACCCACATGGGAGACCTGGATGAAGCTCCTGGCCCTGGCTTCAGCCTGGCCTGGCTCCCGCCATTGCAGCCATTTAGGGAGTGAACCAGCAGATAGAATCAATCTCTCACTCTGCCTTTCAAATAAATAAATCTTTTTAAAAAGCAGCAGCTACACACCCAAGTTCTACACCCTGGCCTAAGCTGACTATACTGAAATGTAAGTAAGGGAGCTGTAATCCTTACACCGATGACCCCCTTATTACATGACTCCATTTATATGACACACCCACAAGAGCTAAAAAGAGACAAAGTTCATCAGCACATGCATAGGGCTACCAAGAGATTGGAAATGACTGTTAACAGACACAGGGTTTCTTTTTAAGGAAAATGTGCTACACTTAACTGTGGTTATGGCTGTACAACTCTGTGAACATACTAAACAACACTGACTTGTATCCTTTAAATGGATCAGTTGTATGATATGTGAATTAGATCTCAATAAAGCTTGTATTAAAAAAAGAAAGAAGGGGCTGGTGTTGTGGCATACTGGGCAAAACTGTTGCCTACAATGCCAGCACCCCATATGAACACTGATTTGTGTCCCGGCTGCTCTACTTCTGATCCACCTCCCAGCTGATGGCCTGGGAAAAGCAGTGGAAGACTGCCCAAGTGCTTGGGCCCCTGCCACCCATGTGGGAGACCTGGATGCAGCTCGACTTCAGCTTGGCTCAGCCCTGGCAGTTGTGGCCATCTGAAGGGTGAACAAGCAATCAAAGATTTCTTTTTTCCTTTCTCTCCCTCTCCCTCTGTAACTTACAAATGCAAATAAATAAATCTTTAAAAAATTTTTTTAAACAGAAAAAGGAGAGAGAAGTAAAAAAGCAGAGCAAGAATGAGGGTCTAGGCCTGAATGAATCCCTGTTTCATCAACCCCACAAATACATTTAATGCTCAAAGCTGCCAAGTCTGGGACCATGCTGAAGGCTTTGGGACCTCAAACAGAAAAAGGCAATGGTTTATCTCAGGTAGTTTCTGCCTCTCAGCAGGAGTTCAACTAAGGATTTTCTTCAAAGAGACTACAGCTGGGTGGGGGTGGGGGTGGTGCTCCCAACCAATGAAAAAGTGGAATGGCTCGTTCTCTGTGAGGCTGTTAAGCTGTACCACTCAGCAAAACACACATGGGCAGGCCTTCTTTGCACGTTGAAGAATTTTATCTCCACCAGTGTTCCATCTTATCTAGGGAGGCCACTCACTTCAGAGTAATTTTTTACTTATTTGAGAGACAGACAGCGTTCTCTTCCCTGGTTCACTCCCCAACATGGCCACAAAGGCTACGGCTGGGCCAGACTGAAGCTGGGAGCTGGGAACTCCAACCAGATCACGAGGGTGGCAGGGACGCACCACCTCAGTCATCACAGCTGCCGCGGGGTACACACTAGCAGGAAGCCGGAATTGAGAACGAATTTGAGACTCAAACCCAGGCACTTCGATCCAGGCTGTAGGTGTCCTAACCACCAAGCCAAGTGTCCACCCCCAGAATGATTTTTAAAAACTCGTTTATTTTTTACCCTTCCCTTTACCAACTATTAGCTCTCTCAAGCTTAATAGCACACAGAAGAAAAAAAAATGTGTCTCAAGAACAATGTCATCCAACTAACCAAAGGAAGATTTGGGTTTTATTTACTGGCATATTTGAACTACCAATCTTTCCAAAAACTTCAGCAGGAACCCCAAGGGGCTAATGTAACAGATCCACTGGAGCCAGTGCTAACAGTCTCACAGCTCTGGTTTCAGGCTGAATGAAAGCATTGTGCCCTAAGCTGGAGTCTGTCACCACTCAGACACCGCCCTACCCTCTGTCACCACAGCCTTCAAAACAGGTGACCTAGAACTCAACCAGAATATGGCAGGATTGGAAAGCACACACCAACAGACCCTGTGACAGCTGAAACAAGCAGCGGCCCTTGTCTCATCAAGTATGCACACACCCGCACATCTAAACAGTTCTGCTTACCATTTCAGGACGGAGAACCTTCCGAAATCCCCAAGCACAGTGAGCAGACTATAAACACCTATTCTGGATGAAGCATCTAAGATACGTGAGCTTTTCACGTGATTAACACAGCCTAGGGGAATTGTGGTACAGCTGTGTATCTTATCAAGTTCGGTCTAATGCAAAAGCATCAAGTTTTAATTCCTGTACAATTCACTTCTTAGTCATGTCCCTTTGATGACATTAATTTAAAATCTGAGCTTCTGTTACTGACAAATAATCATAGAGAACTCTTTTTCCCTACAGCCGAGTTATAAACCAGGGGCAAGGCGGGTACAAGTGCCTGCTGGGGTACAGTGGGTTAAGCTGAAGCCGTGACGTTGGTTTAAACCCCAGCTACTTCGATTCTGGTGCAGCTTCCTGATACTACACCTGGGAAGGCAGCAGATGATGGCCCAAGAACCTGGACCTCTGACATCCACACGGGGCACTCGTATGGAGTTCCTGGCTTCGATCTGGCCAAGACCAGGCTGTGGTGACCATTTAGGAAGTGAACCAGCACATGAAAGATCTGACTCTCTCTCTGTCACTCTGCCTTTCAAATAAATAAAACAAACTTAAAAAAAAAAAAAAAACCACAAAATTACAAACTCCACAAAGGCTACTGAAGGCCAGACACAAAGTAGCAGAAGTCAGTCAGGAATCACCAGCTCACATCATCTCTCAAGTCCTCTCCAAGGATAAAGATCACTATAAAATTACCAATTACAAACAGCAGCTGACATTTATTGAGAGCCTGCTATGGCTGAAGATTCTCCAGGCATTATCCTCACACCAACTCTAGGAGCTGGGTTAATCATGGGACACCTTACAGAAGAAACTGATTCACAGAAGCTAGATAACTTGTCCCAGGTCATACCGCATGCAGGAGGCAGTCAGGTAGTCTGAGTCTAAAGCTAACTGACAAACTCTGAACCACTACGGTCTGCCAGCTCCTGAGGCCTGAGCGGGAGGTGCTGAGCCACTGGGCGCTGCTTACTTGGGAACTGCACTGGAGGTCGAGGGTCTGCATTCTCCTTCTGTCGTAAAATCACAACGTCCCCATCTTTTAAGCCGTAAGAAGCCAGGGATCTGTGGTTGTCTGTGAGTGGTCTCTCAGCATAGACGATCTACGAGAAAAGATTCGCAATGTAAAAGCACTGAGCAGTAACTGAGAACAAAGCAGAAAGACCAGAGTTTTCCTCCCAGAGTCATCCCTTGTTCAAAACCGAGAATTTAGCCCTTGGCCCCCCTTCCGACCCCACTCCACACCACAGGGATCAACTTTCCCCTCGGGGCAGTTTTGCTGGTTTTTCTCTTTACCTGAGGAATGTCCTTTCTCCAGTCAGGTTTTATTTAGGTCTCTGTAGAAACATTACCTCTTCAGAGCCCTTCCCTATTAACCTACTTAAAATGTACCCCGACACAGTATTTATTTGCTTAGGGTCTTTCTACCACTCACCCACGTGATTTACTCGAGAACTTTATTTCCCTGTCACAAGTAACTAGAGAAGGGCCCATCTTAAAACCGATGCTCTCAGGACTGGCTTTCAGAGCAGTGGTAAAACTGCCACTTGGGATGCCCACATCCCACAGTGAGTCCCAACTCTGCTTCCAATCCAGTTTACAGCTAACGTGCACCCTGGGAGGCAGCAGATGATGGCCCAAACCTTTAGGCTCTGCCACCCATGTGGAGACCCAGATGGAGTACCTGCTCCTGGCTTCAGCCTGGCCCAGCCTCAGCTGCTGTAGGCATTTTGGGCGTGAACCTGCAGATGGAAGATCTGATCTGGCTCCCTGCTAGAGTACACACTGGGAGGCAGCAGACGATGGTTCAAATACTTGGGTCCCTGCCACCCATGTGGCAGACCCAGATAAAGTGCAAAGATCTTGGCTTTAGCCTGGTTCAGCCCCAGCTGTTTAGAGAATATGGGGAATAAACCAGCAGACAGAAGATCTATAACTGCCTTCCAAATAAATAACTACAAACATTAAAAACTAAAAAGAAACAACGTAATTTTACATTTAATTTTGAGTGGGGAGGGAAATGGGAATGATTTATTCTGGCTATGCTCACACCACCACACACACTTGTGAGCATGCACCCTGCTCCTCAGCACACCCCTGCATCCGTCCCTTCCACCACCTCTAAGGCTTTATCACTCCTATGTTTATGACTGGAAAACAAAAGTGAAAGATAGTCAGAAAAGAACAATTAAACAAGAGTGGAAAAAAGGCTCAGGGGTATACAACTAATAAAAGTGTTTGTATGATGTACACTTAAACATCGAAGAAGACCTGAGCACACAGAGATCAAGGGAACAACGTACTGTGGAAGGAGGAGAATGGCACACAGACGTCTGCTGTGATTTCACCATAAAAGGGCATAAGAACTGCTCTGCATTATCATACACCCCAGAGAAGCAGTCAGCATAAAGTCAGGCTGTGAAGAGTTTTCTTCCTGACCACGTGCTTCTCACCAGCCACGTGCACACTGAAGAGCTGAAGAGCTGGCTCTGCTACCCAGCTGGTCCGGGACCCACATTTCCTGTTTGTCAAGCAAGCAAGCATCACAGCTGTCCCTTGCAGGTCTTTCTGCTACACTACCATTCTACAGTGTTTTCAAGGCTCTCCTTGTAAGGTTACCTGGCAGAGAAACTGAAAATACAGTATTTAAACTGGGGGGAAAAAACATGATTCTGTCCTAACTATTCTCAAAATGTGTGCTGATATAAGGAACAGAACAGGGAACTGAATTTAGTTCCTTCCAAAACTGAATCCTTTGGGGGATGAGGAAAAAAAATAGTTTGCAGAATTTACAGGTCCAATTATACTTTACAAATTGTATACATGACTAGAAAAGGTATTCTAAGTCCTTACTCTCAATCTGCACAGTTGAAACACGTTTCAAGAAACTGCAAGCAAAAGTCCATCATCCCAGCCGCACACCCACTTTAAAGGCCATTTCTCATGGTGAAAGTACAATAGAATCAACAATTTCTGCATATAATAGTCATACTGGAACTGTAGGACTGCCTGTTAAAACACCCATCAATCAGAAGTGACGAGTGTCAGAGGTTGAGATGTGCAAGAAAGAGATGGCATGCTGAGAGAAACACCACGCAGGCAGGCTTGCCCCAGTGGCATCAACGCTGTGAAGCCAACTGTAACGAAGTTACCAGCAGCCTACAACCACTCTTTAACTTTCTAGCTCAGAAACTAAACTGTCGGTATATTTAGGATCTGTCTCCTGGGGCAATGACTTACCCTAACTGTACTCATAAGGGAAAATGTATGTACTTACAATGAGCAATCAATCCCAGGAGGATTAAAAATGATCCTATCCACAAGATCCCTGAATTCTTCTCCAGCTGGAAATACTACTTAAAAAGCCAAATTACAACAAGAGCCAGCCCTACCACAGAGTGGGCTGCTGCCAAGCCAGCATCACAGCAGGTTCTCAGTCTCTCACATACTCCTCATATGCTCTCAATTTAGTCTCACAATCACTGTATGAGGTAGCCATTACTGGCCCCATTCTTTTCTCTAAAGATTTATTTATTTACTTGAAAAAGTTAGAATATCTTCCATCCATTGGTACACTCACTCCCTAGATGGCCACAATGTACAATGGCCAAGGCTGGGCCAGGCCCTGGGCCAGGAGCTTCATCTGGGTCTCCCACGCGGGTGACAAGGGCCCAAGTACATGGGATGTCTCTTGTTGCTGTTTCCCAGGCCGTTCACCAGGAGCTGATCAAAGTGGAACAGCTGGGACACAAACCAGCATCCACACATGATGCCAGATGTAGAAGGCAGCTTTACCCTCCACACCACAATGCCAGCCCCTGTTGGTCCCATTTTTATGGATAGGTAAATGAATAGAGGCTAATAAGAAGAGAACTGGGACTGGCATCACATCTGTCTGACCATAAAGCATACCAACCCCCAAACAGCTGAATGAGCTGGGTGACCTTAACAAGAGCTACTGAGCCACGCATGATCACCATTAAGGGCCTCCACCCACCAGAGGATCCAAGTACTGTCCATTGCTCGATGCATCCTCTTGCCCTGAACTTGATGAAAGGAACAGGACCAACTCCTGGTTCTTTGGACTCCCACTTTACAGATGCCCACATCATTCCAAGACTGTTGCCACAATATTTCCTTCACAGACAGTATCATTTTAAAAAAGTAAAATCAACAGTAAAAATGGAAGATCCAACTTCGTAACATTAAGCACACAAGTGAAATATGGAAAATTGCTATTTGCTCTAATTTCCTATGAATATTAGAGAGGGGAACCTAGATGAGCAACAAATGTTCTCCAAGCTGACAAGGCAGCAGGTGTGCTGCAATGTGGTCTAAAGTAAGATAAACTTAAGGAAGAACTGTCACAGGGCTGACAATTTACCCACTGTGACACGGCAGGGAAAGCTGCTGCCTGCAGCACCAGCTTGAGTCCCGGCTGCTCCACTTCCCATCCAGCTCTCTGCTGTGGCCTGGGAAAGCAGAAGATGGCCCAAGTCCTTGGGCCGCTGCACCCACGTGAGAGACCCAGAAGATGTTCCTGGCTCCTGGCTTTGGATTGGCACAGCTCCGGCCATTGCAAAAAAAGCTAATTGGGGAATAAATCAGCAGACGAACGACACCGCTCTCTCTGTGTAACTCGGACTTTCAAATAAATAAATAAATCTTTAAACAATACAAAGATAATTGCCACAAAGAATGGATTTTAAGATTTATTTTATTTGAAAGGCAGTTACAGACAGGGAGAGACAGAGAGAGCAATATCTTGCATCCACTGGTTCACTCCCTAAATGGCCGCCAACGGCTGGGGCTGGGCCAGGCTGAATCCCGGAGCCAGGATCTCCATCTGATGTGGCTAGCAGAGCCCTAAGTACTTGGGCAATCTTCCACTGTTTTCTCAGGCGCACCGGCAGGGAGCCGGAGTAGAAGTGGAACATCCAAGACACGGTGTCCATATGGGATGCCGGCGGTGCAGGTGGCGGCCTAACCCACTGCACCACAACACAGGACACTATTTTTATTTTACTTTAAGATATTTACTTGTAAGGAGTAACAGAGAGACAGAGATCTTCCATCCACTTGCTCATTCTCCAGACAGTTGCAACAGTCAGTGCTGGGCCAGGCCAAAGCCAGGAGCCACGAACTTCACCTGGCTTTCCCACATTGCTGACAAGGGCCCAAGCACCTGGCCATCATCTGCTGCCTTCCCAAGTGCAGCTTCATCTACTGTGCCACAGTCCTGGCCTCAAGCACTGATCTTTTAAATAAAGTTTTTATTTACTTTCATTATATTTGAAAGGCAGAAATCCAGAGAAAGATCTTTCAGCCACTCGTTCACTCCACAAAAGCCAGGGCTGGGTTGGGCCAGGCCAAAGCTGGGAGCCCAGAACTCAATCTGAGTCCCCCACCTGATACAGGGATCCAAGCATCTGTGTCATCACCTGCATACTAGCAGGAAGCTAGACTGGAAGTAGAGGAGCTAGGACCCAAGTTAGGCACTATGATACAGAATGTAGACGTCTTACCCCGCTGTGCCAGATGCATATCCCTCTTTTTGTTAAATGGGCCTACAAGGGCTTAGTGGCTAAGGCCTGCATCCCGTATCAGAGTGCCTGCGTTTGATGACCGGCTCTGGCTCCTGACTCCAGCTTCCTGGTAGTGCAGACCCTGGGAGCCAGCAGTGATGGCCTAAGCAATCGCGTCCCTGCCACCCAAATGGGAGACGTGGAATGAGCTCCTGGATGTGGCCTGGCTCAGTCCCAGTAATGTGTGCTGTTGGGAACTGAAGCAGTGGATGAGAGCTTTGTCCCTTAAATAAATAATAATTTTTCAAAACAGGTTTAAGGGTAAGTCAACTGAGAACAGCTCTGTGGGGTACTGAGTAAGGCCACCGCCCGTGATGCTGGGATCTCATGTGGGCACTGGGTTGGGTTCCAGCTGCTTCTCTTCCAATCCAGCTCCCTGCTAATGTGCCTGGGAAAGCATCGAGGATGGCCCAAGTGCTTGGGTTCCTGCACACATGTGGGATACCCCCAATGAAACTCCTGGCTCCTGGCTTTGGCCTGGCCCAGCCCTGGTCATTGTAGCCACTTGAGGAGTGAACCAGCAGAGGAAAGATCTTTCAAATAAATAATCTTTTTTTAAGTTTGTCATTTTTTTCTTTTTAAGATTCATTTACTTGAAAGGCAGAGTTACAAAGCGAGGCAGAGACAGAGAGATCTTCCATCCTCTAGTTCACTCCCCAAATGACGCATGGCTAGAGCTGGGCTGATACAAAGCCAGGAGCCAGGAGCTTCTTCCAGGTCTCCCATACAGGAGGGGCCCAAGGACTTGGGTCATTTTTTTTTTTTAATTTATTTGACAGGTAGAGTTACAGATAGTGAGAGGGAGAGACAGATCTTCCTTCCGTTGGTTCACTCCCCAAATGGCTGCGATGGCCAGCGCTGTGCTGATCCGAAGCCAGGAGCCAGGTACTTCCTCCTGGTCTCCCATGTGGATGCAGGGGCCCAAGCACTTGAGCCATCCTCCACTGCCTTCCTGGGCCACAGCAGAGAGCTGGACTAGAAGAGGAGCAACCAGGACTAGAACCTGGTGCCTATATGGGATGCTGGCACCGCAGGTGGAGGATTAACCAAGTGAGCCACGGCGCAGGCCCCTTGGGTCATCTTCTACTGTTTTTCCAGGCCAAAGCAGAGAGCTGGATCATAAGTGGAGCAGCCAGAATTGAACCCGTGCCCACATGGATGCCATCACTGTAGGTGGCGCCTTTAACCTGCTATGCCACAGAGTTAGCCCCAAAATAAATAAATCTTAAAAAAAAAAAAAAAAAAAAAAGAGGAGGAGGCCAGTGCTGTGGATTAGCAGGTTAAGCCACCGCCTTCAGTGCTACATCCCATATGGGTACCAGTTCAAGTCCTGCCTGCTCCACTTATGATCCAGCTCCCTGCTTTGGCCGGGGAAAGCAGTCGATGGCCCCTGCACCTGACTTCAAATCAGCCCAGCTCTGGCCATGCGGCTATTTGGGGAGTGAACAGCGGATGGAGACCTCTCTCAGTCTAGGCCACTCTGTAACTCTTTCAAATAAAAAAATAAACCTTTAAAAAAAAAAAGAGTTGAGACAATCATCTACAGCTTAAGTCTCAAAATAAATCTGTTATGTTGCAACTTCACCTGAGTATTTAGGAGGCCAATGGCTTCAAAATCTGCCACTCCAAACCCAGGGGGTCCAGTGACTGCACTAGTGATACTCTCCACCAGGCACCTCACCGGGCGCAAAGCACAGCATGGGCCAGGCACAGCGGTTACGCTGCGACTTGGGCGCTGCATCCCACCCTGGAATGCTGGCTGGAGTCCCAGCTACTCTGCTTCTGATTCAGCTTCCTGTTCACTTGTACCTCAGAGGCAGCAGCTGATGGTCCAGGCATAAAGGTCCCTGCCTGCCACTCACAGGATAGAATTCATGGACTGCCTGGCTCCTATCTTTGGCCTGGCCCAGCCCCAGCTGTGGCAGACACTCTGGGAGTGAATCAGTAGACAGAAGAGCTTTGTCTCTCCCTCTCATCACAACACCTTTCAAAAACAAACACAAAAAACTTTAAAAAAAACAAGCTACAGGAAAAAAAGAAGACCTAAAGAGAAGACCTCAGCGAGTGAGATCCCAGTGGAAGGAACTGGGCTACCAAAGAAGAAGGTACCTTTCTCCAAAGGGAGGAAGGGACCTCCACTTTGACTGTGACCCTGTCGGAATAGGATCAAAGTCGGCAAACCCTAAAGGCTTCCATAGCCTCAGCAACTCATGACTAGAGCCTAGGGAGATTCCTGACGCCATAAATAAGAGTGTCAAATTGT
>CM027388.1:9240732-9344608 GCA_015711505.1 Sylvilagus bachmani | reverse complement strand
TTAATCAGTTTCAAATATATATATATATATATATATATATATATTTCATGTGGGATCTCTGTCCTTAGTGTGCTGTGCAATGTGACTCAATGCTGAAACGAGAACTCAAAGAGTATATTTCACTTTGTGTTACTATATGAGGGCAAAGGGACGAATTCTTTACTTAACACATGCTAAATTGATCTCCTGTATACAAAGAGAATTGAAAATGAATCTGGATGTGAACGAAAGGGTGGAGGGAGCGGGCAAGGGGGGAGGGTTGCGGGGGGAGAGGGAAAATATGGGGGGAAAGCCATTGTAATCCATAAGTCGTACCTTGGAAATTTATATCCTAAATAAAAGTTAAAAAAAAAAAAACAAGCTACAATGCTCAAAATTCATGTTTTGCATTTATGAAAACATACAAGAGAAAATTTTATACAGCTGTTAAGTTTTAATCTGCAAGGCTGGTACTGTGGCATAGGGGGTAAAGCTGCTGTCTGCAACGTCAGCATCCCATACGGGCGCTGGTTAGAGTCCCAGCCGCTCCACTTCCTACCAGCTCCCTGCTAATGCACCTGGCCAAGCAGTGGAAGACAGAAGTGGAGCAGCCAGGACTGGCACCCATAAGGGATGCTGGCACTGCAGGCGGCAGCTTTACCTACTGCACCACAAGATGGGCTCCTTGAATTCTAATCGTAATCCACATGTAACAACAAAGAAATTACTAGAATTCCAACCTCTTTAAGCATGAGGTCACATTTTTCTTAATCTTAACAATACATTTCTGACCACCTGCCCCATGCTTCCTGGCCCGGATGCTCTTCCACGTGGCTGGTTCCTGGTACTCGGTATGAACCCAGATCTACCTCTTTCCTTCAGACAGGGCCCTCACTCTCCTATGCATCTTTAGCACAGAATAAAAGAATAAAATGTAAAACAAACAAGCAATACATTTCTGGCATTAAGGACCATTAACTGCCCACCAAACCCACATCTGACTGGCTTTGTAA
This sequence comes from Sylvilagus bachmani, assembly GCA_015711505.1. Taxonomy (NCBI): domain Eukaryota; kingdom Metazoa; phylum Chordata; class Mammalia; order Lagomorpha; family Leporidae; genus Sylvilagus; species Sylvilagus bachmani. Next base: position 9,343,616 of record CM027388.1, on the reverse strand, counting down.
CAGTACTCTCACTCACTGAACGCCCACAATACGCAACACACTACTGTCCCAGTATTAGCCATCCTGACTTCTACAACCCTCCGGAATGCAATTCACCAACAGTCACCAAAAGCCTTTCAAAAAGTTTATGCCTTTAACCTGACAGTTCCATATCTAATTTATCTGTGAAACTGATCAGAATTGAGGGACAAAGCCTTAAGAACATATATGTCCATGCAATGTTACTCTTATTGCCAATTTTCTACAATTCAAGTGCCCAGCAACAGGGAAACCACTAAGTAAATTGTAACACACCTGTCTGATGGTATACCACACATTCTGATGGAGTAAGAACTTACAAATCTGAAGAATTTGAAGTGCTATAGGAAAATACCAACAATATAATGTTGACTAAAGGAAAACTTGAAATTGTTTATATAATTATAGTTCAGGGCCATGATATTTAAAAGATACATTAACTATGTAAAGGAAAAAGGCTTAAAAATACATTATATAAAAAATAAACTGCAGTTATGGCTTATGAGGTAATAAGTGACTATGTTTTTTATTCTTTTCTATATATTACAGGTTTCTGTAATGACTCATACACAGTATTTATCAGGAAAGAAACAAATTATCTGCAGAAATAAACATGCTAAAACTAGTTACAATAGACAATTTCAGTTTCTACTGGCTTAAAACAGCGTTTTAAAAATCATGCTGTGTAAGAACTGCAGTTCCAGAGTCACTGCTGTTATTTGGTATTTAAATATGCCTTTCATTTCAGGGCCCTTCCAGTGTGCACAGGTCTTTACCACATACCACCTACAGAGGCAAATTACAATGAGGTTTCAGAAGTACAAGACACTTAATTTATAGTAGAGCCAAGTTCTGATCACCGTTTGAAGTTCACCAGGCAAGTCTGCATCAAAGCATCCAACAGGGCCAGGACTGGCTTCCAAGCCCACACTCGCCTGAGCTGGAACACGCCAGCTTTCCTCACGTGGACAAGCCGAGATGGGTCTGATTCTAAATTTGTTATCACTGCATTGCAACTACTATAATCAGACTAGAGCTGTTAGAAATTCACACCTTTTCCCAGTGCATTCTTACGCATAGTTGATGCTGAGGTCAGAGACTGAACTCTGATCTAGTGATCCCTAATGGGTGGCAGGCATGTAAGTTCAAGAATATAGGAGAATATAGGAAGAGCACAGAAAACATGTTAATTTTTCATTTTCGTTTCAGTTCATCCTTCCTTAATGTTTCGCCTTTATAACACACACACAATGCAGTTGTCAGTTACAGACAAAATACAGTGTATTACATATGCACATGCATGGGAAACACTACTCCGTGTATATCATGAGGAGTGTGTGTATATATATATATATAAGCAGCATGTTGCATTTACCGATAGGGATACATGAAGGCAAGACTGGAGGCAGGTGATCTGGGCACACAGGGGCAGGGCACAGCCAGGAACATGAAAAAGTCCACCCCCAAGAAAGGGAGTCAGGAAAGGAAGGTGAAGGGCTGAGAACGGAGATAAACAGGATGGGAGAACTATGAGAGGAAGGGAAAAATGAGTAATAGGGAGAACCCTGGAAGGTAAGAGGGAGGGACCAAGTAAGTGAAAATGATATGTCTGTGGGCAAAACTGCAACCATGTTTACTTTTATGACTGGAGAAAGGAAATGACTCAAGTGTCTGGGGTGGCTCCTGTTCCTGCCTGATGCCCAAGTGAAAGGCGACCACCAGCCCCCCTAAAATGGATACAGTGTTGTCAGGTTACAAGCAGCCACAGGACAGACCAATCCCAGCTGTTTACAACCACCTCCCGGCTCTGGTGAGCTGCAGTCCAGGTCTCAATATGCGGCTTGGGAAGGAAGTAAATGCCGAAACGCTGACATAATAAAGAAGAATGAACTGGGAGCTAGTCTAATGGTTCAATTAGGTGTTCCTAACTTTCTGAACTGGCATTGTATGGCCTGTCTTAATCGTAAGATTAAGTGACTTTCAATCTGACATTCTCTTTAATTAAAATTTTTGTTATAGTCATCTCACAATATGCAGGAACAGAAAAAGAAATCTTAAGCGCCGTCTTTTCTCAACGTATTAAAAACACCACTTCACATTTTAATTCTTTATGCCCCTGCCAGTTGGTGGCTGTAAGCAGGGTGTTGTGACAGTTAAAGGGACGGGACTGTGCACGTTTCTCCTCTTTAAACTGTCCTTTCCTATCTCCCCACGTAAGGCATTTGCAGACAGGAATGGTGGAGCAGCTTTTTATAGAAGTTGCAAGAAAAAAGAAATCCCTTTTACCAGTTTCTTGGTAGTTTTTGCCAGACGACATACTTGATGCCACTCTGTGCCCTGCGATAATCCCTTTTCATGCACAGCTTTATGCCAAGGTTCTAAGGTTCGCGTTGTGTAAGGGAGTCCTACTTCGGAACAAAATATTGACACATTTGTTTACCATAAGGCGGGGCAGGACGAGCTGTAGCCGGGCAGTGGCTTTTGGAACTATTTCATAACTGCAGGAGGAGTCAAGGTCCACGCTCCGGGGCTGCGACGCCTTCCGAAATCCCCAGGGTTAGGGCACGTCCTCCAAGGCCACTGTACCAGTGGGGACCCGAGGGTGCTGGTGCAACCCCTCCCTGCTCGACAAAGACTAGCTAGGGGCACCCCCAAGGCGTTCCCACAGTAAGCGCTCCGCTCATTTGAAACGCAAGCGGGGCTGAACTTCTCCAGCAGGTTTGCAAAATGAAACCAGGAAATCACACCGGGACGCTGTGATTAGCCATTTTCAAGCAAACCACCTTACAGAGCACGGAGCTCTGCCCTGCCCCCGACGACGGGGCTCTGGCTTACGACCAGGGAAGAGTGCAGAGGAACAAACAACCCGAGTCGAACCGCTAACTCCTTTTTCATTTTAAAAGGGCAATTTAGCCGGACACGCGCGTGCAGGGAGAAGAGGGCATTTCCAAAGCCCTCGAGACGAGGCCAACTTTTCCCTTCCCGGGAGAGGCCAACCTGTCCACGCGAAGGCGAACTGCGCACGTTCACGCAGGAGCGCGCTCCCGCGGGCGCCGGGCGTCCAGCCACCGCAGGGATCCCAACTGGAATTTCTGGTCGGGGGGAGGCGACCCACAGGGCTGCTGCTCAGGTCCACGACCCCCCGAACTCGGGGTCGGCAAGGGAGCAGGGAGCAGGCACCCCGGCGGGGAGGGCTGCCCGCCGGCCCCTGCAGCGGGCGCGTCTGCGCTCGGGGCCCCGCTCGCCCTCCGGGCGCCCACCCCAAGCTCGGGCGGCCCCCAGCTCCCTCCCGGACGCGGGGGCGCGACGGGCTCCGCCAGCCCCGCGCCCCTCGCCCCCGCCCCAACCCCCCGATTCGCCCCCGGTAGCAGAGGGAGGGCGTGAGGCCCCGGGGCAGGCAGGACCAGCCTCCGGGAGGCCCCGCTCGCCGCACGGCGTACCTGGCTCTCGGCTGCGGGGATGCCGGACTCGAGCTCGCACAGCGCGCGGAAGTTGTGCAGCTCAAAGTCGGCGTCGACCTGGAGGGAAAAGGTCACCTCGGAGAGGTCCCTCCGCACACAGTACACGGTGAGCAGCATGGCCCGGGCCCGACCCGGCTCGGCTCGGCCCGGCCTGGGCGCGGGACGGAGGGCAGGCGGTGCGGCGGGGCCTGGCTGGCGCTGGCGGGAGGGCGGCGCGGGCTGCTCGCTCGCTCGCTCCTTCCCTCCCTCACACACGCTCAGTGACTCACTCCCTCCCGCCCTCACTAGCGAGCACGGCCGCCACCACCCGCCTGCGAGTCCGTCTGCCTTGCCGGCCTCCCACCGCTGCCGCCAAGCGCGCCGGCCGCCCGGAGCCCCGCCCCGCCGCAACGCGGCTGCCGTAAAGCCCGCCTCGCTCGCTCTGCCGTCGCGACGCGGGGCGGGGCGGGGCCGGGACGCGGCGGCGGGCAGCCGGGGGAGGGTCGGAGCGCGCGGAGCGGGCAGGGGCGTGGGCGGGCAGCCGGGGGACGGGCGCCGGGCGGGGCGAGCGAGGGCCACACGGGCGCTGCGGACGGCGGAAGGCTCCACCCTCTCGTTTGCGCATCCGACAGGCGTGTGCGAGGCGGCGCCGGTGCGAAAGCGCATAGAGATGCGAGTGATCGGGCCAGTGCGGGAGACATGCCTCCGCCGATAAATGTAAACGTATTTCTCTAGGCGCATCTCCGAGAGACGAGCTCGCTTGCTCCGCGGCGCCATTCCCGCTCCTTGCGGTTCTGTCTGCCTGGAGCGCCTGCACTTGGTGCAGCGCCTTTGTCGGGCACAGCTTGGACCAGTGGGTGGGGGGGCGGGGATGAGGATGAGTGAGGACACCTGGGCTGAGGTCGGCATCTCCGCATCTGCTCCCACTCCCCCTTGTCCGGGGCCGGGACGCCCGGAGAGGAGGGAGGCCGCAGGGGCTCGGCCGTCCGGGCCACGGAGGAGCTGAGGTTTGCGGCAGCTGAGTGCTCCCAGGGGTGGGGGAGAGGGGTCCTAGCAGCTACGAGGGGCAGAAAGCCTGCCAGTGGTTTCAACAAATAAGGATTCTGTTTCTTACAGGGACCGCGCGCTGGCCGATTGTGCCCCGGGAGCCACGCGAAGGGTTTTTTCCTAGCAGAATGGGAGCGAGGAGGCAGACGGCTGCATGGACTCAGAAGCCCGCGATTCCAGGACCGCGGCGTGCGGAGTTCTGTGGCCCTTCCCGAGGGTTGCCCTGTGGCTGGCCGCCCCCAGTCCAGCCGAGGCAGGAGCTTGCCCAGAAGTTCCTTAGCAGATTTCTGTGTACATCTCCCTGGGCAGCGCAGTGTCACACGTCTGTGGATGCAAGAGAGCCTAAGAATGTGTGTAACTTTTGAAGCCTCTTTAGTGGACATTGTCAGGAGAAAAGGGGTTGGGAACGAGTATTAGTAAGACATATGGGGTCTGGCGCTGTGGCTTAACGGGAAAAGCCTCTGCCTGCAGTGCCGGCATCCCATATGGGCACCGGTTCAGGTCCTGGCTGCTCCTCTTCCAATCCAGCTCTCTGCTAACGTTTTGGAAAGCAGTGGAAGATGGCCCAAGTGCTTGGGCCTCTGCACCAGTGTGGGAGGCCGAGAGCAGGCTCCTGGCTCCTGGCTTCTGATTGGCCCAGCGCCAGCAGTTGTGGACCTTTGGGGAGCGAACCAGTGGATGGAAGAGAGATCTCTCTCTCTCTCTATCTCTTCCTCTCTCTGCTTCTGCCTCTCTGTAACTCTTTCAAGTAAAATAAATAAATCTTTTTTTTAAAAAAAATAAAGACATGTTGTGCCTTCCACAGTGGAGAAGGTTTGAAATAACCTTTGCAATTGGGCAGAGAAATGGTGTAGGATTGCCAGGTGGTGGTGAGGAATCAGCTGAAGTTGAAATCATGAGTCAACTGCTTTTTCCTGTTATGTTTTTTTCCTTGTGGTGCTCAGGTTCCTAGTCTGGCAGATTTTCTTTTCCAAAGTTGGCCCCAGTGACAGCTCTGTCCTGTCTGCGCTTCCTACAGTAAGGTCATGAGAGTCCTCCCATGAAGAAGTGGGGCATCTGTTGGTCCATTTGAGTCGTGGCAGACTGACCCTGGCAGAAGTGACACCGGCTGACTGCTGTGGCCATCTCTCCACATAAAGGGAGATGTACCTTCTGCCTGGTCCTCTTGCAACACTTGCTTTTTATTTTTATTTTATTTTATTTTTGGCAGGCAGAGTGGACAGTGAGAGAGACAGAAAGGTCTTCCTTTTTGCCGTTGGTACACCCTCCAATGGCCTCCGTGGCCAGCGCATCGTGCTGATCCGAAGTCAGGAGCCAGGTGCTTCTCCTGGTCTCCCATGCGGGTGCAGGGCCCAAGCACTTGGGCCATCCTCCACTGCCCTCCCGGGCCACAGCAGAGAGCTGGACAGGAAGAGGGGCAACCGGGACAGAATCCAGTGTGCCGTCACCACAAGGAGGAGGATTAGCCTATTGAGCCGCAGCACCAGCCCACAACACTTGCTTTTGAAACCCAGCAGCTATTCTCTGAAGGAAACCAGGCTACCACCTGTGGTGAGGCTGCGTGGAGAGAAGACGCCCAGGGTAGGCGTTCCAGGCTGAGGTCAAAGCTGATAGCTAGGAAACCCCTCCAAGCGTGCAACCCAAGTTTCTCCTCCCAAGTGGTGAGTCACCGCCAGCCTTCCATTCTTGCCAGCTGAGGCTCCAGACATCATGGAGCCGTCTCCACTGTACTGGTTTTGAATTTTTGACCCAAAGAAATAGCATAATAAAATGGAAATGCAAATTAAAATCATAATGAGACACCACTTTACACCCACAAGATGGCTGTAATAAAAAAATAAAAACAGGATAAGTGGTGGTGAGGATGTGAGCAGATCTGAACCCTAATACACTGCTGGTAGTAATGGGAGATGGTGCAGCTACTTTGGAAAATGGTTTGGCAAGTCCTCAAAAAGAGAGCTACAACGTTACCATATGATCTAGAAATCCCACTCCTGAGAATATGCCCAAGAGGAATGAAAACATTCATCTGGACGACAGTGCGTCCCTGAGTGTTCACAGCAGGGTTATTCATAAAAGGCGAAAGGTGGAACCCACCCCAGTATCCATCATCTGATGAATGGATAAAGAAAGCATGGCATGCACATATAGTATTATTTGGAAATAAAAAGAGGTATTGCTATATACTACAGTGTGTTTTATGTTATGTGAAATAAACCAGCCACAAAGACACATATTGTGATGCCAATAATACCGGGATATCCAGAAAAGACAAATCCATAGACACAGAGGGGTTGCCTAGGACTCCTGGAAGATGAGAGAGTGGAGCTATGGGAGAAGTGACTAAGGGTACAAAGTTTCTTTTTGTTACCAACTCTAGGCTATTTGGCTCACTTGCACCTAAAAATTGACAAGAGGTCAAGGTACAGGCCAAACAAGGCTTACTGGGGGCTTCTGCTCCAGCAAGAGGGACCCAGCCTAGTGAGAGGAGCTTCCCCAGCTGGTTCAGGATGGAGCTGAACAAGTGGTGTTATGCAGCTGGGGAGGTGTGGCAATTTCTGCTTGGCACACACCACTTCGGTCTGCATTAGACTGCAGTTCTGGCTTGTCCCTCTAGGCATAGGACACATAGGTGCTGTTTCTCCTTCTTCTTTTTGCATATGACACACTCAAGATGACTTTGTTGCTCACTGCCAATACCCCCAGGAAGGTCATATACCAGTCACCTTGGGCCATTCTGGGCTTGCCCACAGGTTGGGAAACTCCCTAACAAGGTAGTAGGGGGTCTTTTGCGATTAGGGCCTGGATACTACTTGCTCCTGATTGGTTTGGAGCTGGAGATGGATACACAGGTTGGAAGATGGATGGACACCTGTCATGTTGGGAGAGGCTTGAGTTTATCCTGTTTCCATCCTTTCTTGGGGGTGATAACATGTTCTAAAATTGACTGTGATGATGGTTATACACCCCTGTGAAGATACTAAAGACCGGCCGGTGCCACGGCTCCACAGGCTAATCCTTCGCCTTACAGTACCGGCACACCGGGTTCTAGTCCTGGTCAGGGCGCCGGATTCTGTCCTGGTTGCCCCTCTTCCAGGCCAGCTCTCTGCTGTGGCCAGGGAGGGCAGTGGAGGATGGCCCAAGTGCTTGGGCCCTGCACCCCATGGGAGACCAGGAAAAAGCACCTGGCTCCTGACTTCGGATCAGCGCGGTGCGCTGGCCGCGGCGGCCATTGGAGGGTGAACCAACGGCAAAAAGGAAGACCTTTCTCTCTGTCTCTCTCTCTCACTGTCCACTCTGTGTGTCAAAAAAAAAAAAAAGATACTAATGACCATTGAATTGTACATTTCCGATGGATGATGTGCATATGTGATTTATATCTCAAAAAAAAAAAGGCTACTAAAGCTTTCAAGTTCACACTGGCTGCTGAGTGGACAATAAGCTGTAGTGGGACAAAAGGGAACCAGAGAAATGTCTATGGGGCTACTGCAGGGGTGTAGATGAGAAAACGACGGGTTAGAGGGATGGCAGTTGAGGGGAGCAGATGCATTAGAGAGAGTCTGTTTTTTATTTGAAAGGCAGGCAAAGAGATATGAAGAGCTAGCATTCACTGGCTCACTCTCCAAATGGCTGCAACAGCCAGCAACGGTGCAGGCTGAGACTGGGTACCAGGAACTCAATCCATGTCTCCCGCTTGGGTAGCAGGGACCCAACTACTCGAGCCATTACCACTGCCTCCCAGGATCCACATTAACAGGAAACTGGAGCCAGGAACTGGACTGGGCACCAAACCCAGGCACTCCAGTGTGGAATCACTAGTCCAAATGCTCCCCCTAGAGAGAGAATTGAAAAGTCAACAGGATTTGATAATGGATTGGACTTGGAGAATGACAGTTAAGAGACAGGAAACCCAAGAAACAATATACAATCAACACATCCCTGTAAGCAAGATGTACTCCATCTATGTGAAACCAGGACTCAGACCCAAGGTCCTTATACTTGCAATAAGGGCTCTTTAAAAAAAAAGAAAAAAAACTGGACTGGAAGAGTTAGAGAGAGAGGTAGAGACACACAGTGAGAGATCTTCCATCTGCTGATTCACTCTCCAAATGGCTGCAATGGCTAGAGTTGAACCAATCCAATGCCAGGAGACAGGAGCTTCTTCTGGGTCTCCCATGTGTGTGCAGGGGCCCGATCAGAAATGAAGCAGCCAGGACTTGAACTGGCATCCATGTGGGCTTTAACCTGCTGCACCACAGCACGGGAGGGGCTATTTTTTTACGATGAAAAAACATTTATATATATATATATATATATATATATATATATTTGGACTGGCAGAGTTAGAGAGAGAAAGGTCTTCCTTTTCCGTTGGTTCACCCCTCAAATGGCCACTATGGCCAGCGTGCTGCACCGATCCAAAGCCAGGAGCCAGGTACTTCCTCCTGGTCTCCCATGCGGGTGCAGGGTCCAAGCACTTGGGCCATCCTCCACTGCCTTCCCGGCCACAGTAGAGAGCTGGACTGGAAGAGGAGCAGCTGGGACAGAATCTGGTGCCCCAACTGGGACTAAAACCCGGGGTGCCGGCGCTGCAGGCGGAGGATTAGCCTAGTGAGCTCGGCGCCGGCCTTCCTGCCTCTCTTAAGAGAGCCACCCTGAGCACCATCCCTACAGCTCTTACAAGTCAGCTCCTTCCCTCTCAGGCCTTACCCCTTCTGGACTCGGCTCACTTAATGGTCTGTTGGAATCTGGCTCAGATGGTGGACTTTGCACCTGCTTTATTTGCAACTGCAGATGGCTCAAGAAGTTTCCAGGTGTTAAGTCGAAGGATGGTGTGGAGTGGAGGCTGGGAGGAAGGTCTCGGAGCTGAATCCTGCTCTAGAGCAGGAGCAGTGCTGCTAAGGAGAATGAGTCTGATGTATTGATCACCTCTGTGTGTGAGGCCAACATTTCCCGAGTGCTACTTTATACCGGGCACTTTATATACTAAGCACTTTGTGTGTGCCAAGTCATTAGATCCTTACACAAATCCTCCCAGGTATTATCTCCATGAGGAATAGAGAGAAGACAACCTCCTGCCCAAGGAAACACAAGTAGCAGATGGCAGCTTTGGGATTCAAACCAAGCTGACTGGAGCTCGGCGTCTTAACCACTGTTTTGTACAGAAACACGTAAGCCCTCATCTTAGCCCTCTAAGTGCCCTCAGAGACAGGCACCATCATTCCCACATTGTGGATAAGGAAACTGAGGCATGGTGACTTTCACTAACTTGCCCAAGTTCTCGCAGCTAGTGCGTGGCAGACTTCAAACAGTGAACCATCTGTTTCTAACTTTAAGCAGAGTGCAGCTGCTCCGACCACATCCCCCACGTGGAATCACTTTGCTGTGCTCCAGAACCTCTGCGTTCATCCCTAGAGTCACCGCCTGCCGAGTTTCTATCCACTTTTAGGTTCTTGCCTAATTATTCTCTACCAGAAAGAGCAGATTAGTAAAGGCATCTACTCAGCTAGATTTTATTTATTTATTTCTTAAGATTCAATTTATTTTATTTGAAAGGTAGAATTACAGAGAGAGGGAGAGACAGAGAAAGAGGTCTTCCATCCACTGCTTCAGTCCCCAGATGGCCACAACAGCCAGGGCTGGACCTGGCTCCTGGCTTCAGATAGGCCCAGCTCTGGCCATCGTAGCCATCTGGGGACTGAACCGGTGGATATAAGATTTCTCTCTCTCTCTGTAACTCTGCCTTTCAAATCAATAAATAAATAAATAAAATTTTATTTATTTTTACTATTTTAAATGAGTTTTCTTTCTTTTTTTTTGACAGGCAGAGTGGACAGTGAGAGACAGAGAGAAAGGTCTTCCTTTGCCGTTGGTTCACCCTCCAATGGCCACTGCGGCTGGCGCGCCGCGGCCAGCGCACCGCGCTGATCCGATGGCAGGAGCCAGGTGCTTCTCCTGGTCTCCCATGGAGTGCAGGGCCCAAGCACCTGGGCCATCCTCCACTGCACTCCGAGGCCACAGCAGAGAGCTGGCCTGGAAGAGGGGCAACCGGGACAGGATCCGGCGCCCCGACCGGGACTAGAACCCGGTGTGCCGGCGCCGCAAGAGAGAGAGAGAGAGAGAGATCTTCCATCTGCTGGTTCACTCCCCAAATAGCAGAGCTGGGCCAATCTGAATCCAAGAGCCAGGAGCTTCTTCTGGGTCTCCCACTTGAGTGAAGGAGCCCAAGGACTTGGGCCATCGTCTGCTGCTTTCCCAGGCACATTAGCAGAATCGGCACTCATATGGCATGCCAGCACTGCTGGCTGGGGCTTTAACCTGTGTGCCACAGTGCTGGCCCCAAGAAATCTTAAAAAAAAAAAAAAAAAAGGAATAGCTGTAACTCAAACCAGCATTTGGATGTGGGCTGAGAGCACCCAAAATGGTGTCTTAACCCACTGTGCCACAATGCCTGTCCCGGACTGATTTTCAAAGATACCCACAGTAAGAAATAAATCCTGGTCTGGTGTTGTGGCACGGGGGATTAAGCAGATTCCTGAAACGCTGGAATTCCATTTGGGTGCCAGCTAGTATGTTAAGCAGTGAAAGATGGCCCGAGTGCATGGGTCCCTCTCACCCACGTGGGAGACCCAGGTGGAGTTCCAGGGTCCTGACTTCAGCCCGGCCCATCTCCAGCAGTTGCAGCCACCTGCTAAGTGAACCAGTGGATGGGAATTCCTCTCTGTATCTTCCTCTCAGTACTCTGCCTTTCAAGACATAAATCTTTCAATAAAAATACAAAAAAACCCTAAGCCCCTCCAAATACCATAAATATTTTGTATTTTGTGAACTATTTTTTTAAAAGCAAGTGTATACTGTTCTTCCAGGTTCCCCTTATCAGTTAGTTCCTGATTAGGTTGCTCAGGAAACCCCTCACCTACTTAGTGTCTAGCCCTTCTGCTGATACCAGGCGTGCTTTGTTTCACTCATTTTACTTTAACCCAGAATCCCTATTTTGTAGGCCAGGATCCTGTGCACTTGGTAGTTTGACACCGCTCCCTTCCCTTAGATCGGAGAACCTTCAGTCCCACCAGACTCTGAGTCAACACCTCTTCACTTCCAGTGCACCTGGACTCACCAAGTCATCAAGAACATTTCAGATAATCACAGACTTTGCTCAACTCTAATTTCAGGTGCCATAAATTTGCCTACTCAGAGGGTTGGAGCTAGAGATCAATATGTACTTTGATTATCAGAGTCAGCCAGGGGCCAGCTACAGAACAAGCCAAGGTTTGTCCTTGGCAAGCTTATCTTCATGCCCCTTTCTCCACACCTGCACTTTCTCCTCACGTGTTCCTGTTAGCTCTCAGGTGCTCCTACTTTCTTCACTTTCTTTGCTAAACCTGCTCTCAAGAAGGATCTGAACTAAATCATACTAAGTTTTTTTTTTTTTAAGATTTATTTTATTTATTTGAAAGAGAGAGGTAGAGAGAGAGAGAGGTCTTCCATCCGCTAGTTCACTCTCCAGTTGGCCACAACAGCTGGAGCTGTGCCGATCCGAAGCTAGGAGCCAGGGGCTTCTTCTGGGTCTCCCACATGGGTGCAGGGGCCCAGGGACTTGGGCCATCTTGTACTGCTTTCCCAGGCCACAGCAGAGAGCTGGATCAGAAGAGGGGCAGCCAGGACTCGAACCAGTGCTGATATGGGATGCTGGCACTTCATGCCAGGGCTTTAACCCATTGCACCACAGTGCTGTCTCCAGCACACTAAGGTATTAATGATGGCTGAAACAAAATGATCACTCTGAGGTTACCAGCCTTAAAAAATTTTTTTTTTAATTTACCTGAAAGGCAGTTACACACAGAGAGACACAGAGAGATCTTCCATCTGCTGTTTCACTCCCCAGATAGCCACAATGGCCAGGGCTGAGCCAAGCTGAAGCCAGGAACTCCATCTAGATCTCCCACATGGGTGGCAGTTTGCTGCCTTCCTAGGCACATTAACAGGGTGCTAGATTCAAAGTGGAGTGGCCAGAACCAAACCAGCGCTCCAATATGGGATACCAGCATAGCAGGTGGTGACTTAACCAACTGCACCACAAGGCAGGTTCTGTTACCTGCATTTTAATAGGGTGTAAAGATAGCATTTGTTTTTTAAAAAAATATTTATTTGTCTAAAAGAGTTACACACAGAAGAGAGGCAGAGAAAGAGAGGTTTTCCATCCGCTGATTCACTCACCAATTGGCTGCAATGGCTGGAGCTGTATGGATCTGAAGCCAGGTGCCAGGAGCTTCTTCCAGGTCTCCCATGCAGGTGCAGGAGCCCAAGGATTTGGGCCATCTTCTACTGCTTTCTCAGGCCATAGCAGAGAGCTGGATTGGAAGTGGAACAGCCGGGACTCAAACCCGAGCCCATGTGGGATGCCAGCATTGCAGACGGCAGCCTTACTTACTACAGCACAGCACCGGCCCCTCCCAACCTTTTGAACTGACACAAGTTGATTTCACTTGCTCTTTTTTGCCATCTGAAAAGTGCTTTGTTGATCTTTTTTTTTTTTTTTTTAAAAATGCATTTTATTTATTTGAAAAATAGAGACAGAGAGAGACAAATCTTCCATCTGCTGAACTTAAATGACTTCAACAACCAGAGCTGGGCGAGGTCAAAGCCAGGAGCCTGGAACTCTTTCCTGTCCTTCCACATAGGCGGCAGGGGCCCGAGCTCCTGGGCGATCATCCACTGCCTTCTCAGGCACATTGGCTGGAAGCTGGAGGGGAGTGGAGCAGCTGATACTGGGTGCTGGCCTCTCAAGCAGCAACTTAACCTACTGTGCCACAACACCAACCTGTCGATCTATTCTTTTATTGATCTATTCTAGGATTTATTTCTTTGAGAGGCAGAGTTACAGAGAGAGAGAGAGAGACAGGGAGGGAGAGAGAGAGAGAGTGATTCCATCTGGTGGTTCACTCTCCAAATAGTTGCAATGGCTGGACTGGGCCAGGCCAAAGCCAAGAGCCTAGAAATCTATCCAGGTCTCCCACAAAAGTGGCAGGGGCCCAAGCATTTGAGACATCTTCCCATTGCTTTCCCAGGTGCGTTAGCAGGGAGCTGGATCAGAAGTGGAGCAGATGGGAATTGAACAGGCACTCATGGGATGCCGGCACTGCAAGCTACAATTTTTTTTTTTTTGGCCAGGCAGAGTTAGTGAGAGAGAGAGAGACAGAGAGAAAGGTCTTCCTTCCATTGGTTCACCCCCCAAATGGCCACTATGACCGGCGCACTGCGCCAATCCGAAGCCAGGAGCCAGGTGCTTCTCCTGGTCTCCCATGGGGTGCAGGGCCCAAGCACTTGGGCCATCCTCCACTGCCCTCTGGGGCCACAGCAGAGAACTGGACTGGAAGAGGGGCAACCGGGACAGAATCCGGCACCCCAACCGGGACTAGAACCCGGGGTGCCGGTGCTGCAAGCAGAGGATTAGCCTAGTGAGCCACGGCGCTGGCCTGCAAGCTGCAATTTAATACACTGCACCGGGACACCAACCACAAAAAGCCAGCTTTTAAGACGCCAAGTGTTCTAGGTGGGCACTGCCAATGCCGAGTCATTAACACTGTGGTTATGTTCCAAGTGCTTTAGCCACTTGAACCAACTTTGGTCCACTCATCATAAATAATAGGACCACACTGGGCATGAACACATGACTTCAACAATTATGAATGCCTATTGCATGGCCGACATTGTTTTAGATAGTGGTGGTGCAGCAGCCAGCAAGTGCCTACTGGCATGGAGTTTACATTCCAGCAAGGAGTGGCAGACAAAGAACATATAAAATGTGTCAGACTGTGGTTAAGTGTTACATATAGGGGGAAAAGCAAGGTGGGAAAGGAGTGTTGGGAGTGGGTTGGGAGACTCTGGCATGGAGTGATTGTCACTTTACACAGGGGGTCTTTTATAAGGTGACATTGGAGCAGACAAATGAAGGAAATCCTGGGGACATCTGGCGAGAATACTCAGCACAGGTCCCAAAAGGTACAGAGACCTAAAGGACAAAGCCCTCGTACCCTGCTCTAGAAGCAACACAAAGAGCAAGCGTTCCTTAGGATCAGCGAATTAGCTGAAGGGTAAACAGCAAACTGTGAGGCCAGACAGTGTGGTGACTGTAAGGACGCTGGCTTTTTAAAAAAGATATTTATTTATTTATTTATTTATTTGAGAGGCAGAGTTACAGATAATGAGAGGGAGAGACAGAGAGAAAGATCTTCCATCCGCTGGTTCACTTCCCAGATGACAACAATGGCTGGAGCTGCACTGATCCAAAGCCAGGAGCCAGGAGCTTCTTCTGGGTCTCCCACGTGGGTGCAGGGGCCCAACACTTGGGCCATCCTCCACGGCTTTCCCAGGCCATAGCAGAGAGCTGAACTGGAAGAGGAGCAGCCGGGACTAGAACCAGTGCCCATGAAGCTGGCTCTTACTGACTTAAGTGAGAAGTCACTAGAGGGTTTTGAGCAAAGAAGTGACATGACATGGCCTGCATGTTAAAAAGATAACTTTGGGGGCCAGCGTTGTGGCATAGTGTGTTAAACCACCGCCTGTAACACCAGCATCCCCTCTGGGCACTGGTTTAAGTCCTGGATGCTCTACTTCGGATCCGGTTCCCTGCTAATGCGTGTGGGAAAGCAGCAGAAGATGGCTCAAGTGCTTTGGCCCCTGCACCCATGTGGGAGATGCGGATGAAGCTCCTGGTTCCTGGCTCCTGCTTGGCCCAGTTCTGGCCATTGCAGCCATTTGGAGAGCTGAAGAGGCCAAGACAGCTTTGGCTGTCTGATAAGGTCACAGCAGGAGGTCTGTCTCCACTCCGGTCCTCTTGGTGGTTTTATTTTATATTGATAATTATATTCTATACAAGAAAGCCAGAGTTTCCTGGTGGTCTCACTGATGATGGCTATATTCTTGGAAATCTGTGAAAAACAACTTCTATTCAAAATGACCTCAGTGACGGTTGAGCTGTTGGATGGACTAGATCCTCCTAGAGTAATCCAACCCCTCTGATGCTTCAGTTATCTGTAATAAAAGCCTAGAGGGAATTCTAAACTGTCAGGTGTATGGTATGCAGTTAGACCTGATGTAGGTTAGGGATAAGAGGGTCTTTGGGAAAGGTCTTCAGTCTCCTGCTATAATCCACTTGAGAGCATGTCTTGACATGGATTTAGGACTTGTAAATAAGGGTTAATAATTTGAGTGGCTGAGAAACACACAAACAGTGGTAATACCTTAGTGCATGTGGCCTGGTGGAAAGAACATAAAGCAGTTACCGAAGTCAGTGAGTCTTAAATGAACTAAAACTAAATAATAGGGGGCTGGCACTGTGGCGCAGTGGGTTAACACCCTGGCCTAAAGTGCCAGTATCCCATATGGATGCAGTTCTAGTCCTGGCTGCTCCACTTCTGATCCAACTCTCTGCTATGGCCTGGGAAAGCAGTGGAAGATGGCCCAAGTCCTTGGACCCCTGCACCCGCGTGGGAGACCCAGGAGAAACTCCTAACTCCTAGCTCTGGATCGGCACAGCTCCAGCTGTTGCAGCCAATTGGAAGGTGAACCAGCAGACGGAAGACCTCTCTCTCTCCCTCTCTCTCTCTCTGCCTCTCCTCTCTCTGTGTAACTCTTTCAAATAAATAAATCTTTAAAAAAAACTAAAAATAGTGAAGAGTTATGGAAAGGACAAGTGTAATGAATGGGTTTGTAATGAATGTGGTTACTAGTAAACTAAAAGGTAAATGTTCCAATCTTCATAATCATTTTTTTTAAGATTTATTTTATTTATTTAAAAGACAGTTACAGAGTAAGGTAGAGACAGAGAGAGAGAGAGGTCTTCCATCCACCAGCTCGCTCCCCAGATGGCCGAAACAACTGGAACTGGAGCGTGAAGCCAGGAGCCTCTTCCCAGTCTCCCATGTGGGTGCAGGGACCCAGGGACTTGGGCCATCTTGTACTGCTTTCCCAAGCTACAGCAGAGAGCTGGATTGGAAAAGGAGCAGCTGGGACTAGAACAGGCTATGGGAGCTGGCACGGCAGGCCAGGGCTTTAACCCACTGCACCACAGCGCCGACCCCAATCAATTGTTATAAAACTAGATGTAGATGTTCTGATTCTTTGCAAAATAACCACTTTGTTTTGTTTTTTAAAGATTTATTTTTTATTTATTTAAAAGACAGAGTTACAGAGAGGCAGGGACAGAGAGAGGTCTTCCTCTGGTTCACTCCCCAGATGGCAGAAACAGCCAGGGCTACAGGATCTGAAGCCAGGGACTTCTTCCCATTTCCCGTGTGGGTGCATGGACCCAGGACTTGGGCCATCCTCCACTGCTTTCCTGGGCCATAGCAGAGAGCTGGATCGGAAAAGGAGCAGCCAGGACTAGAACCAGCACCCATCTGGGATGCCGGCACTTCCCACTGCACCACAGTGCCGGCCCCCATTATGTTTTTTGTAATTGATTATTATATAATTTAGCATCACTTTGAGTCTCTGTTGTATTGTATCTTAAATATCAAGTAAATATTTAAAATCAAAGAAATTGTTACACAGCTATGGAAGCTGGAATTAGGGAAGGGAAGGGTTACGCACAGTACAAGGTCAATGGTTTTAAGTGGATGGAAAGATATGAGAACAGTAAAGAATGTGTAAAATGCACAGCAGATGTAATTTAGGGTATAAAAATAAAGTCTGTGCCAGCGCCGTGGCTCAACAGGCTAATCCTCCGCCTTGTGGCGCCGGCACACCGGGTTCTAGTCCCGGTTGGGGCGCCGGATTCTGTCCCGGTTGCCCCTCTTCCAGGCCAGCTCTCTGCTGTGGCCCAGGAGTGCAATGGAGGATGGCCCAGGTGCTTGGGCCCTGCACCCCATGGGAGACCAGGAGAAGCACCTGGCTCCTGCCATCGGAGGGTGAACCAACAGCAAAAAGGAAGACCTTTCTCTCTGTCTCTCTCACTGTCCACTCTGCCTGTCCAAAAAAATAAAATAAAGTCTGGTGCTGTCTCATCAGAGCCAGGCCATCAGCCTTGCTGTGAGTGTCTCTCATCCCTCCCACACCTCTGGGAACCGGCTGGAGCTGGACTCCAGAGAGCAAACAGGTGGATGGGAGAATTTGCTCTCTTCTCTCTAACTCTGCCTTCGGAATGAATAGTAATAAAAACAAAAGAGATCACTTTGGGGTGGTGCTTGGCCTAGCAGTTAAGATGCCACTCTGGGGACCCCCACAGACCACCCAAGAGTGCTGGGGTTTCAGTCTCAGCTGTGCTCCCGGTGTGCGCCCTGGGTCCAGACAGATGATGACTCAGCAGGCAGGCAGTCCGGTGCCTGCCACCCACACGGGAAATGGACTGAGCGCCAACTCCCGGCTGCAGCAGCGGTCCTGCTGTTAGAGGTGTTTCAGGGAGTGAGCCAGCTGGAACTCAGTCTGCCTCTCAAAAAAAACAAACCAAAAAACCAAAAACCACCTCGCTTTGACTGTGAGGGCGAGAGTGGACTTGTTGGGCCACTGCAACAACGTAACCGGGTGGAAGATCACGGGACCATGGGGATCTGATCACGTGGCAGCTGAGATCCTGAACACGTTCTGAAGGCAGAGCCAACACATTTCTCCCGTCTGCTTGCTAGAGGGGACTTTATTTTTTTTTTTTTATTTTTATTTTTGACAGGCAGAGTGGACAGTGAGAGAGAGAGACAGAGAGAAAGGTCTTCCTTTGCCGTTGGTTCACCCTCCAATGGCTGCCGTGGCCGGCGCGCTGTGGCCAGCGCACAGCGCTGATCCGATGGCAGGAGCCAGGAGCCAGGTGCTTCTCCTGGTCTCCCGTGGGGTGCAGGGCCCAAGCACCTGGGCCATCCTCCACTGCACTCCCGGGCCACAGCAGAGAGCTGGCCTGGAAGAGGGGCAACCGGGACAGAATCCGGCGCCCCGACCGGGACTAGAACCCGGTGTGCCGGCGCCGCAAGGCGGAGGATTAGCCTGTTGAGCCACGGCGCCGGCTTAGAGGGACTTTATTAGGCAGGACGGCATCCTGGGCACGCTTTCACTTTTAAACTACATTTATCACCTTGCATTTTAACGTGGAAGATTCCCCTCCTCGGGCTGACTCCCCCAAGCCCACAACAGCGGGAGCCGGGGGAGGGCCGGCCTCGGCCTTGGTCTCCTGGGTGACGGCAGGGACAGAGCCAGGGCTCAACCCCGCGCGCTCTGACGTGGGAAGCGAGCTTAACCCTGCCAGGCCCCGCTGTCGCTCCAGTCCCTCTCACACCGCAAGTGTGGCCCAGTCCCCGCGCACCCTGGTCGTGGCGTCCCACGCATCAGACGTGTTGATTGACGGAAGTGCCCCGCGCCCCCAGGAGATGCCGCACAACCCACTGGCGACGCCGGCCGCGGACCGCCGAGGGGCAGCGGGTTCCGGCCACCCACGCGAGCTCCCCGCGGGAACCCAGCGGACCAGAGCTCTGCCAAACAGGAACCCAAATCCGCTCCTTTTCCAGGGCGCCCCGCCCAACTCTTGCCCCAGACCAGTCCCCGCTCGGCGCCCGCTCGGCATCCCGACCCCGCGCCCCTCATCTGTGAGGACCGCGTGCCGGCCTCGTGGGCAGGCGTGGACCGTCCCCGGAGGCGTCTGTTCCCGCGGGGACGGGTGGCCGAAGCTACCCCTGACGTCACACTGTTATTCTGAGGAAATGCACCTGCAAACCACGCTGGTCTCACTACCGCTTTCACTGCTTCACCACAGCCGGCGCAGGAACGCCCCTGAAGGCCAGGGCTTTCCCGCCAGGCAGAGGCGGCGCCGCCGCTCCCCGCCGCTCGTCCCCGCCGGCCCCGCCAAGACGTTTGCGCCTGCGCGGCATCACGCGCCCTCAGCGAACTCTCCCACTGGACAGCGGCGTCGGGTCACGTGGCACGCGCCAGCCAATGCCTGGCTGACTAGGTTGCTAGGTGACGCGGTGCCGCCTCTCCCGCTGCACTCCGGCCTGGGTCCGCTGAGGTCCGCAGGTTACCTGGCTTGGTGGTCACCGGCGCCTGCCAGGGCTTGTCGCGGTTGCCGCTTTGGCTCCAGCAGGAGCGCCGGGTGGCAGCCCGCTGCCAGACTGAACCCTAGCGTCGCGGCCTCCGCGGTCGGGAGCATGCTGGACGCTCTGAGGATGACCTGACGGCTCAGGTGCCGCAGGACCGCGCTACCGGGCCCGGTCCACTCCCCGGCTCCCTGCCTCGGCCACCTCAGCTGGAGAGAACCGGACCAGACTGCATTTCGGGCAGGGGGGTGGCTGAGGCTGTGGCTAGCCCAGAAATTAGTCCCTGGTGGGAGTGCCAGGCGTGGGTTAGGTCTGAGAAAGGCGCAGCTGGGGTTCTATGGTGTCTTGTTAGTTCTGATCGAAGGGTAACCCACTGCACAGGGATCCAGAAAAGACTCGAGTTAATTTTTTTTTTAAGATTTATTTATTTGGAACTCAGAGTGATACGGGAGGGGGAGAGAGATCTTCCCCCTGGTTCACTCCCCAAATGCCTGCAACAGCCAGAGCTAGGCTTTGTCAAAGCCGGGAGGCAGGAGCTCCATCCCCGGCTCCCACATGCGCAGGGACCCAGGCTCCGGAATCATCTTCCGTCGCCTTCCCGGGAGCTGGATCTGAACTGGAGTAGCTGGGAGTTACACCAGCCCTCACAGGGGATGCTGGCCTCATGGCTTAACCTGCTGCACCACAACTTTGACCCCTCAAATCTAACTTTAAAAAGTTCATGAGGGGGCTGGCACCATAGCTGACTTGGCTGATCCTCCACCTGCGGCGCTGGCATCCCATATGGGCATCCGGTTCTAGTCCTGGTTGCCCTCTTCCAGGCCAACTCTCTGCTCTGGCCTGGGAGTGCAGTGGAGGATGGCCCAAGTGCTTGGGCCCTGCACCCACATGGGAGACCAGGAGGAAGCATTTGGCTCCTGGCTTCGGATCAGCGCAGCGCCGGACATAGCGACCATTTGGGGGATGAGCCAACGGAAGGAAGACCTTTCTCTCTGTCTCTCTCTCTCTCAGTAACTCTGCCTGTCAAAAAAAAAAAAAAAAAAGTTTATGGGGGATGGCGCTGTGGTGTAGCGGATAAAGCCACCGCCTGCAGTGCTGGCATTCCATAGGGTGCCTATTCAAGTCCTGGCTGCTCCACTTCCAATCCAGCTTTCTGCTATGGACTGGGAAAACAGTAGAAGATGGCCCAAGTCCTTGGGCCCCTGCACTCCTGTGGGAGACCTGGAAGAAGCTCCTGGCTCTTGGCTTCGGATTGGTGTAGCTCCGGCCATTGTGGCCATCTGGGGAGTGAACCAGTGCATGGAAGACCTCTCTCTCTCTCTCTCTCTGCCTCTCCTTCTCTCTCTGTGTGTAAGTCTGACTTTCAAATAAAATAATCTTTTAAATAAAGTTTATGTATCATACATATAATTATATCATACACATAATATACATTATATATCATACATATAATTATATATGACTGTCTTTGGAATATCTGACAACAGTTCAATCTATTTTTTGCTGTTGAGCACGTTCAATCCAGAATCGTTGTGGTGTACTTTGGACTGGTATACGGAGGGTTTAGTATTCCTTCTTTCCCTAATGTATTCGGATTAAATTCACTTGTTTCTTTTTAATTATCAACCTATGAAATATGCTGGCAGGTCTCTGCCCTTTGTTTTCACGCATGGATAAGCATGGCCAGGGAGGTCTGTGTTTCTCAAGCTTGAGTGTGTCTATCAGCCACTTGGGGCTCTTGTTATAAAGCACGTTCTGACTCATTGTGTCTGGAGCAGGGGCTTCCAGGTACAGATGACCTGTTGGCCTGATGCATGCTTTGAAAAGCAATAGCCTTGGGGCCAGCATTGTGACATATAAGGTAAAGCCTCCATCTGGGACGCCGGCATCCCATATGGACAATGATTAGTATTCTGACTGTTGCACTTCCAATCCAGCTTCCTGATAATGCCCTGGAAAAAGCAGCAGGAGATGGCCCAAGTGTTTGGGCCCCTACCATTCACATAGGAGATACAGATGAAGCTCCTGGCTTCTAGCTTCGGCCTGGCCCAGTCCTGGCCACTGTGGCCATCTAGGAAGTAAATCAGTGGATGGAAAATCTCTCTGTCTTTCCCTCTCTCTTTGACTCTGGTTTTCAAATAAAGAAAGAAATCTCAAAAAACAAAAAAGCAATAACCCTATTCAAATAACATTAGTGATTGCCTCATTTTCATAACTGATTTTATACCAAAAGAGTTTTTTAAAAATTTATTTATTCGACAGAGAGGGAAAGAGAAAGAGACTTTCCATCCACTAGTTTACTCCACAAATGGCCTCAGTGGCCATGGCTGAGCCAGGCTCAAGCCAGGAGTTTGGAACTCCATCTTGGTATCCTACATGGGTGGCAGGGGCCTAAGCACCTGGGCCATCCTCCGCTGTCTTCCCAGGTGACTAGCAGGTGGCTGGATCAGAAGCAGAGCAGCTCAGACTCAAGTGGCGCTGCAGTGTGGGGTGCTGGTGTGACACGCAATGGCCTGACCCTTTGTACCACAGCACCTGCTCCCAAAACAATTTATTGACCTCCGTGAACTCTAACTACACAGCCTCTCTGTGTGGCCACTTGTGGAGTGAACCAATGATGGATGATGTCTTTCTATCTCTCCCCCCCTTTTTTTTTTCTGTCACTCTTTCAAATAATATTTATTTATTTATTTTTTATAGGCAGAGTGGATAGTGAGAGAGAGAGAGAGACAGAGAGAAAGGTCTTCCTATTGCCGTTGGTTCACCCTCCAATGGCCGCCGCGGCCGGCGCACTGCAGCTGGCGCACCGAGCTGATCCGATGGCAGGAGCCAGGTGCTTCTCCTGGTTTCCCATGGGGTGCAGGGTCCAAGCACCTGGGCCATCCTCCACTGCACTCCCGGGCCACAGCAGAGAGCTGGCCTGGAAGAGGGGCAACCGGGACAGAATCCGGTGCCCCAACCGGGACTAGAACCCAGTGTGCCAGCGCCGCAAGGCAGAGGATTAGCCTGTTGAGCCGCGGCGCCGGCCCAAATAATATTTATTTTTTTAAAGAAAGGCTGCATTTAATGCTTGCACCCCCTATTAAACTGCCTCCAACTCCAGTTTGCTGCTGCTGTACACCCTGGAAGGCAGCAGGAGATGCTCAAGTACTTCAGTCCCTGCCACACACATGGGGGAGATCCAGGCTGAGTTCCAGGCTCCTGGCTTTGCATTGGTCATTTCAGTCACTTGGAGAATGAACCACTGGATAGGAGATCTCTCTTTCTCTCTCTGAATTTGAAATTAATAAAAATTGGGACCGGTGCTCTGATGCAGCAGGTAAAGCCGTCACCTGCAGTGCCAGCATCCCTTATGGGTGCCGGTTCGAGTCCCGGCTGCTCCACTTCTGATCCGGCTCCCTGCTAATATGTCCTGGGATGCAACAGATGATGCCTCAAGTGCTCGGGCCAATGGCACCCACATGAGAGACGTGGATGGAGTTCCTGACTCCTCTTTCAGTCTGGCCCAGCCCTGAGCACTGTGGCCCTTGGGGAGTGAACCAACGGATGGAACTCCTGATTCCAACTTTCTGCTAATGCCTGGGAAGGTGCCAGATGATGGCCCAGGTGCTGGGGTCCCTGCCGTCTATGTAGGAGACCTGGAAGAAGTTCTGGGCTCCTGGCTTTGGCCTGCTCAGCCCTCGCTGTTGTGGGCACTCTGTCTCTCCCTGTCTGTCTCTCCACCTTTCAAATAAATAAATAAATCTTATTTTTAAAACTTTATTCGTTTGAGAGGCAGAGTTACTGATAGAGGGAGAGACAGAGAGGTTTTCTATTTGTTTCACTTCCCAAATGGCCATAATGACCAGAGCCGGGCCAATCTGAAGCCAGGAGCCAGGAGCTTCCTCCAGGTCTCCCACGTGGGTGCAGGGGCCAAGCACTTGGGTCATCTTCCATTGCTTTCCAAGGCCATAGCACAGAGCTGGATCAGAAGAGGAGCAGCCGGGACTCAAACCAGTGCCCATATGGGATGCCGGTGCCGCAGGCCGGAGGCTCAGCCTACTATGCCACAGCTCTAGCCCCAATAAATAAATCTTTTTTTTAAAAAAAGTTTATTTATTTGAGGGAGAGAGGGAAAGAGCAAGCCCTCATTTGCTTGGGGGTTCACTCCCCAAATGCTTACATTGGCCAAGGCTGAGCCGAGGCCAAAGCCAGGAGCCAGGGAAGCAGTTCAGGTCTCCCCGCCCACCCCCAGGAGGCAGGAGTCCAGATACTTGAGCCATCTTGGCTGCAGCTCAGAGACTGCATCAAGAACCAGAGCCAGGCACGACCCAGGGACTCCGTTAACCGCCTCCAGCGAAGTGCCGGATGTTATTGTATCTTGTAAGGCTTCTTGAAGTGTTACTTGGAAACTATGTGATTCTTTGGGGTCTCGCTCTTAGGCTTGTGAGGCAGGACCAGAGCAATGCAACCCTAGCGCTCATTATTTCCTCCAGCTGAGACAAGTACTCTTCCCATTGCCCACAGAGGAGGAGTTCCCCGTGTGGCTGGGAGGAGTAGAATGGTGTCCAGTGCAGTGTAGACACCAGGTGCTTTGCACCCTCATTCTTTCATGTTCTTCCCCGGCCCTAGGTAGTTTTCTCACACATGTGTGCTGAGCCGTGGTCTGCTCAACACTAGAAGGGGTCCTTTACCAATTCCCGAGTTCTGGCTGTGTGCTGCTCCACTCTCTCTAGTACTTTGCCACTGCATTGTAGCTGCCTTGGTCTCCCTGGACTCTCAGCTCTGTCTCTGCACAGGGATTCCACTGAGCTCTGCCTCCGTTGTCCTTCCTGCCACTGTAGCTTGGAAAGTCTCAAGGCCATAAACCGGGGTGGTAACAGGACTCCTAATATTTAGTGTGCTTTTTTTTCCAGGTGCAAGGCAGAGAGACACAGAGAGATCTCCCACCTGCTGGTTCACACCCGAAATGCCTGCAACAACCAGGGCTGGGTCAGGCTGAAGCCAGGAGCCCAGAACACCATCCATGTCTAGCAGGTGGGTGGTGGAACGGACCCAACTACTTGAGCCATCATTGACTGCCTTCCAGGAAGCTGGATCGAAAGTGGAGGAGCTGGGATTCAAACCGTGTTCTCCAGTATGGGATGTGGGTGTCCAAGCACCATTTTAAAAAAAGATTTATTTATTTATTTACTTGAATTGCAGAGTTAGAGAGAGAGAAAGAGAGAGAGAGAGAGAGAGAGATCTTCCATCCATTGGTTGCTCCCCAAATGGCTGCAATGGCTGGGGCTGGGTCAGGCAGAAGCAAGAAGCCAGGAGCTTCTATTGGGTCTCTCTCAAGGGTGGCAGGGGCACAGACACTTGGGCCATCTTCTGCTTTTCTCGTGATATTGGCCAGGAGCCAGATCTGAAGTGGAGTAGTCAGGACACAAACCAGCACCCTTATGGGATGCTGGCATCACAGAGAGTGGTCTTACCTGCTAGCCACAGTGCTGGCCCACAAGCAGCATCTAAAACACTGAGCCAAATGCCTGCCCCAAAACCGTTTTTTCTCCCTTCCTTTCCCTTCCCTTCCCTTCCTTTCCCTTCCCTTCCCTTCCCTTCCCTTCTTTTTTCCTCTCCTCTCCTCTCCTCTCCTCTCCTCTCCTCTCCTCTCCTCTCCTCTCCTCTCCTCTCCCCTTCCTTCCTTCCTTCCTTCCTTCCTTCCTTCCTTCCTTCCTTCCTTCCTTCCTTCCATCTTTTTTTTTTGTCCATATTTTGATTGTTTTAGGTGGGAAAGTAAATGCAGTCCCTGTTTCTTTATCTTATCTTCTGCAAGTTGAAGTCCAAATATCATGCCAGTCTGAAACAACACGCCCCAAATTATTAGCTATTGAACTTTTAACCTAGATTGTATGCTATTGAACTCGCATTCAACTTATTTCCAGAGGAAGACAGCTATTATCCCATCCTTACATGCCTGACAAACTTAACCATTGTGTGGCCCTTGGCTGACACTTAGTAAAAGCTAGAGTGAGGAGCCGGCGCTGTGGTGTAGCAAGTTAAGCCACCACCTGCAGCACCAGCATCCCACATAGGTGCTGGTTCAAGTCCCTACTGCTCCACTTCCGATCCAGCTCTCTGTGAATGTCCCTGGGAGGGCAGCGAATAGTGGCCCAAGTCCTGGTGCCCTTGTACCCACGTGGGAGACCTAGAAGAAGCTCCTGACTCCTGACTTTGACCTGGCCCAGCCCCAGCTAGTGTGGCCAACTGGGGAGTGAACCAGCAGCTGGAAGATCTCTCTCTCTCTTTCTTTCTCTCTCTCTGTGCCTTTCAAATAAACAAATAAATCTTAAAAAAAAACCAGCTAGAGTGGATGAATAAACTGTTTCGAGCAAGCAGCTCTTCATCAGCTTGTGGCATTTTCTTCTAACACTTGTTGACAGACGTTTGCAATCCCCTTTCTTGCCTGCCAGTAGCAAGTGGAAGCCAGACAAAATGAAAGTCCTGGGACTTGTTAGTTGTGATTCTAATTAGCCACAAAAATGCACCCCTTATAGAAACTTGTTTACAGGAATGAGGGAATTTTAGGGATGATAAAACTGCTCTAAAACTAGGTTGTGGTGATAGTTGCCTAAGTTTACTAAAATTATTGAATTAGACACTTAAAAATAAGCTAATTGAGGGCTGGCACAGTAGGTTGATCCTCTGCCTGCAGTGCCGGCATCCCATATGGGCACCAGTTCTACCCAGCTGCTCCTCTTCTGATCCAGCTCTCTGCAATGGCCTGGGAAAGCAGCAGAAGATGGCCCAGGCACTTGGGCCCCTGTACGTACATGGGAGATCTGGAGGAAGCTCCTGGCTTCTGATTTTGGATCGAGCTAGCTCTGGCTGTTGTGGCCATTTGGGGAGTAAACCAGTGGATGGAAGATCTTTCTCTCTGTCTCTCCCTCTCACTGTAACTCTACCTCTCAAATAAATAAATAAGATCTTTTAAAAAACTGAGCAAATTGAATTAAAAAATTAAACAGGGCAGGAGTTTAGCCTTCCAGGGAAGCTGCCGGGTCAGAAGCCCAAGCCCCACATCTGAGTGCCGGTTCAGTTCCCAGCTCCTTGGCTCCGGAGTCCCGCTGCCTGCTAATAGAGACCTGGGAGGCAGCTGAGGGCTCAGGTAATTGGTCACCTGTCACCCGTGACGGGGATTTGGAATTAGTTCCTGGCTCAGCCCTAGCTGTGGTGGTCTCAGTCTCTCTGCATCTCAAATAAAAATAAAAAAGAATTAATTTTGTGGTATGTAAATTACATCTGAAGAAAGCTTTCTTAAAAAGCTTATCTTGGGGCTGGCACTGTGGCGCCAGTGGGTTAGAGCCCTTCTGGCCTACTGGCGTAAACTCAGAGGTCCCTACCTCCTCTCCTTCACAGAACTCCAAAGAGTTTGCTTACCCAATTACTAGCACAAGGACACGACTCAGGAACAGGCAGATGGAAATGTTCAGGGCAAGGAATGTGGGAGGGTGCAGAGCTTCCACACCCTGTTAGTTCCCGTTAGGTCACATTGCTCTCCCTGCACCTCTGCATGTTCACCAACCCAGAAGCTCTCTGCACCCCATCCTTTGGCTTTGTTTTGTGTTTTGAGAGCCAGAAGATCTGAGAGAGACAGAGACAGAGTGAGCTCCATCCTCCAGTTCATTCCCTAAATGCCTGCAAAAGCCAGGACAAAAAGCAGACAACGCCCTGTGAACTTCACCTAGGAGACTTCCTGCGGCCCCCACCCACCTTATCAAGGTCCACCTGGTGCTCTGCACTCCCCCAACAAGCAGCTTAAGGAGGGGCTCTGCCTGCTGCTCCAACAATGAAGCCTGGCTTCCGCCCCTGCCCCATCCCGGCAGGCTCAGCCCCACTCTCTACTCGCTTCCCCTATTCTCTCCCCCTAAAGTCTTAGCTACTTTCAACAGCCGCCCCCCTGCCTTCTTCTAACACTGAAATCCTGAATCCTAACGGGGTGCCTGCCTTCAACTCGGAGCTCCGGCTTCTGACTCCAGTTTCCCGCGGACCCTGGAAGGCAGTGGTGATGGTTCTGGTGGTCGGGTTTCCAGCTCCTGGCTTCGCACCTGTCATCCTGCCATCACACGTGTTTGGGGAGTGGGCCCGGGTGTGGGAGCTCTCTGTATGACTCCCTAACAACAAAGAGTTAAAATAAAAAAGAAAGACGTGTCATAACTGTAAAAGAAGCTGTGTCAGCCGACTGAATGACTGAAGGTGAGCGCTGACCCTTTTCGGAATGTTCTGCCCTTCCTTTCTTGGTTAGATGGTCAAGCAGAATTTTCTGTGTCCTCTCCTGGCTTTGACTGTGAAGCAGTGAAACTCAGAACTCACTGGGATGGTTCATTTCCTGCAGAGAGACAGAGAGGGCCAATTACCTGGCACCTGGATAAAAAATGGTCAAAAGAATCAAGTTTCCTTGGGGCCGGTGCTGTGTCGCAGTAGGTTAATCCTCTACCTGTGGTGCCAGCATCCCATATGGGCACCGGTTCTAATCCCGGCTGCTCCTCTTCCAATCCAGCTCTCTGCTGTGGTCTGGGAAAGTAGTAGAAGATGGCCTAGGTCCTTGGGCCCCTGCACCCACGTGGGAGACCTGGAAGAAGCACCTGACTCCTGGCTTTGGATGTTGCAGCCTTTGGAGAGTGAACCAATGGATGGAAGAACTTTCTCTCTGTCTCTCCTCTACTTCTCAAATAAATAAATAAATAAAATCTTTTAAAAATCAAGTTTCCTGTACCATGTGATGAGCTGAGCAGAGTGACTGGGTAACCCACAGTACCCATTATTGTTGTTTAGATTTTAAAAAGATGTCACTCTTGGAGGTGGTGCCATGTGTAATTTTATAGCCTTGATGAATGGAAGTGTGTGTGGGGGGGTCTTTGACAATCTCTGTGGCAAAGATCTCTGCTTGGCCCAACTTTAGCAGGCTGCTGAACCTTCTCCCAGGCCCAAAGGTGCACTTGTTTATAAAGTCCAGCTTCAGCGAAATCAGTGGTACAAGAACTCCCCAGCCCAGATGCCTCATCCTCCCGGGTAGCTGACCAATTCCCAGTCTTCCACCATCCGCCAGGTGCCGTCGGCTCACCCTCGCCTGTCTCTAGCAAGAATCCTGCTTGGTCAGGGTCTCCGGATCCTCCATACCCCTGGTGTTTCCTCCTGGTCATTTCCATCCACTGACCCCCACAGCCTGACCCATAGTGATAAACTCCCACTTGTCACACTGTGTTGAGTTGAGCCCAATCCATCTCCCTTATTGCAAGACCCCTTTGCCTCACCCCTATACCTACTGCTGCACTTCTGAATAAAGTCTTCCCTACCATACTCTTCACAAGTGTCACTGTTAAAGTGTCACTTTAACAGATGAAAGTATTCTGCTATGGTTTGGATGTGGGTTCTCCTCCAAAGACTCATTTCTGGAAGCTCGGTCCCTGGGATGGTAACATGTGAGACAGTGGAACCTTTAAGAGGTGGAGCCTAATGAGAAGTAACTGTCTCTCCGGGACAAAGACAGCAAAGATGGTGTAGCCGGCTGGGTGGAATGTCCCAGAAAGCCCCCATCCAGTCGCCTTGCTGAGGCTGGAGTTGCTGCAGGTCATTTCCAAGCTTTCGCAAGGCTAGACAAGTTCAAAGCATTGACCTCTGCAGAATCCTTGGGTCATTCACCTGACCTAAAGGAATCCAGCAGACAGCTGAGACGCACGCGGGTGGTGTTTGCCTACATTCTTTTGGCTATCACAGCTTTTTGGCCTTGTCAGTTGCTCTCCCCCATCCAGGAGATCTGGTCAATCATTCGCTCGCTCACAGAACATTTACTGCTTATTCCTTGCAAGTACTGCCCTTGGAGGCTGGCCAAAGCATGAAGCAGACACTGATTTAAAATTTACAAGTCCAGTGCCTCCCACCCTTTTTCCTTGTCATGGCACACATAGAAAATAACTATGGTTGAGATTTGGCAGAAAAATTACATTTTCTTTATATTCTATAATGTGATTTTTAAAAAGATGTATTTATTTATTTGAAAGTCAGAGCTACACAGAGAAGAGAAGGAGGGGCAGAGAGAGAGAGAGAGAGAGGGAGGGAGAGGGAGAGAGAGGTCTTCCATCCGCTGGTTCACTCCCCAAATGGCCGCATGGCCAGAGCTGGGCTGATCCAAAGCCAGGAACCAGGAGCTTCTTCTGGGTCTCCCATGCGGGTGCAGGGACCCAAGGCCTTGGGCTATCTTCCATTGCTTTCCCAGGCCATGACAGACAGCTGGATTGGAAGTGGAGCAGCTGGGACTCGAACCGGTGCCCATATGGGATGCTGACACTGCAGGCGGCGACTTTATCTGCTATGCTACAGTGCCAGCCCCAGTGTGATTTTGAAC
The DNA here is from genome assembly GCA_015711505.1 of Sylvilagus bachmani. NCBI lineage: Eukaryota > Metazoa > Chordata > Mammalia > Lagomorpha > Leporidae > Sylvilagus > Sylvilagus bachmani. The sequence continues at coordinate 9,313,728 of CM027388.1, read as the reverse complement.
AATAAAATCAAAGTGTTAGGAAAAGCAATGAAGGTTGAGCTAATACAAACCTCTTAATAAAATGTGTTCAGTACCTTAGCCTTCTTCTGTGATTGTAACTGTAATATCAGGTTTGAAAAAAAAATGAAGTTTGATGTTTGAAATGGCATGCAATAATGGGTGGACTTAAAAAAGTTCTATTCATTTATTTGCAAAGCAGAGAGATGGAGACAGCTGGGTTGCTCCCCAAGTGACCACAAGAGCCAGGGCTGGGCCAGGCTGAGACCAAGAGCACCTCACACTTTTGAACTCGTTTCTGACTCTTGAAACTGGAGCGTGGTCCTTACCGGTTGTTCTTGGGAGGCTCAGACAAGCTCCAGCGTGTAAGAACATCGCAGGGCTGGGCTTTTGGCACAGCCGCTGAGACGATGTCTGGGACACCCACATCCCATGTTCTGGAGGGCCTGGGGCTTGCTCGGGCTGGCATGACCAGGGCTGTGCAGTGTGCCAGCAGGAGTGAACACAGCGGTACACTGGGTGGAACAAGGCTAGCCATGGCGGCGACAGCTTTATAGGGATGTGTCACTGGTCAATAATGTTAAAAATAGTTGGAGAGCTAGGAGGCTGAGACAGTCCAGTACCTTGGGTTCCTATACAAGCAAACTGCAACTCAGCTCAGTGTGGACAGTAAAACAAAACTGAAGCTCGCCAGACCAGACCTCTAACTAGAGATGGTCACCACCCCCAACTCACTTCTCACCGGGACTTTCCCCGTTAGCCAGTCAAACGTTTTCTTCGTCTTGCTTCCTGAAGCGTGCTGTGAAGATTTCCCCTTCCTGGCCCCTGGTGGAGCCCTGCACCATTTGGGGTGGGTCTAGTGCTGTGTAGGTAATGAATTGCTGAATACTCAGCAATACTTTTTTTTTTTTGACAGGCAGAGTGGATAGTGAGAGAGAGAGACAGAGAGAAAGGTCTTCCTTTGCCGTTGGTTCACCCTCCATGGCCGGCGCACTGCGCTGATCCGAAGCCAGGAGCCAGGTGCTTCTCCTGGTCTCCCATGGGGTGCAGGGCCCAGCACTTGGGCCATCCTCCACTGCACTCCCGGGCCACAGCAGAGAGCTGGCCTGGAAGAGGGGCAACCAGGACAGAATCCAGCACTCCGACCGGGACTAGAACCCGGTGCACTGGCACCGCAGGCGGAGAATTAGCCTAGTGAGCCTCGGCGCTGGCAATACTCACACTCTTAAATTGTACTGTGCCTGTTTCTCTCTTCATGATAATGTGAACTATTTTTTTGCTAAAACAGATGTGTTTTGAAATTAATTAAATGAAAACTCACAAACCTAAATCTAAGAGAAACACTGCTTAACGGAGCATCATAGAGCTCCGTGCTGCAGACCCATGGAGGATGGGGGGAGGGGAGGCGAATTCTCCCTTTTGCTAACAGGGATCGAGATAGTGATGGTGAAGCCAGGATTTAACTTTTTAACTTTTCTTCAAAAGATTTTTTTTTATTATTTAGTTGAAAGGGAGAGTTACAAAGACAGAAGGAGAGACGAGAGAAATTTTCCATCCCTTGGTTCACTCCCCAAATGGTCACAATGGCCAGGGCTGGGACAGGTGGAAGCCAGGAGCCTGGAGCTTCTTCCAGGTCTCCCAGAAGGGTGCAGGGGCCCAAGCATTTGGGCCATCTTCTGCCGCTTTCCCAGGCACATTAGCAGGGAGCTGGAGAGGAAGTGGAGCAGCCAGGAATTGAACTGACTTGAATATGGGATGCTGGTGTTGTGGGTGGCAGCTTAACCCGCTAAGCTACAACGCTGGCCCCTTTAATTTTCTTTTTAAAATTTTATTTCAGAGGCAGAAGGAGACAGCAAGAGAGCTCCCACCTTTGGTTCACGCCCCCAAAATGCCCAAATCGGCCCCCGGCTAGGGCTGAACCTGAAAGCTGGGAACTGAGTCTAGATCTCGAGGTGGATGTCAGGAACCCACGCAGGCTGGAGTCCTCACCACCGCCCGCCAGGGTCCACATTAGCGGGAAGCTGGAGAGAGGAGCGGAGCTGGGTACTGAACCCAGGTCCTCCCTGTGGGAGGGGGCGTCCTACCCACCGTATTAGCTGCAAGACCGGATGCTTGCCTAGTGGGTTTTTCCCTGATTGCAGATTCTGGCTTATGCCAGGGCTTTACAGGAATCCCAGAGTGGTCTGGGGCTTCAGCTGGGCATTGGGCATGCAGAGGTGAGGGTTGGGGTGGGGCAGTCCAGGCACAGAGACTGCCAGGAGCAAGGAAAAGAGGCAAGAAAGTAGGGCCATCAAAGGTGAGTGACGGCTGGAGGCCAAGCACAGGAAGATGCCGCATGGGATACAGGCGTCAAAAGACGATGGGTTCCGGAAGCCGTACAAGCAGGAAAGCCGACGGTGACACTGGTAGACGCGGGACAGTCGGGGCCAAGGGAGCCACAGAGGCAATGAATGGAGGCCTTGTCGAATGCCAGAGCATGGAGCACGGAGCATGGGGCATGGGGCAGGGTCACAGGCGAGCAGGTGGAAAGTCGCTGGCTGAACTGGCAGCCTACCTGGGGCTCTGGCAGATCATCCAGGTGGGGAATGTGAAGACGCGTGACAGGAGCTCTGGCTTGCGCTCTGGCTTTGTGGATGCTCTGCCTGCAGGAGAAAACTGTTACATCGATGTTCAAGGACACCATCGGAGAAGGAGCCCACAGACAGGTGGAGGAGACCAGGGCAGCACCCGGCCAGAGGCCACCTGAGGACCATTTCAGGGCGGGCGAGTTTGCCAGCAATGAATGACGGAAGGAGGTTGGAGTTGTGTCATGCAGCGCTTGGCATATGGTGGACACTTGATAAATAATTGTGTGATTGGTGGGAAAAAACTAGGAATAAGAACGTTATGCATTTGGGGTGGGTTTTATGGTGCAGCAGGTTTAGCGTGCATCCCATATCAGAGTGCCTGAGATAGAGTCCACGTCGGCCTCTGCTTCCCACCCAGCCTCCTACTCATGACGCCCTGGGAAGCAGTGGATGATGGTTCGAGACCTGAGCCCTGCCACCCTCTGGGAGACCCACATGGAGTTTCCGGCTCCTGGCTTCATCCGAGTCCAGCCCCAGCTGCTGTAGGCATTTGAAGATGGAAGATTCTTTTTCTCTGTCTGCCTTTCAAATAAACAAACAAATAAATAAATACATAAGCATTAAAAAAGAAAACGATGCATTCAGGAGAAGCACTATGAAAGAAATAGCAGTAGAATCTGGGAGCTAAGAGAATGGCGGAGAGATCAATGCATTTGTTAAGTGGCCAGGACTTGCCTGGAGGTGGCTTCTAACCCTGGACACTCTTTATCGACTGCCAGGGAGCTTTGTCTCCACCTGTGGAGTGGAGGCTGTGGTGTGGTTTAATGTGTGACCTTTGGGGTCCTCGCTGGGGCTTAGTGGGTTAAACTGCCACCTGCAGCACCAGCATCCTGTATGGTTGCGGTTCAAGTCTAGGCTACTCCACTTCCTAGCCAGCTCCTTGCTAGTGCTCCTGGGAAAGCAGTAGAAGATGGTCCACGTGCTTGGGCCCCTGTACCCATGTGGGAGACCTGGAAGAAGCTCCTGGCTCCTGGCTTCGGCGGAGTCCAGCTCCAGCTATTGGGACCATTTAGGGAATGAACCAGCAGATGGAAGACCTGTCTCTCTCTCTCTCTGCCTCTCTCTGTCTTTCAAATAAATAAATAAATCTTAAAAAAAAAGTATGTGACGCAAACTTGGCCTTTTCCATTCAAGCCCAACTTTTAGGAAGTAAAAAAAAAAAAAAAAAAAAAAAAATCCACCACCAAATGGCTCCCAGCATTCCATCACAAATCCCCTCTTGTCCCCTTAGTAGCAAAAAGATAAGAAAAAGCCGGGCTCCTGGCTCTGTGTCCTTCCCTCCGGCTCGCTTTCTTAAAAACATGTTTTAAAAGACCGCTTTCTGCTTTCGGAGAATCCCACTGCAGGTATTTCTTAATGCATTACTGTTATTGCTATTATCATTATTGTTTTTAATGCATTTCCAATTTCTGTGGCTTAGAGGAAGGTGTCTTCGTTTCAAATCTTCCCAGCAGGGCAGGTGGGCACCAGCGGGAGCCTGGGCCTGGCCTTATTTATCTAGGAGCCAGAGGCTGAAGTCCAGCGAGGGGCGTGGGGAGAATGCGCGGTCCCTAGAGCCCCTCCCCTGCCCTTTGAACCCGGACGGCTCTAGCTGCTGGACCAGAGGGCAGCCAGTGGCACAATGCTGCGTCTGCTGGCGTACGGCTCTGCTCGTGGCCTGGCGGCCCGCGTGGGCGTGCGTCCGGCCGCGGGGCTCTGCCCCCCGGGGCACAGCCCCAGCCGCTGGGCTTCTGATGTCGCCCGGAACCAGCCCCCCAGCTCGGAGTTCGTGGCCCGCTCGGTGGGCGTCTGCTCCATGATGCGGCTGCCCCTGCAGGCCTCTCCGGAGGGGCTGGACGCCGCCTTCGTCGGGGTGCCCCTGGACATCGGGACCTCCAACCGGCCGGGGGCGAGGTAAGGGGCGAAGGACCAGGGCTGGGCACACGTGGGATGTGGGAGGTGCACAGACCGGCGCTGGGCCGCTCTCACCCCACCTCGGCTGGGGAGCTGGCTGGCGGCCGGGCTCCGGAATACCACCGGTGGTCTGAGAGTCGAGTTCCCTGGTCCCTCAACAGATCACCTCACCTCCCACCCCCAGCACTTGCTGGGAGGGCTCATTCTCTGTCATCTTGGTGTCATCCACTCAGAAGGTTCTGGAACCCTGGCCTGATTCACGTCTCATGCTGTGCCTTGCTGGGGTGCACCTAAGGAACCCCATCTCCCCTCCGACCTCCCTCTTCTCCGTGGCAGGTGACATTGCACTTGAGAATAGAAGCTGACTGCCCCTTCGCAGAACCTCTAGGTGTAGGCTGACTTAAATGCTCAAATTAAGGCATTTTTCCTAAGATCAAGTCAAAGGGAGTAAAATCCATTTTCCTACTTAGTAGGGATCAACAATTTCTTTTTAAAAATTAAAAAATTATTTGGATTTATTTGAGCGTCGGAGGGGGGAGAGTTCCAATCTGCTGGTCCACTCCCCAAATGCCCAAAATGGCCAGGGAGCTAAAGGCAGGAGCTGGAAACTCAAGGCAGGTCTCCCACATGGGGCGGCAGAAACCCGATTTTGTGAGCCATCACCGCTGCCTCCCAGGATCCGCATCAGTAGGGGGCTGGAGTCCTGAGTGGGACCCAGGAGTTGAGCACAGGAATTCTGATTTGGGATGTAGGCATCTAACTGGCATAATTTTTTAAAAAGTGATTTATTTATTTGAAAGACAGTGTTACAAGGAAGGGCAGAAGGAGAGACAGAGAGAGGGATCTTCCATCCACTGGTTCACTCCCCAAATGGCCACAGTGGTCAGGGCTTGGCCAGGCTGAAGCCGGAAGCCAGGGGCTAGGAGCTTCCTCTAGGTCTCTCATGTGGGTGTGGGGGCTCAAGGACTTGGGCCATTCACTGCTGCTTTCCCAGGCGCACTTGCAGAGAGCTGGATTGGAAGTGGAGCAGCCAAGCCACAAACTGGCACCAGTGTGGGATGCCGGCACTGCAGAAGGTGGCTTAACCCTTTGTGCCACAGCACCGGCACCATCCTCCCGCACCGCCCGGCCCCGCATTTTAACTGGTACACCATTTGGCTGTTTCTGCCATTTGGGGAATGAATTATATCTCTCTGGGCGATGGAACATCTCTCTCTTGGAAGCTCTCTCTCTCGTGCTGTTTCAGGTAGTTGAAAATATATAAATGCACTTCAAAACGGTGCCTTTAATCTCTTTAATACATAGCCTAGCTCAGTGGTTCTTGGGTCTGGCTTTGGGCCCAGGGGACATCTGGTACTGTCTGGAGGCAGTTTTGGTTGGCACAGCTTGGGGGTAGGTATTGGTGACATCTAGTGGGTGTGGGCCAGGATGCTGCTGCAGCTCCCACGGGAGTGAGTCACCGGGGGGCCCCCCAGGCCAGCAGAGCCCAGGCTGAGGAGCCCTGGCCTTCATCTGCAGACGGCTGATCGTGATTCTTCCTCCTCCAGATTCGGACCGCGACGCATCCGGGAGGAATCCGTGCTGCTGCGGGCAGTGAACCCCAGCACCGGTGCCGTCCCCTTCCAGTCCCTCATGGTTGCAGACCTGGGCGACGTGAATGTCAATCTTTACAACCTCCAGGACAGCTGCCGGCTGATTCGAGAAGCCTATCAGAGAATCGTGGCGGCTGGCTGTGTTCCTCTGACCCTGGGTAATGGTGTTGGTGGGGCAGGTGCTGGTCTCTGCGCTCAGAGTGTTTGTTTATCCCGGGCTTGGCTCCAGATGCTTCTTCAGGGCAGACCACCGTGAAGACGGACAGGGGGCGGACGGCGTGGTTGTATCCCGCTTGGGATGCCTGCAACAGTCCCGGCTCCTTCACTTCCGATCCAGCTTCCTGCTCACGTGCACCCTGGAGACAGCAGATTGTGGCTGAAGTACTTGGGCGCCTGCCACCCACACAGACCCGAGTGGAGTTCTGTACCCTTCGCGTGAGCCTGGTTCAGCCCTGGCTGTTGCAGGCTTTTGGGGCATAAACCAGTAGATGGAAGATTCTCGAATTCTCTCTCTCCCTTTTCCTCTCCTTCCTTCCTGCTCTGCTTTTCAAGTAGATGGAAGATAAACCTTTGTTAAAAAATAGCTGATATCGCATAACACATACTAGTGTCTTTTTTTTTTAAAGATTTATGTAGTTTTTTATTTGAAAGGCAGAGTGACAGGAGAGAAAGGGAGAGACAGGTCTCTCATCCGCCCATATGCTGGTTGGAATGGCTACAACAGCCAGGGCTGGGCCGGGTCAAATCCAGCAGCCTGGAACTCCACGCAGGCCTCCCACGTGGGTGCAGGGGCACAGGTACTTGGGCCAGCATCTGCTGCTTTCCCAGGCTCCTTAGCAGGGAGCTGGATCGGAAGTGGAGCAGCCAGGACTGGATCCCTGGAACTGGCACTGTGATATGGGATGCCAGTGATGCAAGTGGCAGCTTAACCCGCTGTGCCACAGTGCCAGCCGTGAAAGAGAACATTCCAATTCGCCAATTTCAATCCCTGGGGAAAGGATGGTTAAATTTTTGGACTAGCACAGCTGACAGGGCTGGTGGGATTGGATGAGGCAAGTGAGGCACTTGGTGCAAAATTTAAGGGATCAGGGAGACAAGTATTACTGGCTTTTGCCTTTGGCCTCAGGCCCCAGTGTAGCTTGGAACACCATGACCATTGATGTGTCTCTTTAAGAATGTCTGAAGTTTTTGTTTGTCATGAGTTTTTTTCCTGCATTGACTTTGACTTTTTTTCTTTAATGTATTTTATTTATTTGAAAGGCAGAGGTAGAAAAAGAGAGCGATTGATCTCCCATTCACTGGTTCCCTCCCCAAACACCTGCAGTGGCCACACTTGGGCGAGGAAGAAGCCAGGAGCTGGGAGCTCGGTCTGGGTCTCTGTGTAGGTGGCAGGAACCCAGCTGCTTGGTTCTTCATCTGCTGCCTGCTCTGGTGTGCACTGGGGGCGGAGGCTGGAGTTGGGGGCGGAGCCAGGCCTTGAACCCAGGCACTCTGACGCGAGATGCGGGCGTCCCAGGTGGTGTCTTCATGGCTACACCATACGCCTGCCCCATGGCATTGAGTTTGGTTTTCAAAAGCCCCACAATAAAGTTGTTCCGATCTTGAACGCTAGGTTTCTTGGCTTCCTTTAAGTTTGGAACCCCAGTAAGTGCACCACACATTTAGCTCATCCTTAACGCAGTCCTCAGTCCCAGGCCCGGAAAAGGCTGTTCCCAGGGACTCATGGTGACTTTCCGACAAGTTCAAGACGAGGTTTAATGACCTTATTTGCAAGGAAAACCGCAAAGTCCTGGTTATTTTTTTATTTTTATTTTTTAAAAGATTTTATTTGGCCAGCGCCGTGGCTCAACAGGCTAATCCTCTGCCTTGCGGTGCTGGCACACTGGGTTCTAGTCCCGGTTGGGGCGCCGGATTCTGTCCCGGTTGCCCCTCTTCCAGGCCAGCTCTCTGCTGTGGCCTCGGAGTGCAGTGGAGGATGGCCCAAGTGCTTGGGCTCTGCACCCCATGGGAGACCAGGAGAAGCACCTGGCTCCTGCCATCGGATGAGTGCGGCGGCCATTGGAGGGTGAACCAACGGCAAAGGAAGACCTTTCTCTCTGTCTCTCTCTCTCTCTCTCTCTCTCTCACTGTCCACTCTGCCTGTCAAAAATTAAAAAAAAAAAAGATTTTATTTATTTGAGAGGTAGAGTTACAGACAGTGATAAGAAGAGACAGAGAAAAAGGTCTTCCTTCTGCTAGTTCACTCCCCAGATGGCCGCAACGTCTGGAGCTGCGCTGATCCGAAGCCAGGAGCCAGGAGCTTCTTCCAGGTCTCCCACGCCAGTGCAGGGGCCCAAGGACCTAGGCCATCTTGCTTTCCCAGGTCACAGCAGAGAGCTGGATTTGAAGAGGAGCAGCCGGGACTAGAACTGGTGCCCATATGGGATGCCTACATCGCAGGTGGAGGATTAACTGTCCTGGGGACATTCTACAATGCACTATGGGGCGGCTTTTCCCTTCACCTCCCCCACTGCCACGGAAGCGTTTCTTTCTCCTCTGGTTCACAGATTGTGGAAATGATCTATTTTCCAAATATCAGTATTTATTCTGGTCAAATTTGAAGGCCTCCCCTCCTGTGCAGTGGTAAGGAGTGCGTTTTGTGATTGGCATGATTGGAAATCTCAGCTACACCTCTCGTAAGCTCAGCCTCCCGCTCACCGAGCTACCGCTGAGTGCACTGCCCAGTGCTTCATTTCCTCGTCTGTAAAGTGGGAATGATAGGGCCGGTGCTGTGGTGTAGCAGGTAAAGCCGCCTGTGATGCTGGCACCCCATATGGGCGCTGGTTCAAGTCCCCGGCTGCTCCACTTCTGATCCAGCTCTCTGCTAGTGGCCTGGGAAAGCAGTGGAAGATGGCCCAAGTGCTTGGACCCTGCACCTACATGGGAGACGCAGAGAAAGCTCCTGACTCCTGGCTTCAGATCAGCCCCATTGGGGCCATTTGGGGAGTGAACCAGCTGATGGGAGACCTCTCTATCTTTTCCTCTCTCTCTCTCTCTAACTCTGCCTCTCAAATAAATAATTCTTTTTTTTTTCCCACAGGCAGAGTGGACAGTGAGAGAGAGAGAGACAGAGAGAAAGGTCTTCCTTTGCCGTTGGTTCACCCTCCAATGGCTGCCGCGGCTGGCGCGCTGCGGCCGGCGCACCGCGCTGATCCGATGGCAGGAGCCAGGTGCCAGGTGCTTTTCCTGGTCTCCCATGGGGTGCAGGGCCCAAGCACTTGGGCCATCCTCCACTGCACTCCTGGGCCACAGCAGAGAGCTGGCCTGGAAGAGGGGCAACTGGGACAGAATCCAGCGCCCTGACTGGGACTAGAACCCGGTGTGCCGGCGCCGCAAGGCAGAGGACTAGCCTGTTGAGCCACGGTGCCGGCCCAAATAAATAATTCTTAAACAAGAAAATTATTTATTTAAAGGCAGAGTTACAGAGGGAGAGAGAGAAAAAAAAAAAAAGGAAAGAGAGAGATCTTCCATCTGCTCATCCACTCCTAAAAGGGCAACAGATGGGGCTGGGCCAAGATGAAACCAGGAGCCCATAACTCCACCAGATCTCCCACTGGGGTGGTGGGGGCTGCTCCCTTCCACAGGTGCGTTAGCAGCTGGGTTGGAAGTGGGGCAGCCAGGACTTGGGGCAGCACTCATATGGGATACGGGCACCACATTGTGGTTCCCTGTGGTTATAACCTTCAGTGTAATGGAAAGGGTGGCAGAATTGGGTAAGTTTAAGATTATTCTGTGAAATCATCCAATCTGCATTCCAGATTTCTCCTTTTTCCTCTTTGCAGGTGGAGATCACACAATCACATATCCCATTTTGCAAGCGGTGGCAAAACAGTAAGTCCCAAGTGGCGTGGCTTTCAGTGAGGTTTAAAAATGCAGAGGTCTGGCTGGTGCTGCAGCTCACTAGGCTAATCCTCTGCCTGTGGCACCGGCACACCGGGTTCTAGTCCCGGTCGGGGCACCGGATTCTGTCCTGGTTGCTCCTCTTCCAGTCCAGCTCTCTGTTGTGGCCTGGGAAGGCAGTGGAGGATGGCCCACGTGCTTGGGCTCTGCACCCCATGGGAGACCAGGAGAAGCACCTGGCTCCTGGTTTCAGATCAGTGTGGTGCGCTGGCTGTGGCAGCCATTGGAGGGTGAACCAACGGTAAAGGAAGACCTTTCTCTCTGTCTCTTTCTCACTGTCCACTCTGCCTGTCAAAAAACAAACAAAAAAAAAACTGCTGAGGTCTGGGAGCGAGCTGTTCGCAGCTAGATGACACTGGGTGCTGGCAACTGGCTCCCATTATTGGGGGGGTGATAGGATGTCCCCAGCGGTGAGTCAGAATTCAGGTCGAGCTCCAGGTGCCTCTGTCCGTCAGCAGCCGGAGGCCCAGAGCGTGTATTGGGAAGACCCCCAGCCCCTCCCTTGCCCCAGATCTTGCGCTGCACACTCAGCATTGGCAGCTGGCCTCTGTTTTTGGAAGATGAGCCCCTCCTGAAATCCACAACCCGAGCTAACTTCAGCCTCTCTGTTGCCCTAACAGCCCAACATGAAGCTCTTTCAAAATGTTCATGGAAAATGGAGTGGCATAAGTTTATTTTGGTGTACGACATTTTTTAAATCTGTGCACATTTTTTCGTGAACTTTTTGAGGATCCCTCATATGCATGGATGTCCACATTCTTTTTGGTAAAATAAATTTGTCTTTTCATTCCATTGTCCATGAAAGAATTTTACAGATGGATTTATTTATTTGAAAGGCAGAACAACAGAGGGTGAGATCTTTCATCAGCTGGTTCACTCTCCAAAAGCCTGCAACAGCCAGGCTGAAGCCAGGAGCCTGGAACTCCATCTGGGTCTCCCACATGGATGGTAGGGACATACAAGTCCTTGGGCCATTATCTGCTGCCCCCTGGGCATTTAAGCAGGAAGCTGGATTGGAAGCGCAGAGTCGCTGGGACTCAACCTCTCTACAGAATGCAGGTGTTCCAAGTGGCTGTACCCAAATACTTTCACCTGTTTCCAACGATAGACGGACAAATACTGACTGGTGTGCCGGAGGAGCCTGCCAAGGGCCGGTGTTCTCGGGCCAGGGCTCCGTTCCCGGACAGCGAGCAGACTGACTTTGCAGTGGTGGAAGTCTGCCGCAGGTGGCGCAACTCTGGCTACTTTCATCCGAGAAAGAGGTAGAAGGGCCGAGTGGAGGGAGGCAGCTCCAGGAGCTGGCTGGAGGCGCATGGACGCAGGTCCTGTCTCAAAGCTGCGTGCTGGCCTCCGGTGCTGTGGTATAGATGTTCACGCTGCGTGGCCGCCAGGGCTTGGTGGAGTCTGTGGTGAGGGAGCTAGGTCAGAGCTGCCTCCTGGTGCCACGGCTGGAGGAGAGGCTCGGGTTCTTGGTTCAGCCTTTAGCCGAGCTCACGTCTGTTGTGCTAGGGCCCTGTGGTTCGGTTTGGTCTCTGAGCTCCCCTGTGGTCATCAGGCATGGCCCCGTGGGGCTGCTGCACGTGGATGCTCACACAGACACAGCTGACAAGGCCCTGGGGGAGAAGCTGTACCACGGGACGCCTTTTCGCCGGTGTGTGGACGAGGGGCTCCTGGACTGCAAGCGTGTGGTGCAGATCGGCATCCGGGGCTCGGCCATGACCTTGGATCCCTACAGATACAACCGGAGCCAGGTGATACACCGAGCCCCCGCCCCCTGCCCCGGCCCCCAAGAGCAGAAAGTGGGGGTGAGAGGCTGAGCTTGCAGCAAGAGGGTCGTGTGGAGCCAGGAGTGAGGAGGCTGGGGAGCGGAGACCCAGAGAGAGGTGCCCCGCTCCCCAGGAGCTGCTACTTCCTCCTCCTCATAGCCACTAGCAGGTGGCTCTCAGATGAACACAGAGGCTGAGACCCCAGTGAAAAATCCCTTGCTTTTAGACCGTGCCGAGGCCAGTCTTTTGGACAGAGCCATCCTCAAGGGGCTGGCAGGGGCTGGCAGGAGCCGCGGGTTTCTCCTTGCAGCGTGGACAAAGCTTCTCTCTGATCCCCGCTCCGAGGGTCGTCTCTGCCCCTGCCCCCACTTCCCTCGGCGTCCCTCCCCTCCTCACCTGCGGGCTGGCTGTGGCGGATGCCTCCCCGTGGCCTCCCCCTGCAGCGCCTCACCCCCTGCCTCCTCAGGGCTTCCGGGTAGTCCTGGCTGAAGACTGCTGGATGAAGTCGCTGGTCCCTCTGATGGCCGAGGTCAGGCAGCAGATGGGCGGCAAACCCATGTACCTCAGCTTTGACATCGATGCCTTGGATCCCGCCTACGCCCCAGGGACGGGGACGCCGGAGATTGCGGGCCTCACCCCCAGCCAGGTGAGGAGGCCCCTGGGGAGGACTCTGGGGTCCGGGTGGGCGATACCTAACACCCCCATCTCCTGCAACATCCGGTGAGCCCCAGGAGCCAGGGCAGGATTTACAAGCAGAGCCCCTAGGCCATGTCTGCTCAGGGCCAAGTGTAGGCCTGGAGACGGCTCATGAGGAGGCCAGCATTGGGCGAGGGCCCTCCTTGCGTCCCTAGGATACACTACTCCCCTACTAGGTCTTCCCACCTCTGGGACATCTGCAGTCAGTGCGTGGGGATGAGTTTTTTTTTTTTAATTTATTTATTATGTATTTGAAAGTCAGAGTTATGAGAGAGAGAGAGAGAGAGAGAGAGAGAGAGAGAGAGAGAGGTATCTTCCAACACTGGTTCTCTCCCCAATTGGCCGCAACGACTGGAGCTGTGCCGATCCGGAGCCAGGAGCCAGGAGCCTCTTCCAGGTCTCTCACATGGGTGCAGGGGCCCAAGGACCTGGGCCATCTTCCACTGCTTTCCCAGGCCACAGCAGAGCGCTGGATCAGAAGTGGAGCAGCTGGGTCTCTAACCGGCACCCGTATGGGATGCCAGCGTTTCAGGCCAGGGTGTCAACCCTCTGCGCCACAGTGCCGGCCCTGGGGGTACAATCTTGTAATACTCTTGGGACACCACAGTCCTCCTCCTTAGGGCTAGTTTTTTTTTTGTAAAGATTTATTCGTTTATTTGAGAGGCAGAGTTAGAGAGAGAGAGAGAGAGAGAGAGAGAGAGAGGGATAGAGAGAGGGGGAGAGGTCCTCCGTCCTCTGGTTCACTCTCCAAATGGCTGGAGCTGGGCCATTCCAAAGCCAGGAGTCAGGAGCTTCCTCCAGGTCTCCCATGTGGGTGCAGGGACCCAAGGACTTGGGCCATCTTCTACTGCTTTCCCAGGCCACAGCAGAGAGCTGGATTGGAAGTGGAGCAGCCACTGAAGTGGACTTGAACTGGTGCCCATATGGTTTAATGGCACTGCAGGCTGTGGCTTTACCTGCTAAGCTACAGTGCCAGACCCTTGGCTTTTCTTGAAGGCTTCACGTTTGGCATTAATTTCTCTGTCTTTGTGCCACGAGGCCCTCAGGAGCGGTCATGCGTGTTGTGGGAGGCCCAGGGGCGGGGCTGGCAGTCGATACATGGTTGATGAGGGAAAGCGGCTCCCTTGGCCCGGGGTGGCTGTGCGTTGGGGGCACCCCTGGGGCCACTGCCGGGGGGCTCCCGCCGTGGACACTGGGTCTTGATCTCGACAGGCTCTGGAGATCATCCGGGGCTGCCAAGGCCTGAACGTGGTGGGCTGTGACCTGGTGGAGGTGTCCCCGCCGTACGACCTTTCCGGTGAGTGTGCTCCACAGGCAGCTTTGCGCAAATTCTCTCCAACTGGTTACTGTGGGGAAGATGGGCAGGTCGCCTTCTGCAACCCGGGGAGCCCGCTGAGGGCGTCCCACGGTGAAGAAAGGAAACGGGGCATTGTGCGCCTCGAATGTGAGCTAATTAACCCCGAGCGAACCCCTGGGAGGCAGCGTGGGCGCTTCCCCTCCGGGGGTGGGGGCAGCCCGATGCAGCTTGGAGACGGCCCCCGATCCGTTCTCCTCTGCTGTTCACTGGGAAGACAATTCTCAGGGCTATGTGTTATTTATAGAGCTGGCTCATTCTCAAAGCAGACGTCACCCCATTCATTTTGATTAGAAAAGCTTACAGTCAGGCCTACTAGCCACCGAGGGTATAGTATGGTCCAAATCTTCATTATTTAAAGATTTATTTGAAAGGCAGGGTGACAAATAGAGAGAGACAGAGACAGATCTTCCATCTGATGGTTCACTCTACAAATGACCACAACAGTCAGGTCTGGGCCAGGCTGAAGTCAGGAGCCTGGAACTCTGTCCAGGTGTCTCACGTGGGTGCAGGGGCCCCAGCACTTGGGCCATCTTCGGCTGCTTTCCCAGGTGCATTAGCCTGGAGCTGGATCCGAAGTGGAGCAGCTGGGACTCGAACCAGCGGCCATGTGGGATGCTGGCACTGCAGGCCCCCCAAGTAGCATCTTAATTACTGAACCAAACTCCCACACCCCCTCCTTCTGAATTCTAAACTATTCCTCCCAGATATGCTTGTTGGAGGTGGAACGCCAAGGAAAGCAGGCTCACGGGGGGTTGGACATCCCAAGGAAGGGAACGGGAGCCGGGGCAACACACAGGGCAGGGGCTGGGACTGACGCTACCGGCCTGTTTTGTCTTTGTAGGAAACACAGCGCTCCTGGCGGCCAACCTGCTGTTTGAGATGCTGTGTGCCCTCCCCAAAGTGACAGCCGTCTGAGGCTCCTACTCTTCCAGACAAAACAGCCTGGGCGGCTGACAAGCCCCCAACAATTTACGAGCAAGCAGCCTGAATTTATGGCGGCGGCCGTGGCACGATCAAAACATTCGGCAGAACTCGAACCCGGCGGCTTGCGTGTCCAGAGTCGCAACTGATTTACAGAGGCCGCTTTTCTGCTGTTCTTCTGCTCTGAACAAAGACCGGGGAGGGGGTGGAGAAATTCACTCAAGATTGTCTGAAAACTGGAGGATTGAAGTAAAGGAGAAACGCACGAAATTCTACATTTCTATCGCTTCTTCCTTTATAACACAGCTGCTCCTCTGAGGAGCTGAGGGCTCAGCTCGGTTTTCAGGCTGTTGTGAACATAAATAGATTTGAGGAGCTGGCATCGTGTGTTAAGCCTTCCCCCCTTAAAAGATTTTTATTTATTTTGTTTGAAAGGAAGAGTTAGAGAGAGGTCTTCCATCCACTCATTCACTCCCCAAATGGCCGCAATGGCCGGAGCTGGGCCAGACCTAAGCCAGGCACCAGGAGCTTCTTCTGGTCTCCTGCGTGGGTGCATGGGCCCCAGCACTTGGGCCATCCTCTGCTGCTTTCCCAGGTGCAGTAGCAGGGAGCAGGATGGGAAGTGGAGAAGCCAGGGCTCGAATGGCGCCCAGACGAGATGCTGCAGCTGCAGATGGCGGCTTAACCTGCCAGGCCACAGCTCCGGCCCCTCCCACAACCCATACGGGAGTCCAGGTTCAAGTCCCGGCCACCTTGCATCAGATCCAGCTCCCTGCTCATGCACCTGGGAAAACAGCAGCAGATGGCCCAACTACTTGGACTCTTGGTGCCCTTGTGGGAGACCCGCACGGAGTTCCCAACTCCTGACTTTGGCCTGGACCAGCCATAGCCATCACAGCTGTTTGGGGAGTGAACCAGCAGATGGAAGACCTGTTTGTGTCTTCTTTGCTCTCTCTGCTACTCTGCCTTTCAAATAAATCCATCTTTTTTCAAAAATAAAACAAAACACACACAGTAAGATATTCTCAGGACACCCACATCCAATATGGGAGTGCCTAAGTTTTGAGTGCTGGCTCCACTGTAGATTAAAAAACTGGAAGAAAGTAACACATGGATCCTAACACATGGATCCGAAAAGCCTGGGAGGACAGAGTACCAATGCCTTCCAAAGCCACCAGGTCGGCTGAGCCCCTGCTGAAGTCTCCTTGGTGTGTCACCCACTCCTCGTGCCCACCCCCCTGCCACACCAGCACAGCAGCTCCCGGGGTCTGCAGGGAAGCCACGTGGTGAGATAGATTCCACTCTGCTGGAAACGCATCCACGATCAGATCACCATCCTGCAATGCAAGGGCTACCCCGTAATCATCACACGGTAAAATAGTTTATTTGTTTCCAGTCTGTCATAGTCTTAAGACAAAACGACATCAGCGTCAGTGCGTGTTCACAGTACAAACAAAAAAACCCCAAAACATAAAAAGACACAGTTTGCGAAGTAAGTTATTTGTTCCTACGAGTATCAAAAGTGCAAAAGAGTCCCCCACTTTTCGGACCTGCCTCCCACATGATCGGCCTCTCCCACACTGAAGGGACGGAGGCAGCAGCTGCCACCTGCACCTGTTTTCGAGGATCGAGGCCAGGGCAGGACGTGGACATCTCTGTGAGCGTGGTGTGCGTCGGCTCTTGAAGACGTCACTATCACGAAGGAAAGGTTCCGAGCTGGCCCCAAACGAAGCGAATCACTGCAAACACGGTCAGACCCCATTTCTTTTTATTTGTGTCAGGGCAGGGTTTCTGTACTGATGGCAGCTGCATGGGGGTCAGGACGGCGATAGAAGGGGCAAGTGTGAGGGGGCTGCCCGTGAGGGGGACGCCGACCTGGGCGGGACCCACACCCAGCTCCCCTGGGGAGCGGGGGCACCTGGCGGAGTCAGGCCGGACCTGCTCACCCAGGTGCTTGGTTGGAGCCGACCACCTCTGTGGTAGACAAGGTGTGCAACCAATACCTGAGCAATAAAAAAATGACTTTAAAAATGGGCGTGTATTTTACAAGGACTTGTTTTGGGCCAGTTTTCACGCGTCTGCTAAACAGGATGCATAGTGTGTGGCAGCCGGAGATCCCCGCCCACGTGGCTACTCGACGACCAGGCAGTTGACCTAAAACCCAGTTCAGGTCCCACGTGCGACCACAAACCTGAGAGAGGGAGACGGTGGCACTGGCTGAGCGCGACAGTGGCTCATAGGTTTGACACAAAGGTGAGCAAATTTCATGGAAAACATTCGGGAGGAAGGGCGCCGATGGCCAAGGGTGAAGTTCAATTTAAATAAAAGCTCCTGGGAGTCCCCTTGGGGGACATGGCTGCCAGCCCCCCACCGCCGATGTCTGTGGAAGAATTTCTGACCGGAAGTGTTTGCCAGGATCATCACCAGTGGCCACTCCTACACAGCAGGAGGCGTGGCTGTCCCGAGGCGCTTTTCATTCTAAAGATCAACAGCTTGAAAAAGGAGCTCATCTGGGGGAGTTTTTGGTTTTCAGGGGTTCAGTCAGGAATTTCATTAGTACCAGACATTAAAAACAGAAGCCTACCACGCAACCAAAACAAGACTTGGAGAAGCAGTCTGGTGCCAGGAGACCCAGGAAGTGGCTCTGAAGCCGGGCGCTTCCAGGGGTTCCGGACTGGGCCACGGCGGTCCCAGCCAGCGTCCGCTCTGGAGAACCTCATGGAAGGAGGAAGCCTGGCAGTTACCTCTTTATTTTTAAATAAAGCTACAGACTCCATGAAAACTATAGGAATTCCTGGGCTCGAATAATTTATTACTTAACCACCGTAGCTCAATATTAAATTATTCAGGATTCAAGTGGCATAGGTTAAAGCAGTTATGGCGAAAGGGATAGGAACTGAGTCAGCGTCCTAGCGCTGCGCTGGCCCTCCGCTTCCCACAGGGGCACTCTGCTGTGGGACCTGAACAGCCCATTCGCCAAGGCCGTCCCCACGCCCTGCGACAACAGGCACACGCACGCTCTGACTGCCGGGACCAACCTGCAGTCCGCGCCAGGGGGTGCACGATCGGTCTGGCCCTGACACTGCCGGCGCAGTCTGAAGAGTGAAGACGAAGAAGAGGAGACGTCAACATCAAGGCCAGAGGCGGGAAGCCTTCGGAGAGGTCTAGAACAAGTCTTGGCTCACTGGTCACAAAGACGACTTGAGGAGACGGCACTTCTGGGGTAGCAGTGCTCAGAATACAAGTGCTGAGGGGTTTGAAGACTTGACTCTAAGACGGGTCTGGGGTTTGCTGCACGGCCCCCGCTCCTGGCAGGTGGGCACAGCCGGTCATCCCTGCACTCAGACATGTGATTACAAATTATGGCTCCTAATATCCGTACCCCAAACTGACGGAGGCACAAGGCATCTGAAGACACGCATGTCAACGGCTCAGTGTCAGTACGGCACTGGAGCCCGGGCACGGCTGCGGGGCGGGGGTGGGGGCCCAGGGGGCTGCTCGGAGGATCACAGAGCTGCGTCACTTCAGTCACTGCCTGCCTCTCCCCTTCCCCTTCCTTGTAGGAAAACCAAACTCATGCAGAACCTCCACTCCTACGCGGCCGACAGATGGTCACGGGGGATACCCCCAAAATACACCGTTTGCCACTTATGCCCAGAACAACCATCACTGCGTGTAAGACTGCTTGGAACTGGGTCCCTTCCAAGGTCGGGACCCAGAAGCTGCTGTGGGCTGTCCAGTGTTGGAGCATGCACCACGCAGGAGCACTGCAGGGGCCGGGGGGGCCTGGGGGGGTAAGCGAGCCCGCGGTGCACTGCAGGCTCTGAGGCTGAGTCCAGGCACCCACGGCGCAGGCCCAGCGCTGAGTCCTGCAGACATGAGCGACAGGACGGGGGAGGGTGGTGTGAGCGCGTGACAGGGACAACGAAAGAGGGAACAGCAGTCTGTTTGAAACAGTGCGGCATTCAAATGAGAGGAAAAAACCCAAGGGAAGTGTTTTGCTCTAGGGAATTCGAACTGGGGTGTTTTTCACTCCTAGGTTAGAACAGGACACGGGAAGGGGCCTCTGGCCTTTGTCCTGGGAGAGTAATCTAAACCTCTACTCTGCTCGCGTGACTGTTTGAGTTCTGAAAATACCTGTGCGCAGGTGCCTCTGACCAAGTTCCAGAGTCCGGTCTCCTTTGGAAACGCTCAGTCTAGCTGGGGCCAGGACGGGATGTAAAACCTCTGCAGAGAGCCCTCCAGCAGCCGCTCCATCCACAAGGACAGCCTGCTCAGCTTCCCCCTGACGGGCTTGGGTCCAAGGCCACAGGAGGACTTCCCTCGCGATTCACCCAGGTGCAGGGAAGGCTCGGGGTCGCTGCAGGAGCCCAGGGCCGCCTCCTCCTCGGCTGTCTTTTGGGGCTTGAAGAGGCAGAAGTACTTCTTGTGGCCGTTCAAAGCCAGCACGTAACCAGTGTAGTCACGCTCCATGAAGTGCTTATCGTACTGGTTCGGGATGGGGGCCGCGTCCTGAGCAAACTCCAGCAGGTACTCCAGCCACTCCCTGTGCTTGTCGAGGCTCAGGAAGGAGAAGTGCAGGCAGCTGCTCCTGGAGAGAGAACAGAACGAGGAGTCAGGGTCCTGACGCGTTCAACCACACGGACGCAACCTCCCCAGTCCTGGAATTTCCTATGCGAACAGGAGGGGCTGCGTGCGGGCTGGGCCCTGGAGCGTGTGCGGGAGCCGGAGGGCACCTGCAGCAGCTGCACCCGTCACCCGCGGCCCGGCCTGGCTCAGGCCCCGCTCAGGGTCTGCCTTCCAGGAGACGCGCCAGGCTGCAGAGCAGTCAGTTCCCTAACGGGCTCGGGAACAACTCCGAGTCCAAGCTCTTCTGTTCGAACCACAGAACAGGAAGTCAGGGGGAAAGGGGGCCCTCAGGACGCTCAGAAGTCCAGGCTGTGAGGGACACGGCCGACACCTCCCAGCATGGCCAGAGGAAAGGGCACGATACTCCTCTGGGCACCCCCCCCACCACCATGTACACGTACACGCATGCACGCTTACCCAGTGAACGAGTAGACCTCCAACGCGAATTTCTGTAGCAGGCTGGTCTTGGTGGAATTGGACAGGATGAGGACCACGTTCATGTGGCCTGGCCTCAGGCGCACCAGGTTGCTGGTGTACGTCACATCTGTGAGTTCTGTTACCTCCACAAAGCCTTTTTTAGGTATCTTGCTGCGGAGAAATTTGGAGGAGTTGGGACATCGCCAGGACAGGGGAACAGGTGCAGGAAACGGCTGTGTCCCGGTCAGACTGCCGGATGCCATTGAATACCCCTGAGTGTGCACACGGCCGGAGGGGACAACCCCGACTTGTTAATCCTCGGCCTACAAATAGCCTTTCAAAAGCTGGCAAATTAACTGAGAGGTAGAGAGCAGAGTGAGCTCCTATTCGCTCTCTAAAGTCTGCAATGGCTTGGACTGGGCGTGGCTGAAGCCAGGAACTTAATCCTGGTCTCCCATGTGGGTGGCAAGAGCCCAATCAATGCATCGGTCACGGCTGCCTCCCAGGGAGTCAGGAGGGGAGCATGGGGTGCAGGACTTCCCTCTGGGGCGTGGTCTCAACCTCTAGGACACACAGCTGCTCCCAGTCTGTTTGATGTTGCTCTTTACTAGGGCGGAAGTTCTTCAGGACAGATGGAGAAGGCGATGACCTGCAGACTGTTCTGAGACCCCAGCCCCCTGCTGTGGGGTGTGACCCGGTCACGGAGGGTTACTGCACACACCCCTCTGCCTGCTCGTCTGCCTCTGCCCTGAAGGGCTGCTTTGCTTCCGGCTTCACCGTGACACTGGAGACCCAAAGTCACAGTCTAAGGAAGAGGGTGCTGCATCTAAATGCTGGGAGGGCCTCTGTGAACCGCCGTGAGCGGCGCCTTTCCCCTGCAGGGGCGGAACATCCCTTGTACAAACTGTGTGGGGTGGGGGGCTGGTGCTGTGGCATAGTGGGTAAAGCAGCTGCCTGAGGGGCAGGCATCCCATATGGGTACAGGTTCAAGTCCCAGCTGCTCCACTTCCAGTCCAGCCTCCTGCTATTGCGCCTGAGAAAGCAGTGGAAGATGGCCCAAGTCCTTGGCCCTGCACACACATTAGAGACCCGGAGGAAGCTCTCTGGCTGTGGGTGGCCATTTGGGGAGTGAAGCAAGAGATGGAAGATCTCTCTCTCTCTAATTCTGCCTTTCAAATAAATAAATAAATCTTCCAGGGCTGGTGCTGTGGCTCAGCGAGTTAACGCCCTGGCCTGAAGCGCCGGCATCCATATGGGCGCTGGTTTGAGACCCGGCTGCTCCACTTTTGACCCAGTTCTCTGCTATGGACTGGGATAACAGAGGAAGATGGCCCAAGTCCTTGGGCCTCTGCATCTGCGTGGGAGACCCAGAAGAAGCTCCTGGCTCCGGCTTCAGATCGGCACAGCTCCGGCCATTGCAGCCAGTTGGAGAGTAAACCAGCAGATGGAAGACCTCTCCCTCTCTTTCTGCTTCTCTCCTCTCTGTGTAACTCTTTCTTTTCTTTTTTTTTTTTTGTATTTATTTATTCTGTGTAACTCTTTCAAATAAACCTTTTTAAAAAAAGTGTGGAATGAGAGGTGGTGTGGATCTTGGAATATCTGCATAAACACAGTAAGAGATCTTGGGGACGGCACCCAAATCCTAATGTGAAAGTCATCTGCTCTGTACAACCCTCATGCACAGAGTCCCAAGGTACTTTCATACAGTATTTTAAGTGTGCCGGCCTTTTGACTGTGATGTGCCACGTGAGGTCAGCTGTGGAATTTTCCACTCGCGGCATCATGCTGGAGACACGGAAGGTTTGATTTCAGATTTTGCCTCTTCAAATTAGGGATGCTCAACCTGTATCCCCATCCCATACACGGGGCGGGGCGGGGCGGGGGGTGCCACAGCTCCTGTGCACGCCGTGCGGTGTGAGGCTGCGGGCAGGCAGGTAGGGGGCACTGCTGGAGGAACCTGCTGCTGGGGCCGGCATCCCATGTGAGTGCTGGTTTCGGATTCCGGCAGCTCCACCTCTGATCCAGCTCCCTGCTAAGGTGCCTGGGAAAGCAGCGGAAGGTGCTTGGGCCCTGTCGCCCATGCAGGAGGCCTGGATGGAGTTCCAGGCTCCTGGCTTCGGCCTGGCCCAGCCCCAGCTGATGTGGGGAGCTCTTGCTGTAACTGTCTTTCAAACACATACATACATCTTAAAAAAAGAGAAGTAAGGAACCTGCTGCTCTCCTTGGTGAAGCTGGGCTCCGTCTTCCCCGCCTTCTCCTGGGCCTCCTCCTTTTCAGGGGGGCTGGACTCTCGCTCGTCACTGGAGTCACTGGACAAGGACAGAGGCATCTCTCAGGACTACGGACGGCATGGAGGGCGGGGACGCGGCCTGCAGGGTGGCGCGGAGGGGCCTGGGTGTTTACCTGAAGGCCTGGACGATGACCGTGCCGAAGAGGATGAAGAGGGCCGAGAAGATGAGGGACAGCAAGGGCATCATTTCCCGCCTGCAACCGCGGCGACAGACACGGTCAGCTCAGCGGGTTCTGTCTCCCGGCTCAAAGCGGGGAAACAAAACAACAGACCCAATCCAAAAGCTTTCACACCACGCGCACGTCCTGGCTTCACCCAAACACGCGTTCTAGGGTGGGACATGGGTGCTGGGGCAGGAGGCAGAGCCCGTTTCCTCCAACTCTAATTCACAGACAGCTCCTTCTCAGAGTCTGAGGGACAGGCCGTCCTCAATTCTGCGCGAGGAGACACAAGACGGACACGAAGGATCTACACTCTACACACGGGAGGATTTTGTGATGCTGACGCGCCAGGGATAAAAAGTCCGTGGAATGATTTCTTCATTTTTTGAACATTTTTTTCCTGGCCAGAATCATTCAGATGTGGTCCACAGGAGTGGACTGGGTACAGAAAGTCAACCTTTCAAGATCTCCTCTGGGCCTGGTGTTCCAAAATCTCGCTCCCTCACACAGCCATCAGAGGCTTGCCATTTTTCAGGTCCTGCGCTGGGCGCCAGGAATTGCAGGCTGGGATGGGCGGTGGGTCTGTCCTCCTGGGGGGTGGGGTCTTATTGGGGGTGGGAGTGGGATACCTCCCTCTGACTGCTTCTTGGATCTCTCTGCACTGCACACAACTCCATGGCTGGCCTCTGCCAGGGGATACTTTCCCCTGGGAGAAAGAGGGCGAGAACTGTTGGAAACAGACACGCGTCCTCCCACTGCCCGCATCACACGTCCACAGGAGGAAGGATGGACTGCCCTCGGGAGGAACCAGTGTGACGGCAAGAGCAGTTCCTACCAGTTGTTGTGCAGTATGCTGTCCCAGCAGTCCGAGATGTAGTCCCAAGCAGAGTAGAACCACCGCAGGAGAAAAACCTGTGGAGATAGAGAACGGATGACAGTCAGGGCTGACCCCAGAGGGCCCCTCGCCGCTGCAGCACCGTGGCCGAGCCCGGGCCTGCTGTGCCCATCCCTCTCGGCCCGCACGCTCACAGGGGCGAGTTCGTCGGTCAGGTCGGGAAGTACAGCTTCCGAGGACAGGAGGGCCGGGTCTCTCCGCAGCTGGTCGAGATAGCCCAGCAGGGTGAACTGATCACTCTCGCTGCCAGTCCAGGGGTCTTCCAGGGTTTTGTAGACCACCCTCCCTGCGGTGTTGCGTCTTTCTAGGATAGACACCTGGGAGGGAAGGAGAGGACAGCGTCAGCAGTGTCAACAGCCTGGTAAGCTGGCGTGAAGATGGACGAGAGGGTCTTGTGAAGTCAGCCATAAGCTCACACACAAATACTGATGAGGCGGAAAGATCTGCAAGACACTGAAATCCTTCTAACTCCTACGATGACTTTTTTTTTTAAAGATTATATTTATTGGGGCTGGCGCTGTGGCGCAGTGGGTTAAAGCCCTGGCCTGAAGCGTCGGCATCCCATATGGGCGCCAGTTCTAGTTCTGGCTACTCCTCTTCTGATCCAGCTCTCTGCTATGGCCTGGGACAGCAGAAGGTGGCCCAAGTCCTTGGGCCCCTGCGTCCACGTGCGAGACCTGGAGGAGGCTCCCGGCTTCAGATTGGCGCAGTTCCAGCCACTGCGGCCATCTGGGGAGTGAACCAGTGGATGGACGACCTCTCTCTCTGTCTCCACCTCTCTCTCTATAACTCTGTCTTTTAAATAAATAAAAATAAATCTTAAAAAAAATTTAAAAAAAGATTTATTTATTTGAGCGGCAGAGTTACAGACGGTGAGAGGGAGAGACAGAGAGAAAGGTCTTCCGTCCATTGGTTCACTCCCCAGATGGCCGCAATGGCTGGAGCTGCACTGAGCCGAAGCCAGGAGCCAGGTTCAGCCCTGGGGAGTGAAAAAGTGGATGGAAAAATCTCTTTCTCTACTTCTCTCTCCCAGGAACTCTTTTTTTTTTTCTTTTTTAAAGATATTTCCATATCTTTAGAGAGATTTTCTATGATTACCAAAATGATGAAAATCAAAGAGACAGAGTTTCAAGCTTCTGCAGGGAATGATGGCAGGGGAGGAGTCAATGAGGGGAGGTGAGAGAGGGAAGGAGAGCACCCCCTGGTCACCGTGGCCCACGGAAGACCTGGGCCATCTCCAGTCTCGGCTCCTGTCAGCCAGACCTGCCCCCCCGAGGCACCGGTGAAAGCAGGGGTGCACCTCAGCCTTTGCTCCTGAGGAAGATGCTGTGTGCGGGCCCAGGGCAGGCATGCAGGATGTGAGGTCACCAGAGGAAAGGCGGTCTAAGAGCAGGTTTGCACAGTAGGCCTCAGAGGCTTCCAGATGTCCTGACATCTATACTCGACACTCCCCAGGAAGCAGCAAACAGACTCAGTGCCGTGTGCCTGTCCAGTGCCCGGGACCCGGACGGAACTCGTGGCTCACCGCTGACTTCCCTTGAAACTTCTCGCTGTCTGGTAGCAACGTGCTGGCGAACTCCTGCTGCCGACTGCTGTAGACGTGCACGAATCGCACCGTGTCTTGCGTGTTTGCCAGGGCAAACGACAGGAACGCATCAAACGGCTTGCTCTGCTTGGTGACCTCGGTGGTCAGCAAAACCACACAGTACCTGCAAACGATAACAGGAGACATTACAGCCTGCCCTGGGGTCTGGGCCAGACCTGCCGCCCACAGTGAATCCCTCTGCACGTTGAACATGGACATGGCCAGCGAGAGACGCTTCCCAAGACCCCAATGACCTGCTTCGTCCCCAGACTTCTTCCCCACATTTTCCTTTTACGACGCTGACCACTGAATCCCTGACAACGCCTGGCCTAGTTCTTCCACCACAGGGAGGGCTGGCTGAATTGACCAGAAGCCAGGAGCCGCTGAGCCTCACTCTGCAGGCTTCCCTAGCAAGGTTCCAATGGCGAGGTCAGCCACTCGTTCCCTAATTCTCCCAGGCTTTTCCTGTGCACAAACCATAAGCCAGGAAAGAAAGACGATTTGCTCCCAGGGGGCTTACATTCCAGGGGGAGGAGAGATGGTAAATAAACAGGCACATGCTAAGGAGAAGGGGAGGGGTAGAAAGAGGCCAGGGTGGGGTGGAAGCCACACTCCATTAGATAGGTCAGTCAGCGTGCTCACCTGAGCAGAGACTTGAATGAAGTGTGCCGGGAGAGGAAATGCGGCCGGAGCAGCCCGGGCAGACTGAACTACTGGTGCAAAGAGCCTGAGCTGCAGAGGGACCTGGCCAAGTTCCCATTTTACAGACCAACGGCTGCTGCATGGAGACCTAGGGGCCACCGCAGCGGACGGAGCAGAGACCAGCTGGGCAGCTGCCGTGGCGCTCGCCGTGGGGCCTCTTCTCGGGTGGCAGTGGTGAAGTGAGGGGCACACACACTGGGGATGTGAATCCTTATAGCCCAGGGTATTCCTTTTTAAAAAATATTTATATCTGGGGGCTGGCTCTGTGGCGCAGCCAGTTAAGCCACCATCTGCAGCGCCAGCATCCCATATGGGTGCCAGTTCACACTCTGGCTGCTCTACTTCTGATCCCACTCCCTGCTAATGAGCCTGGGAAAACCGTGGAAGATGGCCCAAGTGCTTGGGCCCCTGCGCCTACGTGGGAGACCTGGAAGAAGCTCCTGGCTTTGGATCCGCCCAGCTCTAGCCATGTGGCCATTTCGGGAATGAACCAGAAGATGGAAGACCTCTCTCTCTCCCCCTCCCCTTTGTAATTTTTTTCAAGTAAGTAAATAAAAAAAAATCTTTAAAAAATATATTCATATCTAATTAAAGTCTGTTTTTCTGACGCTATACAGGAATCTGAGAAGTCTGGAAATACAGGGAAATTCTTTATTTTAAACAACAATCAGTTGCATTTTCAGATAATACGCTCAGTATGTATTCCTGCTGTATCCAGATCTTTGACAGAGAAAACAGGCTCCAATTTAAAGCCAATGAGACAGTTATCTGAAAAAGGTATCATATTTTCTCTGTCATTCCAGACTTTTTAAGTATGATGACGTCACACACTTCATCACCAGGCGTTCCTGGGCGTTGCCAGCGGTCATGTAGTTATCTCACCGTTTCCTCAGTCCCCATGACTCCCTCCTGTCTGTTACCCTCGCTCCAGAGCTGCCCCAGATGGAGGCTCTCTCAGGGACAGGCACTCCACATCTCTCCCCATGCCTGGCTAGTCCACCGGTCCTAGCGCTATCCCAGGGACAGGCACTCCACATCTCTCCCCATGCCTGGCTAGTCCACCGGTCCTAGCGCTATCCCAGGGACAGGCACTCCACATCTCTCCCCATGCCTGGCTAGTCCACCGGTCCTTCGTCTCCGTGACAGAGTTCTCCGACCAAGGTCTGGCTGGGACCTCCCTGACGGGCCCTGGATTCATACACCCCACTACGCCCCAGCTGTAACCAGAGAACCCAGAGTGGCCCTGTCCCAGCAGGGCAGCCCCTCCACTGCAGGGGGCAGAGGCCACGCCCCCTTACTTGCGCTGCCGGTGCGAGCGCTTCACGGGGCACAGCTCGTGGAAGAGCTTCTGGCTGGTGAGCCGGGCCGCCAGCAGGTACTTGTTCTGGGCGAGGAAGTCCTCGAGGACCTGCTTCTTCATGCCTCGGGCCTGCAAACCAAGGAGCAGCGGTTCGCTCAGTTCTCTCCCTCAGGTGGGCTTCCTCACACGCAGCATAAAGATGGGAACGGCCCTGGCTAGATATACGCGAGTAAGACACCGTGTCTGCAGACAGGCCCGAGGCGCTCCACCTCATAACGCAGGGCCGGAAGCAATGACATCCTCACAGACCTGCAGTGTCAATCATCCTGAATTCCAGGCAAACATATTCAGGATTTGTAGCAAACTGCACAATGAAGAATAAACCCCAAAGTAATAATGTCACTCAGTACAAAAAGCAAGCCACTGAACTGTACGGTGATCATTTCATTATGACTTTCATGCATTTCGCAGAACTGAATTTATTTTATATAAAACAGATTCTCTGACCAGTGTCATTAATGTAGAACTCAATATAAAAAATAAACCAGAAATGTGCACATTTTCCTTTACGTTTGGAAATCAAGAAACACAATTTAAGTCACTCACTGACCCAAGAAGAAGGCCTGGGGCGGTGTTGGGGCACAGTGGGGTAAGCCGGAGTGCTAGCTCAAGCTTCAGCTACTCCACTTCTCTTTTTTTTTTTTTGGAATTAAGAGATACATTTATTTTGGTAGAAAATAATGTTGAAATCCACGCCTGTGAGGGGCCTTCAGACAAACTCCTGGGAGCACATTTGGTCTGGAAGTTAAAACGCCCGTTTCCGTTTGGCTCCTGTGCCAGCTTCCTGCTAACAGAGCCTGCGGGTAGCAGGTGACCACAAGTAGCTCAGTTCTTGCGACTCAGGTGGGAGCCCTGCACCGAGTTCCCAACAGCTACGCCACTTCTTCTTCTTTTTTAAGACTGATTTCTTTATTTGAAAGGGAGAGTTACAGAGAGAGAGGAAGAGACAGAGAAATCTTCCATCTGCTAGTTCACTCCCCAAAAAGGGCCACAAGGGCCAGAGCCAGGAGGCAGGAGCCAGGAGCTTCCTCCAGGTCCCCTGTGTGGGTGCAGGGGCCAAAACACTTGGGCCACCTTCTGCTTTCTCAGGCACATTAGCAAGAAGCTGTGATCAGAAGTGGAGCAGCCGGGACATGAACCTGCGCCCATATGGGATGCCGGCACCACCGGCAGTGCTTAACCCACTGTGCCACAGTGCGGCCCCCACTCCAATTCTAATCCAGCTTCCTGCTCCTGCACCTGGGAAGGTAGCGGATCATGGCCTAAAGACTTGTGTGCCTGCTATGACATGGAGACCAGGATAGAGTTCCTGGCTCCTAGCTTCCGTCTGGCCCAGCCTGGGCTGTTGCAATCATTTGGGGAGTGAACCAGCAGATGTCTCTCCCTCTATCACTCTGCCTTTCAAATATAAAAATAAATAATCAGATAAATAATATTTATGGAGGATCCCAAAGAGTTTGTGCTTATGTGACTTTTCTGCTGATATTGTTAGATCAATGAGAAATTTTAAAAATTCATTTAAAAATAAGCAAAACTCAGATATGTTCACAAAAATCATTTTAAACTAAGAGTACTTTCCCAAACCAAAAACAGTTAGTGAGCTGAGCAGTGCTGTTTTACGTTTTTAAAATTTCTTTAATGTCTGCTTCACAGGGCAGAGGGGGGAATTGTCATACCTGCTACAATGCACCGTGTGGTGACGTACAAGCGGCCTTCAAAAAATTCACGGGAAAAGGGAATCACAGAGAAGTTTATTTGGTGCCCCAGTTTTTGCAGTCTGTCCTGAGCACAAGCGCTTACCTGGGGAGCTTTACACGAACCACTCTCCTAAACGGAGCCTCATTTTCACCTGGAATAACAACCTCGTGACCTGGCGTCTGGCACATTTTTTCAGAAATGAATGGTGCGAACTTGGCACTTTAGGAAGAACTGATGGGGGCCGGTGCTGTGGCGCAGCGGGTTAGCGCCCTGGCCTGAAGCACTGGCATCCCATATGGGCACCGGTTCGAGATCTGGCTGCTCCACTTCTAATCTAGCTCTCTGCTATGGCCTGGGAAAGCAGAAGAAGATGGCCCACGTCCTTGGGCCCCTGCACTCACGTGGGAGACCCAGAAGAAGCTCCTGGCTCCTGGTGTGGGATCAGCACAGGTCTGGCCGTTGTGGCCATTTGGAGAGTGAACCATAGGATGGAAGAACTCTCTGTCTCTGCCTCTCCTCTGTGTAACTCTGACTTTCAAATAAATAAATAAATCTTTAAAAAAAAAAAAAAACTGATGGCATTTGTTGCTTATGACAAAATCCAGGGTTCCGAAAAAAATTAAGACTTTTAAAAAGTTTCTATTGGTCATTGTAAGCTTGACAGCTTCTCAAAACTTTCTGCGATTGGCTCATCAATGTGATGTGATCCTTACTTTTATATGTGGGGATAATGAAATCTGTTAACATTCAAACATCAGTGGATTTTTCCAACTGTCCAGTGCATGATATTACAAAATCTTGCATGAGTAAAAGATTTCTTGTGAGTGTAAGATAGTTCTTAATTTAACAAGATACCTGAGGATCACTGAATCCACATAACAGATGATCTTTAAGACACTACTATTTATTGAGTCTGGGCACAGCAGCAAGTGCAATATTCCCAGTTCTCCGACAAAGCTGCTAAATCACCCCTCCTGGGGCAGGCGTGTGGTCAGGCAGACAGTGAGCTGGCCGGGACACCTGCATCCCTCCTTGGAGTACCTGGGCTTATACCTGACTGGCTCCTGGGTCCAGCTGCCCGCTGCTGAGGACAGACTGTCTAGAGCTAAAGGAAACAGCTGGTGCTTCCAGTGTTACACGAAGCTGCTTGCCCTGGGGAAATGTGGCTTATGTTAAGTGTGCATTTTTATATACATAAAGACCCAGTGATTTTGTACATGCATGACTTACAATTTCCCTCAGGAGATAAATTAATACAATTCTCAAGATTACAAACTGTTGGGGGCTGATGCTGTGGCATAGTGGGCTAAGCCTCTGCCTGCAGTGCCGGCATCCCATATAGGCACCACTTCATGTCCTGGCTGCTCCTCTTCCAATGCAGCTCTCTGCTGTGGCCTGGGAAAGCAGTGGAGGATGGCCAAGTCCTTGGGCCCCTGCACCTGTGTGGGAGACCTGGAAGAAGCTTCTGGCTCCTGGCTTCAGATCGGCAAAGCTCTGACCCAGCAGATGGAACACCTCTCTCTGTAACTCTCTCTCTCAAGTAAATAAATAAATATTAAAAAATATTATAAACTGTTACTGAAAGGCAGGTCCCAGTTCCTCACTCATGAACCCTGGTTTGAGGTCATCTCGTCCACCCGACTCCCTGCGCTCCTTCTCAGTCTCCATCGCACATCCCCTCCTATCTGCTGGTGGTTGCCCGGGGTTCTGTCCTTGGCCCCCTTGCTCTTTCCTTTCCATGCTATTCCTGGGAGATCTCATCAGTCCTCAGGACTCTGAACTGCTGCCCACAACGGATGATCCAGCAACCTCTGTCCCCACTCTGCGTGCCCTTCCTAGGTTTCTACACCCAACCGCCAAAAAACAATGCCCCTGAAGTTTCCCGTAGGGCCCTCTAACGCATCATGTCCCGAGCTGAACTGATGACTGTCTTCCTAAAGATCTCGCGAGTGAATTGCTGGAGGCGAAGACTAACCCTGGACGACAGAGGCACAGGGCTTCTCTGTCTTTTTTTTTTTTTTTTGGACAGGCAGGGTGGACAGTGAGAGAGAGACGGACAGACAGAAAGGTCTTCCTTTACTGTTGGTTCACCCTCCAATGGCCGCTGCGGCTGGCGTGCTGCACCGATCTGAAGCCAAGAGCCAGGTACTTCTCCTGGTCTCCCATGGGGTGCAGGGCCCAAGTACTTGGGCCATCCTCCACTGCCTTCCCGGGCCAAAGCAGAGAGGTGGCCTGGAAGAGGGGCAACCGGGACAGAATCCGGTGCCCCAACCGGGACTAGAACCCAGTGTGCCGGCGCCATGGTGCCGGCCAGGCTTCTCTGTCTTCATTACAGAGCTGGCAGGCACCGAAATGATCACTGAGCGACAGACACACAGGGTTTTATGGAACTTCTCACTCCAGCCTCCCTTAGGCGAGGGAGCGCCAAAGGGTCCTTGCTGATTTTTAAAAAAATAATGTTAAAAAATATAAAATGTTTATTAAAGGGATTTTAGAAAATGCATATTTTATAACTATATAATTTACCATTAAGATAATTACTAATATTTTGATACGTATATTTAAAATTGTTTTTATTTATTTGAGAGGCAGAGAGATAGGAGAAGAGGAGATAAAAGCAGAGTGCGCCCCACGGCTGTTCATTCCCCAAATGCCTGAAGTGGGGGGGCTGAAGCTGGGTGGCAGGAGCCCAAGCACTCGAGCCGTCCCGGCTGCCTCCCAGGGTCTGCTACCGTGGGAGGCTGCAGGCAGGGGGTGGAGCCAAGAACAGCACCCAGCCTGCTGACGTGGGATGTGGCACCTTGGCTGCCAGGCTAAAGGCCCGCCCCTGCAGCAGACAGTTCCCAAGCAGGACCCAGGGTGGGGACCGCTGCCCCCTGGCCCCAGAGCAGGGCCTGGCACAGAATGGGCAACCAGTAGTGCTCACAACTCAAGAGAGAAGGCTTTTTTTCTGTACATTCTGAACACTGCCAAAGACAATTTGATGGGAGACAAAAAAAATGTTAACTTTTCCTTTCTCTGAGTGTTAGTGAGATTTAAATCTTAAAAAGGTTTATCAGTCCTTTGAATTCCTTTTTAGAATTTTGCACTGATCTTTATCAAAAGGAGCACTTAGGGACTGGCACTGTGGCGTAGTAGGCTAAGCCTCCACCTGTGGTGCTGGCATCCCATGTGGGCGCTGGTTCAAGTCTTGGCTGCTCCACTTCAGATCCAGCTCTCTATGGCCTGGAAGAGCAGTGGAGGATAACCCACGTGGGAGACTCAGAAGAAGCTCCTGGCTCCTGGCTTCGGATTGGCCCAGCTCTGGCTGTTATGGCCATTTACTGAGTGAACCAGAGGACAGAAAACCTTTCTCTTTCTCTCTCCGTCTCTGTAATCCCCTCTCTCAAAAAACAAAAGACAAAAAACAAAAAAACAAAAACAACTTAAAAAAAGGGAGAACTTCAGAAATTACATTTCAATTTTTAACTTTAAATTTTAAAATATTTATATAAAAATGTAAAACTTATAATCAAATCATTAAGATTTTCCAGTAAAATTTCTCCCAGTCCTTTTAGACCTTCCACCTTAAGATCATATATTAGGGCTGGTGCTGTGGCGTAATGTGTAAAACTGCTGCCTGCAATGCTGACATCCCATGTGGGCTCTGGTTCAAGTCCTGGCTGCTCCACTTCGGATCCAGCTCTCTATGACCTGAGAAAGCAGTGGAGGACAGCCCAAGACCTTGGGCCCCTGTGCCCACGTGGGAGACCCAGAAGAAGCTCCTGGCTCCTGATCAGCCGAGCTCTGGCCTTTGTGACCATTTGGGGAATGAACCAGCAGATGGACGACTTTCTCTCTCTCTCTCTCTCTCTCTCTCTCTCTCTCTCTCTTTCTCTGCCTCTCTGTAACTCTGCCTTTCAAATAAATAAATAAAACCTTAAAAAAAAAAGATCATATACTCCTCTATGTGCTTGTTCAGTTAGTTTTTGGTTTATTCTTACTCTTTTTCATTACTGTTTTACATTTAACCTTTAAAAAAAATTATTTGAAAGATAGAGTTACAGAGAGAGAGGTGGGGGGAGATACAGAGAGAGAGATCTTCTATCCGCTGGTTCACTCTCCAAATGACTACAACAGCTGGGGTTGGGCCAGGCTAAAGCCAGGAGCCAGGCCCTCTATCCGGGTCTCCCAGTGACTCAAATACTTGGACCATCATCTGCTGCCTCCCAGGTGCGTCAGCAGGAAGCTGGATCAGAAGCGCAGGACCTGGAGCTCGAGCCAGGCCCTCTGATGTGAGACGCGGGCACCGGCACCTCAAGTGACAGTGTAACCTGCTGCGCCACAACTCTTGTCCCTATGTTTAAATTTTAAATTCATTTTTTGTAATTCATCTTGGAAAAAGACTGTTGATTTCCAACAGGAGCACATGAGAGGTAAAAGACATTTTTTTACAGCAAAATATCACCAAGACAGAGAAGTAGTTTCTTCTCACTCTCTCACCTGCTCTGTTCCATTTTGCTGTTTGTTTTCTGTGAAGACGAGCTACAACACGGAGGAAATCTTGGAACACAGGGACTTGCACATACCTGGATGACATGGGCGGGCTGGTTTATGTGTTCTTTAAAGATCAAGATGGTGGGGGCATAGACATTGATGTTGAACTGCCTTGTTATCTCTTCTGCCCCTCTCACTCCCATACACACATATCCAAACGATAAATAGTCTTTGTATGCAAAAGCAGTCAACTGTTAGGGCACAACAGAGGGGAGAAAATGAGACTGAGGGCGCAGCATCTAACTCACTCGTTCACATCCCCAGGTGGAGGTGAGTGCCAGCTCCCACGGCCCCACCAGGGCCTCTGCACCCTTGTGTACTTCCAGGAGTCTAACGGTGTTCCAAGCACAAAAATGGTATCAACCAAGGTGAATACAACTCATTCTTTTTTTTTTTTTTTTTTTTACAGATAAAGCAAAATACTCAGCTCATTGAGCTCTGTGCTGGGTGGGATGCTATCACAGGCTGAGGGTCCCTGACACAGAACACACGGGAATGAAGCGTTTCAACTTGGGAACTTTTCCTTATACATAACGAGAAGTCTTGGGGACGGCACCCCAGTTTCAACACAAAATTAATTTATGTTTCAAATAGGCTGAAGACGATCTCACACAATATTTTTAGTGTGCTGAGATCTGACTACGACCAGTTGTCTGGTGTGGAATTTTCCACTTATGGCATCAAGTCGATGCTCAAAGAGTTTCACATTTTGGAGCATTTCAGATTTTGGATGCTTATATCAGAGACACTCAACTTGTATTCACAAAAAAAGACAAATAGGTTACAAATTCCAAATCAGAGATTGCTTTTTATGAAAAGACGAGAAAACGGCCTGCCACCGTGTTGTACCTTGTATAGCAGTGGCACAGTGGGCACCTGGTCAAACAGAAGGACGTGTGGCTTATTCTCCTGCTGCCAGCCAGAGAGAAATCGGACATAATTTTTGTTGGTCACCTTAAAGTGAAAACAGAATGTTAGTTTAGCTTTGGTAGTTAATTCTTAGTAATCATACTACCCTCCAATCAGGAGTTAAATAAACAAATCATATATGTGTAAAAAATTGCTTGCAGATTATTTTTATGTCTTTATTTGACTATTAAAAGAACAGATATGGATTCTTTAGTTTCATTTGTTTCAACTCTTGTGACTGCAATCATAATCCTGTCTGGAGCAGTTATGACCACACTATAAAAGCTGAGCTTCTGGGGCCGGCGCTGTGGTGCAGTAGGTCAATCCTCTGCCTGCAGTGCCAGCATCCCATATGGGAGCTGGTTCTAGTCCCGGTTGCCCCTCTTCCAGTCCAGCTCTCTGCTGTGGCCTAGGAGTGCAGTGGAGGATGGCCCAGGTGACTGGGCCCTGCACCCGCATGGGAGACCAGGAGGAAGCACCTGGCTCCTGGCTTTGGATCAGCATAGCTCCAGCCGTTTCGGCCATTAGGGGAGTGAACCAACGGAAGGAAGACCTTTCTCTCTGTCTCTCCCTCTCATGGTCTGTAACTCTACCTCTCAAATAAATAAATAAAATGTTTTTTTAAAAAAGCTGAGCTTCTGAAGTTGGCTCTTGCTTAATCAGTCGGCACTTCTTAATCTGCTCACCTGCAGAAGATGAGGCAACACCTGTCCTGCTGAAATGGCTTCGCTAAAAGGGAGCCCCTCCCATCTACATGTTAATTATTTCATTTATTGCCATCTGAATCACTACTTTCCCCCTATTTTTGTCTTACAATAGTTCTTTGGAGAAAACAACTTAAGAAAATGCATAAATTAAAGCCGTGGTAGAAATTTTTCGTAGTTCAAAAGCTTAACTATCAGTCCTCCGCTCACACCTCTGCAGTGGCTCCAGCACCTTCAGGCCCAGGTCCTCGTTCATTAAGGGGCACGGAGGCGCTCTGAGCCCTTGCAGTGAGAGCCCTGTTAACCCTGTTCAGCCCAGACTCCGTGGCTTGCCAATGACTGCTTCACCCGAAGCAGGTGTCGCAGGTCTCCAGCCGTCTCTCCCCCCTCCTCACCCGGAAAGCTCACAGGAAGCCTCTCCCTGCTCTCCAGGATGGGCTCCAACGTCCTGGGTGGAAACAGCAACTCCCTGCCCGGAAGCTGCTAGAAAAGTGTCCCCGACACTTCAGTGACCTTGTGCCTGCACTGACCAGATTTTCTGTAGGTGCCGGAGGGCTGATCGGAACGCCTGTCATCATTTTAGGAACCTACAATACTCTTTCTAAGCAGACGCCGGCAAAACACAGGGGTCCTCAGATAAGTCAATTTGGTGCCAAAAATTTCTGAGATCCATTTCAAGTGTTTTCATTTTAATGAACTTTCTCAAGCCCACTCAGGCAAGGACCCAGAACTTCTTTACACCATGAGAAACCTATTTTCCTGCAAACTCTCTGAAGTACCACCTATTTCTTTAGTAGCTAATGACTCAGTCTATGAATCCTGAATAGAGAAACAGGATGGAAAGTTTTACATGTTCACTTTCCGTGGTTTTGCTAAAACACTGAATGATTTAAAGCAAAATGAGAGGCTTTTCCCAGTTACTTTGATCCCTAACCAGATACCAGAAAAAAAAAAAAATATTAGGGGCTTAAATGTAGAAACCACAAACTAGCGTGAACTCGAACACCGTCTGCTGGTTCACTGCCCAGATGGCTGCAACAGCCAGCTTTGCAGCAGGTGAACCAGGAGCCAGGAGTCCCGTCTTGGTCTCCCATAAGGGTGGAAGGGGCCCAAACACCCAAATACCTAGGCCATCTTCTGCCGCCTTCCCAGGTGCACTAGCAGGAGCTGGGTCGGAAGTGGAGCAGCCGGGACTCCAAGGGGCGCTCTGATACGGGGGTGCCAGGGCTGCACGCAGGAGCCCAGCCTGCTGCACCTATTCCTAGTCCCTGGTCATTGAACATATCACCAAATCCAATTTAACTTGAATATTATCGTAAGACAAATGTCTTCCCGGGAACAAGTTCGTGACCTAGAAAGAAATCCTTCAGCCCCCACGTGATCTCACGTTGTTTAGAAAATGGGCATTGTCATTTTAGGCGCAGATTCTGAAGTCAGGGTAAAACCCACAAGAGGGTTCCCAGGAATGAGCTCTCTCGGTCTCTGTACTCCATCTACTTCAAAACAACATTTGGTTTGAGTGGTCAGTTAACTAGCACGTGGCTTGCCCTGCTCAGAGTGAGACCCAGGTCTGAGAGGACCACACACAAGTTCTGGGCAGCCAGAGCCAGGCAACTCCCCAATGCCCCTCTGTCCCGGCCTCCTGGGCAGGTACTCACTTTCTCCACCAGGTTCCCTGGAAGAAGACTCTCAACAAACTGCCGTAGGTTCTCGCGGACAACTGCGTTGTGGAAGAAGGAGACTTTTCCATCTATGATTCCCAGGATAGAGGGTGTGCTGTGTGCCCCCAGGTGATGTGCCAGGCGTCTCTCGTACCCAGCGTGGACCACGCCGATTCCCACACCTGAAAAGGCAGAAGACATGCACACTTTTTATGCCCCCACACAACTGGAGAACATTTTTTTGCTGTGAGGTTTTAGCCCCGACGTAGGAGGCGAGGACAGCCTTCCAAGCAGCCTGTGGGAGCCTTGGCTCACCGCTGGAATTCTAGATTGTTCAATCTGGTGCAAAGAAGAGTTACAGTTCTTTCTTTTAGCCTGTGACTTCAATTTTTGGGAATAGGCTAAAAGGAAATACTTTAAGACACAGCATTCCGATTCATAAATAAACAAGCAGCTACACGCAGCCTACGGATCCAGTACAGCCATGGCTGAGAGAGCTGGGTCATCAGCAGACAGGAGGCAGAGGTCGGCCTTCTCACCCCCGGGACCATGTCTACATTGTATACAATTACTTTCAACAGATATTGGAAAATATGATTCTCAAAAGTGAGGAAGAAATTAAGTGAAAATCCGTAAAGAGCCCACATCCTGGAGCCGGCACTATGGCGCAGTGGTTAAGCTGCTACCTGCAACGCTGGCATCCCACCCGGGTGCCAGAGTCCCGGCTGCTCCACTTCTGATCCAGCTCCCTGCTAATGGCCTGGGAAAGCAGCTGAGGATGGCCCACGTGCTTGGGCCCCGGCACCCATGTGGGAGACCTGGATGAAGCTCCCGGCTCTGGCCTGGCCCAGCCTTGGCCGTGTAGGCCATTTGGGGAGTGAACCAGCAGATGGAAGATCTCTCTGTCCCTCCCTCTCTGTAACTCTGCCTTTCAAATAAATAAATAAATAAATCTTTGGGGAAAAAAATCTATATCCCGTATGACCACTGCTAACATGTTGGTAACTGTTCCTTTTCTGACACAAATGTGTGTGTGTATGTACACACATGTTCAGAAAATAACATGGCATCATTTGAGACTCACATCTCTTGACACCTGGATACCTTTGTTTGTCCTTTCATTCAACCAATAAATCTAGGGGCCAATTACTCTGCCAACGACTGGAGACATCACACAAATAGCCACCGGATACGCATTTCCTTTTGGATGTCCAACGGACTTTTCAAGCCTAACATTTCCGAAAATGAACTCCTGATCTCTTCCCACAGGCCCGTTCCATGCCTCTGCGCTGACGGCAGCTCCGTCCTCCCCTTACTCAGGTCAGAAGTCTTCAGGTTTCCTTGACTTCCCGTGCGTCCCGGACCCCATATCCAATCTTTCAGCAAGTCCACTGGTTCTCTCTTCAGAAAACACTTGGCATTTGACTGCTTTTTATCATTTCCATTTTAAAAAAGGCTTATTTGAAAGGGAGAGTTAGAGAAGGGGAGACACAGAGGGAGAGAAAGAGAGATCTTCCACGTGCGTTCACTCCCCCAATGGTCGCACTACTCAGGCCTGGGACTGCATCCAGCTCTCCCGTGTGGCTGGCAGGGGTCCAAGCACTGGGGCCATCAATTGCCTCTCTCCCAGGAGAATGCACAGGGAGCTGGATGGGAAGTGGAGCAGCCAGGACTCGGATCGGCGCTCCTCTGGGGTGCTGGCATGACAAGTGGCAGGTTAACCCGCTGTGCCACGATGCTGGTCTCTGCTGGCCTCTCTGAGTTGTCACTGTCCCTCTCGCCTGGGTTGCTGTAACTCCTAATGCGTTCCCTGTTTCTCCTTGTCCCCAACATTCGAAACACAGTGGCCTGACTGTTCCTTCTAAATATAAACACGGATCACGTCACTCCTCTGCCCAACCCTGGCAAGTGTTAGCCGCTTCGCTCAGAAACAACAGGACCATTGGTGACTTGATCTCTGCTCCCCCCTCTCCAACTCCTCACACTCAGCCGGCTCTGGCCTCCAGCATCCTTGCTCTCCTGCCTGCCTCAGGGCCTTGGCACTGGCCATCCCTTCTGCCTGGCCTGCACATCTTGACTCCTTCACCAACTTCAAGTCCTGGCCCACCACGAGGTCTACCTTGGCACCTCACCGCCTGGGCTGGGAGTCTCCGCACCGCTCACTGTCTCCTCCCACGCCTCACCCCGTCACGCCCCTTTCCTGTTGACTGTTTATTGTGTGTCTTCCTCTTCTAGAACGCGAGGGCAGGGAACTTTGTTTAGATCACTGACGTATCCCCAGCACCACAGCACAGCCTGGCACACGAGGGCCCCCTGGCATCAGCCCGTTCAAGCAATTCTTTGCTGCTGCACGCTGAGGTGAGAAGGCCAAAGCCAAAGGGCTGGCTATTACACTTCACTGCTAGTGCCAGACGTGCTGGGGTCTCCCCTACCCCAGGAAATCCTCCAGCAGATAGTAGTAGGGTATCCTCTAATCCAATTCCATCCTGACACTCTCTCTCTGGAGGAAGTCTGAGCTCCCACAGTGGGGGGGTCAGGCCACAGAAAGCCCCCACTTCTGATGCCAATCCCAATCCTAGCTGGCGACCATGCTTGTAACCCACTCACTGGGTACACATCAAAGCTTCCCATGATCCCTTCTTGGGTTCTGTTAATTTCTCAGGCGGCTCACAGAGCTTAGGGAGACACTACCAACCCTCACCAATGTACTAGAAGGGATGCAGTGGGCAAGGCATGTGGGAAGGGGAGTGGCACTTCCAGGCCCTCTCTGGGCTTATCACTCGCCTCACACCTCCATGTCTGTGTTCAGCAACCCAGAAGCTCTTGGGCCCAGCAGTTTTCAGGATTTATTTATTTGAAAAGCAGAGTGACATGGAGGGATCTTCCAGCTGCTGGTTCACTCCCAAATGGCTACATTGGCCAGCACTGGGCCAGGAGCCAGGAACTCCACTCTGGTCTCCCATGTGGGTAGCAGGGGCCAGTACTTGGGCTTCATCAGCTGCCCTCCCAAGCACCCTAGCAGAAGTAGAGCAGCTGGTTCCTGAACTGGTGCTCCACTATGGGATGCCAGCGCCACGGGAGGCTTAACCACTGTGCCACAATGCCAGCCCCCAGCTTAGGGAATTTTATGGAAGCTTCAACCTGTGGCTATGATCATGGGGCTGAAATGTGCAAGCTTCAACCCCATCTGGTCTGTGACCAGCCCCCCTGCCCAGCAGCCCCTTCAGAGTTTTCTCATTAGAACAAAAGACCCAGGGACCTCTAAGGGATTAGCAGCTCTGTGTCATAACCAGGGTCAAAGACTGCTGGGAGGAAAGATTCTCTTAGTATACCTACTTCTCAGGAATTACAAGAGAGGAGGAGTCTACGCCCAGGATGTAGGAATAAACATCAACATAGACACGTTTCTTATTATAAACCACAATATCAAAAGTTGCCTTTGGCCTTCACTATTATAAATTTTTTAAGGGGCCGGTGCTGTGGCATAAGCAGATAAGGGCACCACCTGTGGCACCAGCATCCCATTTGGATGCCAGTTCATGACCCAGCTGCTCCACTTCCAATCCAGCTAGTGCACCTGGGAAAGCAGCAGAAGACGACAGCCCAAGTGCTTGGGCCCCTGTACCCGCGTGGGAGACTCAGAAGCAGCTCCTGCCTCTTGGCTTTGGCTCGGCCCAGTTCCGGCCACTGTGGCCATTTGTGGAGTGAACCAGAGGATGAAAGACCTTTCTCTCTGTCTCCCTCTCTCTCTGACACTCTACCTTTCAAATAAATAAATCTTTTTAAAATAAGTTTAATTAATTAGTTAATTAATTTGAAAGGCAGAGTGACAGAAAGAGGGGGAGAAGGAGAGGGATCTTCTATCTGTTCACTTTTCCAAATGCCTGCAACAGCCAGGGTGGGGCCAGGCTGAAGCCAGGAGCCCAGAACTCAATCCAAGTCTCCCACATGGGTGGCAAAGGCCCAAGCATTTTTTTTTTTTTTTTGACAGGCAGAGTTAGACAGTGAGAGAGAGAGACAGAGAAAGAGTTATAGACAGTGAGAGAGACAGAGAGAAAGGTCTTTCTTCCATTGGTTCACTCCCCTAATGGCCGCTATGGCCGGTGCTGCGCCGATCTGAAGCCAGGAGCCAGGTGCTTCCTCCTGGTCTCCCATGCAGGTGCAGGGACCCAAGCACTTGGACCATCCTCTACTGCCCTACAGGGCCACAGCAGAGAGCTGGACTGGAAGAGGAGCAACCGGGACTAGTACCCAGTGCCCCAACCAGGACTAGAACCCAAGGTGCCGCTGCCGCAGGTGGAAGATTAGCCAAGTGAGCCACGGCATCCACCAGGCCCAAGCATTTTGAGCCATCGTCTCCTGCCTCCCAGATGCATGAGCAGGAAGCGGGATGGGAAGCAGGGGGATTGGAGGCCAGGCACTCTGATAGGGGATGTGCCACACGCTCATCCAGGAATGTTTTGATGGGTATTCTTGTATCTCTTTGTATATACATCTTTGTGTATTTGTGTGATTATTTCCTAATTTGTAAATTCCTAAAGTGCAATTTTGGAATAAATGGCCAGGATCCCAAATTAAGGTTTTAAAACTGCTGAGCAGACTAAACAATCTATCCGCAGGCTATCTATGACCTGGGCAGCGTCCGGGCAGGAAAGGAGCCACCGCAGCATCACGCAGCCCCCTCCCCTCATTTACAGACACAGAAGGGATTCTAAGAGGTAAAGAGACTTTCCCCAGCTGTGCGGCTGATAAAACCGCAGAACAAGAATCCAAACTGGGTGATGCAGACCCAACTTTGGCACACGATTGTATCCCACTCTTGGCATTAAAAACACCAAGAACGAGCCACACGAAGTGGAAGTGCAGGAGAATTCCACGTGTAGCAGACACACACTGGGAGGTCTGGCCTCACACACGGACTGCAGATACCACCTGGGGAGGTCGGGTGGCCACACAGCCAAGGCCCGAGGCAGGAAAGGGTGCCGTGGGGCCTCTCCATGCCAGGTGTCAGGCCTAAGCTTTATCGTGGGCGGTGGAACGAGTTCTGAACCCAGTCCCGGCTGGCTGCAAAGCCTCCAGTCCAGGTTCTGAACCCCGCAGTGATCGGTTTCTCCGAGTGCACTCATCCTAAGTGACTTTCCCAGGGACGGCCACGTGATCAGACGCCCGTTTCTCCACTGATCCTGTGGTCTACGGTTTTCAGTAACCGCGCTGTCACTCAGGTACCTTCTGCCACACTCAGGGCACCAGAAATCACTAAGGTGGAGACGGGCACACGCGCAGTGGTTAAGCTGCTGCTTCGGACACTCAGCCCTACCCCAGGGAGTCTGGGTCAAGTCCCAGCTATTCCGCTCCTCCTAATGCACAACTTAGCAGGGAGCGGACTGACAGGTTAAGGGCTTCGGTTCCTGCCTCTCCCTTGGGAGACCTACACTGAGTTCTGGCCCCTGGCTTCAGCCTGGCCCAGCTCTGACCTTTGGGTTCATTGGGATTGGGGAGTGACCCAATGGATGGAAGACCTCTGTCTCTCTGCCTTTCAAATGAAAAAGAAAGAAAGAAAGAAAGAAAAGAAAAGAAAAAAGAAAAGCAGGCAATCATCATAAAGGTGGCTGGGAGCCTGGGGTCAGAACAAGGGACACAGCCACCCGGGAAAGATCTGCGCCTCCTGCTACTCCACGCTTCTGTCTCCTGCGGCTCGCTCTCCCAGCCCCGTGGGCTACCTTCTCAGGGACGCCGCCCAGCGTGCTCAATTCTTTTATTTTAAAAAGCAACTTATTAGAGAGCCAGCCAGACACACACACACACACACACACACACACACACACACACATTTCCCATCTACTGATTCACTTCTCAAATACTTACAGTAGCCAAGGCTGGGCTGGGCTGGGCTGAAGCCCAGAGCCAGGAACTCAATCAGGGCCTCCCACGTGGGCGGCAGGGACTCAACCACTTGAGCCATCACCTGCTGCCCCCCAGGGTGCCCATGAGCAGGAAGCTGGAACAGGCAGCGGAGCTGGGACCGAACCCCAGGCACCTGGTGTGAGACGTGGGCGTCCCGAGAGAAGGCAGGCGCAACACCGGCCCCAATGGCGTTCTCTGGTAACCACCTCTGGACTGTAATTTTGCTTATTTGTTTGTCTTTTCTCCATCAGAATATAAGCTCCATGAAGGTAGGGCTTTTCGGCTGCTTTCTTTACCACTGCATCCTGAACGCTGAGAACAGCTCCTAGTACTTAGCACTGTTTTCCTCCCTTGAACAAATAAATGAATCGGGTAAAGTGCTCACAGTTAGAACCATATTTCAATCTCAGCTCTGCTACCCACTTGCTGTAACACCAGCCCATCACTTAAACTCTCTGAGCCCCAGTTCCCAGTTCATAAAACGGAGATGGGTTGTGAGCTATGAGGATTAAATGGCAAAGTATGAAAAACAGCCTAATCCAGAGCCTGAAATACTCAGGCCCCCAATTATTACAGCTATTATTCCAAGGTACGATTGCAACTAGACCATGTTGAATCTTGCATGGCGGGGGAGGGAGGGGTCACCTTCCAACAGACTCTGGTTCTGTCCTTGGGAAGAGGGGGTGCACAAGGCCCAACCCCCACTCTCCATGTCCTCCCTTCCCCACTTCCCGTTTCCCTAGGCTCCATCGGTACAGCTTTTCCCTATTAAAAAAGAACACAAGTGGTTTGGTTTCTCCTCTTCCACCTCACACGACCTCTGAACTCTCAGGACTACGCACAGCACCTTCCTGAATGCAGGCTTTCCCAGCCCTCCCGGCTCTGTTCTCGGGTCTATTCTGTGGCATTTGACTCTATCATGATGCCATTTCTTTTATGTATTTTATTTTATTTTTTATTTATTTATTTTTTGACAGGCAGAGTGAACAGTGAGAGAGAGAGACAGAGAGAAAGGTCTTCCTTTTGCTGTTGGTTCACCCTCCAATGGCCGCCGCGGCCGGTGCGCTGCGGCCGGCGCACTGCACTCATCCGATGGCAGGAGCCAGGTGCCAGGTGCTTTTCCTGGTCTCCCATGGGGTGCAGGGCCCAAGCACCTGGGCCTCCTCCACTGCACTCCCGGGCCACAGCAGAGAGCTGGCCTGGAAGAGGAGCAACCGGGACAGAATCCGGTGCCCCAACCGGGACTAGAACCCGGTGTGCCGGCACCGCAAGGCGGAGGATTAGCCTGTTGAGCCACGGCGCCGGCCCATGATGGCATTTCTAACTTCAGGAGACCTCTTACTCCTCTCCTCAATACTGCCTATCATAAGCAACAGCACAGAGAGCGACACGTTTAGTGCCTTTAATTCATGGAATTTTTCCTCCTGCAAAGACGTCTGAGAGTCTAGGAAGACTAAAGTCCTTCTGCGGCCCAGATCCACGCCCCGGCCCCCACCACGCTGGGGAGGAAGAGCGAGCAAAGCTGGCAGCACCGTTTTCTCCCCGAGACTCGGCTGGGAAATGGGCAGTGGTTTGGGGTCTTGCAGCCGCTGTGAAAAGCTGCTTCCAGCGTCTCCTTGTCTGTTTTCAGTCTCTAAGTGCCACAGTTCAGGCTTTGTAAAGCAAGCTCAGCTGGGTCGACTGCAAAGTGAAATTATTCACGTGTATGAGTCTCCATCAGCGGAACCTGGCTGGGTGACAGAAACGCCCAGAACCCAAACGAACGTGAGCAAATGCAAATGTGAGGCAAAGCACACGTGTCCTTTTTCAGAAACGATATTTGGTTTTTATATGGATGGATGCTTCTGGCTGTTTTACATAGCCTGGGGAATTAAAAATACTGAATTTTCTCCTCTTCTTGAGACTGAAAGAGGATACTCTTTCTGTGCAGAACTAAATGTATTTGGAATGCCTGCATGTTGAAGCTGTCACTGGGCAAACCTAAACATGTTTGCATGTATCCCTAAACATGTTTGCATGTATCCCTAAACATGTTTGCATGTACCCCATCTTTACACCTGGAAACGTGGAGCTGTGTGGGCTCCCTGTGTACACGTACTCTCTTCAGCTGACTGACCGGTGAGCTCCTCCAGGTCAGGGGCACTGCCAACTGCCCCTGGGCCCTGCTCCGCCGCACCAGCAGCTCCTGCACACTAGCTAC
Organism: Sylvilagus bachmani; assembly: GCA_015711505.1. Classification (NCBI taxonomy): domain Eukaryota; kingdom Metazoa; phylum Chordata; class Mammalia; order Lagomorpha; family Leporidae; genus Sylvilagus; species Sylvilagus bachmani. Next base: position 9,269,289 of record CM027388.1, on the reverse strand, counting down.
TCCCCTGCAGGACGGCAGACCCCACCCGAGCAGCGGCAGCGACATTTCTCCTCCGGTCAGGCTCGTGCTGTGTCTTTCAGCTACTGCCGTTCCAACATTTTATGTCACCCTGAAAAAGAGTCCAAGCTTCTCCACCAATCAGCTAACGATGTCTAAGACCGTCTGCTCTTTCTGTTAATTCAAAATGGAAACACTCAAGTGCACAGATATCTCAACTAAACTATACGTATATTTAAAAGATTTATTGGAAAGGCAGAGTGATACAGAGAGCGTAAGAGACAGACGGTGAGAGATCTCCCACCCACTGGCTCACTCCCCCAAATGTCTGCAACAGCCATTGCAAGGCTAGGACGAAGCCAGGAGCCTGAACCCCAACTGGGTCTCCCATGGTGGCAGGGACCCAAGCACTTGGGCCATCTTCCTTGCCTCCCCAGTACACTAGCACGAAGTTGCCAGGAATGGAGCAGAGGGATGCAGCTCCACCCACTGCACCACAGTGCTTACCCCTGTCCTAAGTACTGTCCTGATCTCATCTTAGTGTTGCCAGGAGAACCCAGTAGTCAGGAATCTTCAACTAATCTGAATGCTTGCAAGAGGAAACTAAACCAATCTGACATTAGTCACAACCAGTCTTCCAGAGGCTCTGGGAGCGCGGCCGCAGTGGCTAAAACACTCAGTCAACGTCACTTCTGCCGATGCTCATCCTGCTTTCCTCCATGCCTGTCAAGTCTGGGTTGCTGGAATTATGCAGAACAACCGGAAAGAAAGGCAAGACCTTCATTCGCTGATGACTTGTGGACACCGGAAGACTGTACAGCGATCACAGTTTGATGGACCTGCTGTGGTGCCAGGCTGCCAGTGCGAGTCCCAGAACTGCCGAATGCCAACTGTGACCCTGGACAAAGTCCCAACAGGGCTAAGGAGCTGTGCAGAGGGATGGCAACGGAGGGAAGGGCCCTGCCTCACAGGCTACAGTCACTCTTACAGGCATTCAGCATAGGGTACATTAACACAACTACTAGTATTGTTATTACACCTGCATTGTTTCACATTGAGTGCCCAAGTTGTCATCATTATTTTAAACCACTTCTCCCCCAAGGCAACTCTTCCCTGTCACACTGCCTTGTTCACCCTCTCTCCGCTTCCCCACACTCAGATGGATCCAGGAGCCAGGAGCTCCCAGGATCCAACTCACCCGACTCACCCTGCACCTGTCTGCCCCTCTATCCCCATAGCCCTAGTTCATGCTGCTCTCTTACCAGGGCCGGTAACCTCGCCACCTCTGTTCTTCCCATCTTTGAGCCATACCCGACATGGCTTTACCAGCCAGCCTGCTGAAGCGTGGCTCTGAGTAGATCACTCCTCTAGGCCTTACTGTGCGGTTAACGCGCAGTCCGGCTCCCCTGGCCTGGACTCTGAGGCTCCCTCCAGCCTGGCTCCCGGCTTTCTCGTTTCCTCCTCTCTCACCCTCACAGCCACACCGCTCAGCCAGGCTGAGGACGCTCCTCGTCTCTCTGCCTGCGCTGCTGCCTCTGCCTGTCGCGTCACTCCTTGGTCTCCTACCTGGCCCCTTCCAGTCCCTCCAAAGTTCAGCTCAAAATAAGTAGGTGCTTCATAGTCAGTGAACTGAAGAAAGCAGACTAAAACATTTAAGAAAAATTTCAAAAGGGATCTATACAAATAGGCGCTTTTTAAAAAATTTACTTTTGGGATGAGCACTTGGCACAGTGTTTAGGATGCTCCTTGGGATGCTTGGATCCCAACTGGACTGCTCAGGCAGGAGTCCCAGCTCTGCTTCCGACTCCAGCCTCCTGCTCATGGGCCCCCTGTGCGGCTGCTGGTGACTCTTAGAGCACCTGGGGCCCAGCCACCCAGTGGGAGACCCGGACTGAGCTCCCAACTCTGGCTTTGACCTGCTCAGTGCTGGCCGTTGTGGGCACTGGAACAATGAACTAACTAACAGATGGCAGATCTTTCTCTCTGTTCCTCTGTGTCTTTCTACCTTTCAAATTAAATGAAAATGAAGTTTTAAGAAAAAGGTAGTTTATGGCTTTGAAAAATGCTTTACTTTCACCAAGAACATAGGCTGGGGTAAGTGCTGGAAAAACCGGGTATCGGGCTGGCACTGTGGCGTAGTAGGCTAAGCCTCTGCTCACAACGCTGGCATCCCATATAGGCCCTGGTTTGTGTCCTGGCTGCTCCTCTTCTGATCCAGCTCTCAGCTTATAGCCTGGGAAAGCAGCAGAAGACGGCCCAAGTGCTGGCTCCTGCAGAGCCCCGGAGGCAGCTCCTGACTCCTGGCTTCAGATCAGCCCAGCTCTGGTCCTTGCAGCCATTTGGGGAGTGAATCAGCGAAGAAAGACTTTTCTCTCTGACTCTACCTCTGTCTGTAATTCTACCTCTCAAATAAATAAAATAAAATAAAAAAACATTAAACAGAGTATCCACATGTAGAAGAATGAAGCTAGGTTCCAATCTTTCACCAGATATAAAAATCAACACAAAATAAAGATTTATATGTGAGACCAGAAATTATGAAACTACTAGGAGAAAACATGGGAAGTGCTTTGAGACATTAGTACCGGGGCCGGCACTGTGGGTAAAGCCACCGCCTTGCAGTGGAGCAGCCGGGACTCGAACCAGTGCCCACATGGGATGCCGGCACTGCAGGAGGTGGTTTTCCCACTACGCCACAGCGCAGGCTCCAGGACCAGTTGTTTCTTTGTCTTCTTGATAACAGCTGTTCTAACTGATGAGGTGGTTTGGATCGCATTTCCCTGATGATCAGTGATTTGGGTGTTGTTCCTGTACTTGTTGGCCGTGTCTCTTCTTCTGAGGAGCATCTGTCCAGCTCTTTTGCCCATTTTTTGAACATTTGTTCTTTCGATGCTTGGGTCCCTTGTGTATTCCAGTGAACGTCCTTTGTCAGAGGAACAGCTTTCATCGTGAATGCAACATTCTCTGCCCTCGCCCTGCTGCTCCCCTCAGCTCCACGCAGTCCCACGTGTCTGCTCTGCTGCCCCCTCAGCTCCACGCAGTCCCACGTGTCTGCTCTGCTGCCCCCTCAGCTCCACGCAGTCCCACGTGTCTGCTCTGTGTTTGTTGCTTGTGCTTCTGAGGTCCTGCCTGAAAGATCTTTACCTGCACTAATTTTTTTTTTTTAGATTTATATATTTATTTGAATGGCAGAGCTACAGAGAGGCAGAGGCAGAGGGAGAGAGAGAGAGAGGTCTTCCATCAATTGGTTCACTTCCAAATGGCCACAATGGCCAGAGCTGAGCCATCCCAAGCCAGGAGCCAGGAGCCAGGAGCTTCTTCCGGGTCTCCCACGCAGGTGCAGGGGCCCAGGCACTTAGACCATCTTCCACTGCTTCCCCAGGCCACCGCAGGGAGCTGGATGGGAAGCGGAGCAGCCAGAAAGTCGACACCCATAAGGGATGCTGGTGCTGTAGGTGGAAGCTCAGCCCACTACGCCACAGTGCCAGCCCCTAACTCTGACTTTCAAACCAAGAAATAAATCTTAAAAAAGAAAGAAAGAAGGAAAGAGAGAGAGAGAGAGAGAGAGAGAGAGAGAGAGAGGGAAGGAGGGAGGGAGGGAGGGAGAGAGGAAGGAAGACGAAAGAAAGAATTAATATTAATTCTGGCAAGGATGTAGGCAAAGCTGAGCTCTCATGCACTGTTGGTGGGAATGGGAGTGAGGGAAGCCATCACACAACGTAGTATGGAGATTCCTCAGACAACTACAAACACAACCGTCACTGAGTGACTTTCCGCAGGAAAGGAAACAGTGTCGTAGGGATATCTCCCTCTCGACGTCTCTTACAGAACCACTCACAACAGCAACCGCACAGAATCAACCTAATTGTCTGTCAGCAAGTGAGCGGGTTAAGAAATAGTGCTGTAGGTACACATGGAAAAAAAAAAAAGCCACGAGAAAGAACAAAATCCTGACATCTGCAGCAACATGGACAGGCCTGGAAGATACTAAGTGCGACAAGCCAGGAGCAGAAAGAGAAATGTTGCGTGTTCTCTCTCCCATGTGGGAACCAAAGGAGTTGACTTCATTGAGTTCAGAGTGGTACAGTGACTGCCGAGGCAGGGAGGGGCGGGGCAGTTAACAGGGGCAAAGCTACAGCACACAGGAGGAGCGAGGGCTGGCGCCCTGCAGCACAGCAGGGCCACCACAGTTCACGATAATTTACAGTGTTTCCGCACGGCTACAAGAGAGGATCTGGAATGTTCCCACCGCATAGAAATGATCGATGTTTGAGACAATGGATATGCTGATCACTCTGATTTGATGATTCCACACTGTATACATGTATTGAGAAATCACTCCATAAGTATGCAAAACTATGTGTCAAAAATAAAATAAACAAAAACAGTCGACGTGTGAACTAGAAAGTCAGTCAAGCAGATATTCTCTAGGCTCACTAAGTGCTTACTATACAGGAGGCCTGGGCCTACGCTTTCCTCAACCAGTCTTCATTAACGATACAGTTGGTTTGACGTCCTTACCCCCACTCAGACATGGAGAAGCCTGGGTTAAACAATTTGTTGAGAGGACACAAGGTCAGAAAAGGACACGAATGAGCTCAGGCACGAACACTGACGGCGGGGACACGGTGTTGTGCCACCTCACTATGCTTGCCTGGTATGTGGGCGATGGAACGTCAGCCCTGATCTGCTTAAGCGTGAATGTATTACCACTCAAAACCAGGTGGTGGTGCAGGGCTACTGCCCTGCTGTGGGGCCTCACCGTCAGCTCCTGGGCCACACTGGGTTCCGTCGGCCGCTTGCCATGGCTATAACACTGTGACAAGGCAGCAACTCAATCCAGGGCTTCTCGTTCGTTCCGTACGCACCAACAGCCACCTCGTGTCGGAGGCTGTGCTGACACGTCCTCTCTCCTTCTGAGACCTTCCTCAGCCTCAGCAAAGTGGACTGCCGAGTCCCAGCACCCCAGTGCTTCTACACAGCAGGCCGACGCTTTGTTTCGGAACGACAAGCCCACGGCTGCCAGGAGTGCACTCTCTACATGTGGGGAAATCCAGGCACGGCAGCTCCCAGACCTGAGCTTGTTCCCCTCCCCCTCTCCCCCTTTTTAAAAACATTTATTTACTTGTCGAAAAGCAGAGTGACAGGGAAGGACAGATCTTCCATCTCCCGGCTCACTCCCAGATGTCCACAATAGCCAGGGCTAGACCAGATGGAAGCCAGGAACTCCATCCGGGACTCCCACGTCGGTGGCAAGAACTCAAGTGTTTAGGTCATCATCCACTTGCACTCAGGCACATTCGCAGGAAGCTGGATTAGAAGCGTGAGTAATAGGAACTTGGACTAGGCATCCCAGGCTGTGGCTTAACCGGCTATGCACAATGCCCGCCCCTGTTCCTATTTAGTTACTCACGACTAGGGCTACCAATGTCTATAACACACACATACAGCCAATTTTAATTCCAGTGATTCCCCTTTTTAGGAGTTACTGAACGTTCTCCCTGGATCTCTAGACTTTTCCTAGCACTAAGTGGCAAACACGGATGAAGAAAAGGCTAATCTGTGATCCAGAGTGGTACCCCACGACCATTAGAATCTGTGCCACTCAAAACGCATATGCTGAAGCCCTAACCCCCGGGGTGAGGGAACTGAAAATGGGGTCTGTGGGAGGTAACGAGGTCACGAGGATGAGTGACATGGAAGAAGAGGCACGAGATGTGTGAGGTGACAGCGAGACGGCCACCCGCAAGCCGCGAAGCACTCTCACAGGAAGCTGACCACACTGCACCCTGATCTTGGACTTCTGGTTGCCAGAATCGTGACAGGCAAATTCTGATGCTTAAGTCACCCTGTGCATGGCATTTTTGTTACAGCTGCCTGGGCTGGGTAAGACAGGGCCTTTAAAGAATTAAGTGACATGGGGTCCTTAGGGTGGTCCTGATCCAGTGACTGGCATCCTTATTGGAGGTAAGGAACCAGAAAGACAGAGCAGACACTCCCGTGCATGGGGACTCCCACGGCAACACACAGGGAGCAGCTGCCACCTGCAAGCCACGACACCAAACCTACCGACACCCAGATCTTGGGCTGATCTTGCACTTCGAGCCTCCAGACTGAGAGAGAATATAGATTTCCGGTTTTGCTAAGCCACTCAGTTTGGGAGATTTTATTTTGGAAGCTCCAGCAAACTAATGCAGAGAGTGAGATCACAAGTTCCCTAAGTATGATCTGCAAGCCCCATGGCATTAAAGCGATGCTTGACGGTGGCTCGATTCAACCCGTAATCCTGAAGTTTCTCCTGTGTATCAGCCGGGCCCTGGCCACATGTCAAGAGGCCATGAGGGCATTTCAGAAACTCCACAGGGGGAGCGGGCGCTGTGCACAGCCAGTTCAGCCGCCCCCTTAGGGACGCCCACGTCCAGTACTGAAGCCTGGGTTTGAGTCCTGCCTCTTTCCCATCCAGCTGCCTGTGAATGTGCACCCTGGGCAGCAGCAGATGATGGTTCAAGTACTTGGGACCAGGGCCGGCGTTGTGACGTAGCAGGTAAAGCCACCACCTGCGATGCTGGTATCCCACATGGACACTGGTTCGTGTCCTGGACACTCCACTTCCAATCCAGCTTCCTGCTGGTGGCCTGGGAAAAGCAGTGGAGGATGGCCCAAGTGCTTGTGTTTTTGCTACCCACGTGGGAGACCTGGAAGAAGCTTCTGGCTCCTGGCTTCAGATGGGCCCAGCTCCGGCTGTTGTAGCCATTTGGGAGGTAAACCAGCAAATGGAAGATCTCTCTAACTCTGACTTCCCAATAAAAATAATAAATCTAAAACAAAATAAAATTTATCTTTTCATCTAATTTTCCATGAACTTTTAATTAGTTAATTAAAAAAATTTTGAATTGACTTATTTGAGAGGCAGGAAGCCAGAACGCCCCAAATGCCTACAGTGGCTGGGGCTGGGCGTAGGCTGAAGCTGGGAGCCAGGACCTCGTCCGCGTGCTGCACACAGGCGGCAGGAACCCAGCTGTTCGAGCCATCACTGCTGTCTCCCGAGTCTGCATGGCCAGGAGGCAACGCCAGGTACTGAGCCGCGTCCTGCGCTGTGGGGTGTGGGCGTCTCAGCCACGAGGCCGAATGCTCGCCGTGAACTTTTTGAAGTGCTCTCACATACAAAGCCTCAAATCAGTAATGCAAAATCAAAAGCGGCTTCTATATTCTCCCTTTCTGAAAATGTGCTTCCGGAGAATACCAATGACCGTGAACCCGGCTGCTCCCCTCCCCCGCATCCCACGAGCTACGAAAGTCACCTTCTCCTAGGCAAACAGCCTGCAATCAAGACAACTCTTACCCAACGCTTCCAGCTCCTGAACCACCTCTTTCCACACAGGCTCAATGTGGATGCAGCTGAAGCACCAGTCGGAGGTGATCTTAATGAGGTAGGGTTTCTTGAAGCTGTCGGGAACGACTTCGTTCACGTAATGGGAAAAGTGCAGCAAGTATTTCTCATCAAGCGAGTCCCGCCGCTCGGAATTGAAAGGGAAGTGAAAGAACGATTCGTCAAAATAGAGATTGTCGTGAAAATGCCGGAAGCGGTATTCTCGCTGCTGCTGCTTCTGGTAGCCCTGGTTCTCTCCGGCATCTCCATAGTGATCGTAATGCGACCTCTTTTCTTCATTGGAAAGAATCTGTTAGGAAACGAAGCAACAAAAGACATTATCTAAACAATAACAGGAAGGCTCAGACAGAGGCTTAGCAATCACAGGAGGCAAATACAGACTATCATATGATTCTATAAATCACCCAATATACTGAGAGGCTCTCATTTCTATTTTTTAATGGTGTCTTTTTAAAGGTTTATTTATTTTACTTGAAAGTCAGAGTTACACAGAGAGAGGAGAGGCAGAAAGAGAGGGAGAGAGGTCTTCCATCCGCTGGTCCACTCCCCAACTGGTCGCAACGGATGGAGCTGCGCTGATCCGAAGCCAGGAGCCAGGAGCTTCTTCCAGGTCTCCCATGTGGGTGCAGGGGCCCAAGGACTTGGGCCATCTTCTATTGCTTTCCCAGGCCACAGCAGAGAGCTGGACAGGAAGTGGAACAGCTGGGTCTCGAACCGGCGCCCATATGGGATGCCAGCACTTTAGGCCAAGGTGTTAACCCGCTGCACCACAGCACTGGCCTGAGAAGCTCTCATTTCAATATAGACATTGAAGAGGATTCAAGACCAAGGTATTTCAATGGCTTAGAGTATCTAAACTCATGCTCACGTTGGCATTAAAGATTCTGAACTATCTCAGAACTAAGTAAAAGTTAACATCATGTGGTTCCCCAGGGCTCAGACACAACAAAACTGACTTAGTCAGTCTTTATGAACTGGAATAATCCACACAAAATACCAAAAGTTACGAACACCAAAAAGCAGTCACAGAACTGAGTCTGGTGCTTTGCTTGTGGTCATTGTTTTACTTGAAACTTTTGAATCCAACATCTGACACGGTCATGCAGGATCACGTGTTACCCTGTGAGCCACACTGGCTGTTGGAGAGCATTTACCCTGTACAACCAGGAAGCCATGGAGTGAATCTCACGTACACTCCAGATCAACCTACTGTGTTGGAAACTCACTAAGAATCTTATTTAAAATAAATTTGCAAGCATCTCATTTTAACAAATGCGGGTGAAGCAATAAGTGATTTTAACATACCTGCACCCCCTAAGCACTGTGAGTGCCCTGTGGTGGGAGGAGGGGGCGTCATGCGGATGTCACTCACTTCTGTGTCTGGCTTATGGCAGGAGGCTCTGATGACCTCTTCTCCCCCTCCTTGGGTATGTTTAATTTTTAACTGACACATAATCACCATATATGTTTATGGATACAGTGTGTATCAAGACACACAGATAATATGTAATAATCAAATCAGAGTAATCTGTTTTTTTTTTTTTGTAAAGATTTATTTTATTGAAAGTCAGAGTTACTGAGACAGAGAGAATCTTTTCATGTGCTGGTTCACTCCCCATATGGCTGCACAGCCAGGCAGAAACCAGGAGCCAGGAGTTTCCTCCAGGTCTCTCACATGGGTGGCAGGGGCCCAAGCACGTGGACCATCCTCAGGGATGCTTTTCCCAGACCATTAGCAGGGAGCTAGACTGCAAGTGGAGCAGCCAGGTCTCGAACAGGCACCCACATGGGAGGCCAGCGCTGCAGACCGTGGCTTTAACCTGCTGTGCCATAGCGCTGGCCTCTACTCTACCTTTCAAACAAACGAACGAACTGAGCAGCCAAGGCATATTCTAGCAGAGTTAACAGACGATGAACCGTAAAGTCTGATGCGATACCTCATAGGCCTTGCTGATCTGAATGAACTTGTCTTCTGCTCCAGGATCCTTGTTTTTGTCAGGATGCCTGAAACACAAATGGGCAGACAGTGAGCACGGATTTAATTTCTTGCACACTGTCATTTAACATCCTGCTACACACAGTTCACTACATCAGAGGCGAACGGAGGGCCACTGTACGGACGGTTTCCTAAAATACACGCTAGAACAACCAGTTGCTCCGTGTGACTAATAAGTGAAACTTTGAACTGGGACAGCTCTCCCAGGCACGCCAGCTGGGCCCGTTTCCAAAGCGCCAGACTGCACTGTTGCTGAATGTCACCGAGCAGAGCTGGGCCACCTGCTTGTCCTGCCGCTGCTCCCCAACAGCACTGAAGCTGCTCGGGGCTAAGGAACTCTTCCAGGAGGGTCCGCAGGTCTCCCGGGACGGCAGCATTGTATCCCGGTGTTGGAACGATGATGTCGCAGCCAACACGAGCAGACGTAAGCGGCAGCCTTTAGGAAGCGCTGCGAATTCCTTCAGTAATAATGACGCTTCAAATAGCATCTTGGCTTTCAAATCAGAACATTTCGATTTTCATTATTACTCTGGCTATCTCATTTTACTCATGATCATCTCTGACCTGGAAGCGGATGACGACTTCCAGGCCACCTGCTTAAGATGTGAGAAATGTCTACAGTTCGTGCAAAGTTATTTCAGCTAACGCTGGAACTAAATCTTAAATGCCTGCTCTCATATCCAGCCGACAATGCTTCCATCTTGCTGTTGTGTAGTATTCTGTAACCTTTTGTTTTTACATTAAGACTCTGGGGATTTTAAAGTCCTACAAACAAGGAGCTGGGTTCACTTCCTTGTAACTCCTAAGATCTAAGGCAGCGTTCAGTACGGATGGACTTTCCAAAGTTCACCTAATCAAGAGCCCGTATGACAAAGTTCATTATTGACATAATCACTTCTGCTAATCTCCGGTAACTTCCTCCTACTAAAGATCATGGAAAGACAACGCACAAGGAGCAAGTGACTACTAAAAACACACCAAGTACACTGGAATCACTAAAAAAAGAAGACCACTACAACTTGCCCAACGTACTTTACCAGGACTATGTTTGAATGAATTATAACACATATTCTGGTTTATCTAAAAACAAAGAGACTTCAAATGGTTGACTGCTGGATTTAGACATCATTCCTCCCTTTTCTATGAATATCAGCGAGGAAAACATTTCAGCTAGGTATAATGAAAACAGTATGATGGTTCCGAAGCATGTTTCTGGATAAGAACGAATAAAACAGGTTGGCTAATCAACGGCTGAGTTGCTACAAATCATGCAATCCTACAAAGAAAGATTGAACATAAAGAGCTCTGCAGGGAAGACGGGTAGGAAGGGGCACTTGGCGGCTGACGCGGGGAGTCCTGAGGGCAGCTGGGTTACAAAGCGCGGACCCTGCGGAGGGAGGCCACGGCCCAGGAGCAGAGAGGAGGCCACAAGACTGCTCCCAAGGCTAAGGAACGTTTCCCCAGCTGTGGGGAGATACTGTGAGTCTGAAACATTCAGAAAAGCATCATTTCAGCCCTGGGGAGCGTCCCTCCCATGCTATTTTCGGTGGAATACGGAGTTATCTCATGAATTGCAATGTGATACGCAACCTTCACAAATGTCAAAGGGAAGCAAACGTTGTGCTTGGATCGGCTGGCTGTCTGGGGACCTCCAAAGGCAGAAAAAGGAAGACAGAAAAAGGAAGACAGCGAAGAACCAGCAAAGTCATTTACTGTTTGGTTGACTGGGCCACGTTCTACCCATCTGCTTTCCGGGGGTGGGAGGAGCTATATATTTTGCACGCATGACAAGTGCAAAATATCTGAGAAAATGTCATTCCTGGGAGAGGAAGACAGGGTTCAGGAGAGGGGGAAGTCACTTCCAGTGGGTTCAGCAAGCACGGGAGAATTCCTAACACTAAGAAACATTTAGTAAAACAGTACAACAGAATCCCCCAATTAACCGCTCCCCCCGGCTACAGCTCATGCTGAAAAAGTCCAACAAGGAACACTGTCATTTCCCGCACAATAGGAAACCACTGAGGAGCAAAACTGAACCAATTCCAGTGATAAAACATTGCCACAGGCAAAACACCAGAAAATAACAGGATAACAGAAATAGGAAGTACAACCGTAGGCTTCTGCTGGACAACACTCAGAGTCCAGGGTGACGAATTACTCCTAGGAAGAGAGGCATATGCCTCATTTAATCAATATCAGAACACCCTTTCCAGCTCTGGAGGCTGGCAGAGTCAAAGCTGTGCATTGTAACAGGTCCCGCAAAATCTAGCTGTCATTTCTGCTCTTAAAATATTGTCAAAGGCTATACCCTGTCCAAAACAACGCTGTTGCCTTAGGAATTAATTGCAGATTTATACGTTTGGCATTGAACATAAAGAGGCCAGAGTCTGAAATGTTACTGAAAGCCTCTGTGCTGTAGAGTCCCTGGACAGAAACCTGGTCTGATCAGAGATTGTCTTTTTAGCATCCAGTTCTGGAGACTGCAGGATACAAATATGCCCTAAGTTATACATTCCACTTTAAACGACCCTGTACCTTCACTGCAACCAGTTTAACACTGAGCTGTGTTCCCAGAACGATGAGCGTGTCAGGCAGAGCCAAGCACAGCCTGCGACATCACCTCCCTGCGGCAGCCTCAGCTTTGCTTTGCGTAACTTCCTGCTGTCACCCAGTCCCTCCCACCCACACTAACTCGTGCCCAGATGGACAGATGACTTAAAAGGCAAACAAACAGGGGCTGGGGCTATGACACAAAAGCTAAAGCCACTGCCTGCAATGTCCGGCATCCCCTATGGGTGCCACTTGAGTCCTGGCTGCTCCACTTCTGATCCAGCTCCCTGCTGATGTGCCTGGGAAAGACAGCAGAAGATGGCCCAAATCCTTGGGCCCCTGCACCCATGTGGGAGACCTGGAAGAAGCTCCTGGCTCCTGGCTCTGGATCGACCCAGCTCCAGCTGTTGCTGCCATCTGGGGAGTGAACCAGTCGATAGAAGACACCCCCTCCCCCACCTCTGCCTCTTTGTAACTCTGCCTTTCAAATAAACAAATCAATCATAAAACAAACAAACAAAAAGACACAAAAAAGCTACTGGTGCAGAAGGTTATACTATGGACTCCAGAGGTCACATAAATGTACCACACTCTGAGCCTTGATTTTTCCCTCTGTGAAATGGGGACAACAATGTCCTCCTTCGCAGAAGGTGCTTGATGACGGCGCCTGCTCCACGCTGGCTCAGCTGTCTTGGCGTCGTCTGTGTCCTTGTCACCCTTCTCTCTCTCTGCTCTACCTCCAGCTACACAATGCAACTCTTCCACTCCTCTGGCGTGGCCACAGCTTTGGCGGCAGGACTGACGATGGTTGTGCAAGATAACTTGCAGGTTCACTGCTAACTTGCTAACTGCTATTCTGATAACTACAACTTGCTAACATGGTGATTTTTCTATGAATATTTAAAAAAAACACGATATGCAACCCCAGAATATCTTTTATAAAATGATAGCAAACAGTTCTTATTCTCAACTTTTTTTTTTTTTTTAAAGTTAAGAAGCAACACCGTGGAGAACTGGCTTGTGTAGAGTTCCCGTTAGCAATCACCCTGGTAAAGAGCTCCTTTTTGAAAAACACATCTTGGGAGGATTTGCTCATCCGCTGTTCATGCTTCTTCCCTCATGTTAACACTCAATATGGAAAGCACGCGAGGGGAGTCTTTAAGGCAAAGTGTTCCCACAAGGGGGCTTCAGAGCCCACGGGCGTTGGGTCTTATGAAGAATTACGGAGCATGAATATTAGTTTTTTCCCACAGAACATCTTAGACAGATCAGATATAACACACAGAAACAGAGACAAATAAAGGCTAATCATAACTTAGGTTTCATTCTCCTGCTGCAACTGCTTAGCTTACATTAAACTTCGATTTCTTTGTTTCACCTACCATTCCCGGGCGAGCTTCTTATAAGCCTTTTTAATGTCAGCCTGACTGGCCGTCCGGCTGACCCCTAGGACTCTGTATGGGTCAAAATCCAACGCAGACAGAATTTGCAGGATCAGAACCAGAACTATCAAGAACTGCCAGGAAATGCTCAACTTTTTCACTTCCATGTCTCTTCCTTTCCAGAGCTGAAATGATTGAAGAGGCAGTGAGTTCCAGCGGCAGAAACCTGGGCCGTCTTGCTTTTTAGCTAAAGGTCTACGACACGCTGTACAGATGCAAACAAAACACACACGAGGCACTGCGCAGGGAGCGGGTCAAGTGCGTGACCATCGCTTTTCAAGTCGACAATCTCGCTTCCTCTGGTGGACATCGTAAACAAGAGCTACGACAGGCGAGAGGATGGGCTGCGAGAATTAACAGCGACTCTTAGAATTCTTGGATTAGAAAAGCTTTAGAAACGACCGAAAATGAATGAGATGAAGAAATAATAAGTGAACGTGTAAAAATATATATAGGACAACCGGGGCAACCGCATCTCCAATACACGATTTATTCTGACAATAATAGCTTAAGCTGGTTTAGAAACACTTCACGGAGCGTATGTTAAACAAACTCATGAAATCATAAGATTTCCCATGTGCTAGGCTACAAAATGAAACAGTTGTGGCATTCTGGGGCGTGAAATAAATACAAATATGACAGTGAAATACTCTCAAAATCTGCAGCTAGGATTTAGCAGGCTTCAATTCTATTCTTTCTTACCATTCAAACAAGAAAACGAAAATGCTGCTTTTTAATTCTTAGGAACATAGAAACCTCAGGTGGGAAGAGCTGGCAACAGACAATGAGTTCTCCACGCAGAGAAAGCGTTAACGGGAAAGACCGAAAACAGGCGCAGTCTCCACGCCTTCTAAGGGGGCGGCAGGTGACCTCCCATTGGCCCTCACGCGCCTGCAGGGGCAGCAGGTGACGGCCCAATACTGGGCCTTCTGTCACTCACGCGGGAGACAAGGGTGGTGTGCCTGGCTCCTGGCCTCAGCCCGCCCCAGAGCTGGCTGTTGAAGCCATATGGGGAGTGACCAGGGGATGGAAGAGCTGTCTGTCACTCAAGTGAGTAAATATATACCCCCCCCCCTTTTATAAAAAGATCTGTATGCATTTATTTGAAAGTCAGAATTACAGAGAGAGATCTTCCATCCCCTGGTTCACTTCCCCAAAGGCCCCAATGGCCAGGGCAGGGCCAGAGGAAGCCAGGAGCCAGGAGCTTTCTCCAGGTCTCCCACGTGGGTGCAGCGGCCCAAGCTCCTGATCCATCCTCCACTGCTTTCCCAGGCACATTAGCAGGCAGTTGGATGGCAAGTGGCGCAGCCGGGACTAGTACCGGTGCCCACATGGGATGCCGGCGCTCTAGATGGTGCTCCATCGGCTGCGCCACAGCGCCAGCCCCAACATATCACTCTTTAAAACAAAAGTTTTAAGCTCCACCTCTGGCGAGTGCATTGAGCATTTTGGAAATAATCCTGGCTGGTTCATGAGAAAGGTGGCGCTGGCAGGGCTGCCACCGGCACTCCAGGAACACCAGGGGCAGCAGGTGCCTCCACTTCTCCTGAGTTAATGCGGGGTCGAGGCCGACGTGCGGGACCCCTAGGAGGGGCAAAGCCGCGGGTGTGACCGCTGCCTGGGAGCCCTACGCTTAGCACTGCACCTAGGCCGAGTGGAACCCTACAACACGCCGGGTCACCTGCTCTGCCCTACCAAAAAGTCAAGGTGACACAGCCACGGGGGAGCTCCGGGGTCCGTCCTCCAGCACCTCGCGAGTGGGCAAGTTCCTGAAGCGCACCGAGCCCCAGAGTCCTGGTGCACAGAGCGGGGTCGACGCGACCTGGAGGCCTGAGCGCGCTCGGCAGGCGGTGCTACCATCACTTCCGCCTTGCAGCACGTCCACTGCCTCGTTCAACCGGGCCACGTCCTGCGGCAGGAGACCCCCTGCCCAGCAGGTAGGCGGGCCGCCCTCGGGGCAGCGCCCCCGGCGCCAGGCAGGGGCTCCCGGGGACGCGCTCCAGGGCCGGGCCCGCCGGAGGTCGCGATCCTCCCGCGCGGCCCCCGGGAGCCCCGGGCCGGGCCCGGTCAGCTCCCCGATCTCCCCCCGGGCCCAGCAGGCGCCGGGAACGAGGAGGGACTAACGGGGGGCCGCCCGAGGCCGCCCCGGCCCGCCGCGTCCTCACAGCCGCGCATCACGCCGGGAAGGAGTTACCGGGAGAGGGCACCGGCCCAACCGGCGGCCGCCTCGGCGCTCCGGGAAGTCCGCCGTCCACACCCGCGCTCGCCGGGGCCTGGGGAGGGGAAAGAGGCGGGGACGAGCGGGGGGCGGGGTTGTGTGGCGTGGGGGAAGAGTCACATGACTCTTAAAGGCCCAGCGCACCTATGGCGCAGGGCGAGCGTGTCCGGGTCGTCTATTTCGCGGGTGTGTTTTGTCCCTTGCTGCCTGCCGTCGGCGCGTGGGCCTGGCGCGGTTGCTATAGGAACGAGGAGCGCCCTTTGGCTGGATCCAAAGTGTGGATCGTGACCAAAGAGGCCCAAACGTGCCGCCTAGCGAGGCGCCGTCGCTCTGCGTGACGGGATGCCACGCAGACCTCCCAGATCCAGGGAGGGTTTTCCACTCCGACCGGGAGACGGCCCTCGGCTAGCAACGGTTGCTAGGATGGGGAAGCGATGGCTGGTCCCTGTTCTCTTGAACCCTATTCATAGAATCCTGGAGCGTCAGCGCTGCAGGCGGCCTTAGGGATCCTCCATGTTCTGAGTTCCAGGGAGGGGAGGGGACTTCGCTGTGCAGCTCGGGGTGCCAGGCCCACCCCCAGGCACCAGGCCCACCCTCGGGGTGCCAGGCCCACCCCCAGGCACCAGGCCCACCCCCAGGCACCAGGCCCACCCTCGGGGTGCCAGGCCCACCCCCAGGCACCAGGCCCACCCCCAGCCACAGACGGGAAGCGGGGACCCCGGGGAAGCCGGCCGCGCAGGTGAACAGGGTGAACCTTCTCCGAGGCGGTGAGATCGGTTCCTTGGGGATAAGAAAAAGCTGTCACACCCCCCGCCTCGCTTTAGGCTCTTGTCATCTGCTTTCCTCCCTAAGTTACCACGTCACTTATTTATGTCATTTCCCGTCCCTTCCCGCTGGAGTCCCAGCTCCCGAGAGCCGAGGCTTCGCTGTGTTTCATTCACTTCCTTATTCTTAGCGTCTGCACAGGTCCCAGCACACAAATGCCCTCCATAAACACAGAGGCACTTTAAGTAGTTCGTGGAAAAATGGAATTAAAAGATACATTTGTTCAAGGTACAAAAACATTTTTTATAAAAATGTCTATGCATCGCAAGGCCGGCGCTGTGGCACAGTGGGTAAAGCCGCCGCCTGCAGTGCCAGCATCCCATATAGGCGCCGGTTCAAGACCCGGCTGCTCCACTTCTGATCCAGCTCTCTGTTATAGCCTGGGAAAGCAGTAGAAGATGGTCCAAGTCCTTGGGCCCCTGTACCCGTGTGGGAGACCTGAAAGAAGCTCCTGGCTCCTGGCTTCAGATGGGCACAGCTCTGGTCGTTGCAGCCATCTGGAGAGTGAACCAGCGGTCACCAAGCTGAAACTAAGTTGTTTATCCGACCCTCTCTGAGAAATGCAGAGAGTTAATAGCCAAATCCCCCTACCCCCCATGCCAGGTCCAGCCAGCATGCTAAGGCGTCTTCTTTGCTTTAACTATTATAAGAAAGTAACTTTAAATAAGCACTGCACTCTTCTTCTTCTTCTTTTTTAAAATATTTATTTATTTATTGAAAGGCAGTGATACAGAGAGGGAGAGAGCTTCCACCTGCTGGTTCACTGCCCAGATGACAGCAATGGCTGAGTGGAAGCCAGGAGCCAGGAGCTTCTTCCAGGTTTCCCACATACCAGGCCCATCCTCCCCTGCTTTTCCAGGGACATTAGCAGGGAGCTGAATCAGAAATGGGGCACCCATACAGAGGACTGGCATCGCAGGCAGCGGCTTAACCCGCTACCCTGCTACCCCGCGGCACTGGCCCCCGCTTGGACCCATTCTAAGGTGGACTTGGTTCAGAGTGTGGACTGTGGTCAGGTTCAGGTTTGAACAGGGACCAGTGACTTCAGTTCTGTGAGCCCCAGGCCACAGCTGTGATGCAGGGGTGGGGAGAGGCGGGTGGAGAGCACTTGTCTGGAAAACTGTAGCTCGGGATAAACTGAGACGAGCTCTGTGATGTCACTGGCACAAGGGATGGGACTCAGTGGATGCTCAACACCCAGGAGCAGTGGAAGTGAGCTGAGCTGAATTACGGGAGTTCACATGTTTTCTTTGTGGGCGGTGCTAGGGCGGAAGGGAGGGAAGAGAGGGCTTGGCTGGACGGGACAGGGGAGTTTGGGACAGTAAGCAGGAGGGGAGTGGCTTGGGGTTTTACCGGTGGCAGGGGAGAGGGCTAAGAGGAAACAGAGAGGTCGAGTGGCGTGGCACCGGCCATGACAGTAGGCCTGGCTGTCCCTTCTGCTGGCTGAGTGCGGCTGCATCCCTAGTAGCCTTTCAGTAGGTTTGATCCGATCTCAGTGTCGCCTCCTTAGCTTTGTAAAAGTGAACTCAAACATCTCAGTTCATTTGCTGCCCCTCTAGCCTATCTTGTGGACACTTTCACTTTAGGAACCCCACGTCCAGATCAAAGAACCAATACCCCGGCCACCTTTACACCCAGACAGACCAGAGCCCCCCTTTGCCATTTCAAAGGAAACACACTAGCCCCTAGCACTGCTGGACCAGAGGCAGGCCACACGCACTGTGGACCACTCAGAGGTCCACACAGGAGCGGGTCATGCACTGCTCACCCCCAACTTAAAAAAAATATTCATTTATTTGAAAGGCAGAGAGAGCAGAGACAGACACACAGATTGTCTTCCATCTGCTGGGTCACTCCTCAAGTTCCCACAATGGCTGGGGTTGGGCTAGGCAAAAGCCAGGAGCCAGGAGCTCCATGCAAGTCTCCCACGTGAGTGGCAGGAGTTTCACTTGCCGTGGGCCCAGGCGCATTAGCAGGGGCTGGATCGGAGGCGGAGCACTGGGGCTGCCCCCTGACGTGGGCTGCAAGAGTCGGCGGCTGTGCCACAAGACCGGGCCCTCAGCCCTCGGGAGTCGAGGAAGGAAGCGGCAGGGGCCCAGCTGCCAGCCCTGAGTAAACCTTCCTTCTCCCTCCACTGCCGGTCAGCGACTGGCCCCGAGGGCGCTGGGCAAGCGAGCGGTCTTGGGCGAGCTACAGCAATTCCTCCTACTAGTTTTGGGGATATTCTACAGTCTCTGTAAAAGCCGTCTTCATCGATTCTGGTGAAAGACCCGGAAATCCGAGTCACGGTCCAAAAGCAGTTAGCGGTCCTCAGGATGCGGCCACGGGGCGGGCTCTAGGGCGGGACGAAGGCACGGAGGCGGACCATAGGGCGTGGCGAAGGCGCAGGGGCGGGACTTAGGGGCGTGGCGAGGGCGCGGAGGCGGAGTATGGGGCGTGGTGAGGGCTCAGGGGCGGTCATGGGGGAGTGGCGAGGGTGCGGAGGCAGACCATGGGGGCGTGGCCAGGGCGCAGGGGCGGGCCGTTGGGGCGTGGCCAAAGCGCAGGGGCGGACTATGGGTAGTGGCGAGCGTGCGGAGGCGGAGCTTGGGGGCGTGGCGAGGGCTCAGGGGAAGTCCTGGGCGGGTGCGGCGAGGCCGCGAGATGGACCATGGAGGGATGTGGCGAGGGCGCGGAGTGGGTCCTTGGGGGGTGCGGCGAGAGTATGGAGGCGGGCTGTGGGGGCGTGACGAGGCGCGGAGGCGGGACATGGGGGTGTGGCCAAAGCGCAGGGCTGACTAATGGGGTGTGGACTATGGGGTCGTGGCGAGGGCGCGGAGTGGGTCTTTGGGGGGTGCTGCGAGGGTAGGGAGGCGGAACATAGTGGCATGGCGAGGGTGCGGAGGCAAACTATGGGGCGTGGCGAGGGCACGGAGGCGGGCCGTGGGGGTGTGGCCAAAGCGCAGGGGCGGACTATGATAGGGCGTGGCGAGGACGCAGGGGTGGTCCGGGGGGTGTGGAGAGGCTGTGAGACGGACCAGGAGGGGTGTGGCGAGGGCGCGGAGTGGTCCTTGGGGGCGTGGCGAGGGTACGGAGGCGGGGCATGAGGGCGTGGCAAGGAGGCGAAGGCGGACTATGGAGGCGTGGCCAGAACTCAGGCGTGCGGTGGGGGCGTGGCTTGGAGGCGAAGGCGGACTATGGGGGCGGGGACTATGAGGTCGTGGCGAGGGCGCAGAGGCGGGGGCGAGTACCCGGGGAGGCGGCTCGGGGGTGGGGGCGGGACGTGGAGGCGGGTCCTCGGTCGGGGGCGGATCCGGGGCCCCGGGTCTCAGGGCGGTGCTGGGGAGCGGGCCCGGAAGCGGACGTAGCCCCGGGTCCGCGTCTCCTGCCGGCCATGGACGAAGCCGACCGGCAGCTCCTGCGGCGGAGCCGGGTGCGGCTGGTGAAAGAGCTGCAGGTGGCCGAGCTGTGGGACGCGCTGCTCAGCTGTGAGCTCTTCACGGCCGACATGATCGAGGCCATCCAGGTGCGCTCCTCCCTCGCCGCCCCTGACTTCCGCGGGGCTCCCTGGCAGCTCCCGCCTTCGCTTCCCCACGTACCCCCACTTTGGGGTGCCCTGTGGGTGGCACCCCGCGCACCTCTTGGCTGGGTGCGGGTTACAGCGGCTGCAGGCCTTGGTGTTTCCCTTCTGCGGCACCCTGGCCCCGGGCACCCACCCTGGGGTCGGGCTGCCGGGCAGGGTATCCTTGGACAGGTCACTTAGCGTCTTTGAGCCCCAGTGCCCTGGGCAGTGATGCTGTCCCGAGGACCAAGTGAGACGGTGGATGTGGAAGAGCCTAGAGCCAGGCCCAGGGGGCCCTGTCCACTCTGGCGGGTCCCTTAGGGGTTTTGGAAGTCAGGAGACCTGATGGGGATAACAGAGAGGAAGGATACATTTGAGGCTGTTCGTGGCTGACCCTCGCCTGGGGCCGGAGAGAGTGTGGGGGTGCAGTGGGTGTGAGTGGCTGGCTGCAGGCCTCTGGCCCGGGTTCTGGCCCAGCAGGCCCGGCCTCGGTGTGGGCACCCTCTCCCTCCCTTTCCTCCTTTCCAGCACATGTGCAAAGTGGCAAAAATGCTTCTTCCTCATCTTTCCAGCTGCTAATTGACAAAGGTTAAGCGACAGGGGGGTGGCCACACAGGAGATCGCAGACCTTTCAGAGGCTCAGTCATTAACCTGCAAGGGGACAAGGGGAGGGAGAGTCTGTGGGGGACCCCCCCTCCCCCTCTCCTCCCCTCCTCCCCTCCTCCCTCCTCCTCCTTCTTCCTTCTTTTTCCTTCTTCTTTCTTCTTCTTCTTTTTAAAGGTTTATTTTATTTGAAAGACAGAGTTACAGAGAGATGTAGAGCATGCGAGAGATCTTCCACACTCTGGTTCACTCCCCAAAGGATTACAATGGTCAGAGCTGAGATGATCCGAAGCCAGGAGCCAGGAGCTTCTTCTGAATCTCCCACGTGGGTGCAGGGGTCCAAGGAGTTAGGCCATCTTCTACCGCTTTCCCAGGCCATAGCAGAGAGCTGGATCAGAAAGGAGCAGCAGCCAGGATTCAAACTGGCACCCATATGGGATGCTGCGCTGCAGGCTGGGGCTTTAACCCACTGTGCCACAGTGCCGGCACCTTGCTCCACTTCGGATCCACCTCCCTGCTAATGCACCTGGGAAAACAGCAAAGGATGGCCTACATGGGATACCCAGAAGAAGTTTCTGGCTCCTGGGTTTGGCCTGGCTCAGCCCTGGCCGTTGCAGCCATGTGGAGAGTGAACCAGTGGATGGAAGACCTCTGTCACTCCTTCTCTGTAACTCTGCCTTTCGAATAAATAATAAATATTAAAAAAAATTAAAAATTCAGTTAGTACTCAGTCGGAGTCCCAGGTGCTCAGTGGCTACGTGTGGCCCCGGCGGCGGTGTTGGAGAGCACAGATACAATCCTTCATGGTCAGTTCTGTTAGTGCTACTGTAGGATGTTTGGGGACAAGGTGGTGTCTTGTCTGTGGGTCCTGAGGCCCTTGTCCAGTGCTGGGTCCCCAAGGACAGGCAGCAAGAAGTCAGCATCTTCCTCCTGCTGCCTGACCTCGTGGCCCTGCCCCTGACACTGTCAGGCAGCCTTGACCACTGCCCCCTCTTCTGTCCACCCAGTGTCTACGTCATGTCGAGTCAACCTCTTTATATGAGGGGACCTTAAAAGTTTACAGAAAGTGGAACTAGAAGATATGTTTATTTTGTTGCAAAAAATAAAATTGAAATCCAAGCACATGAGAGGTCTTCAGAAAGGTCATGGAAAATGCATATGGCGAGAAAACGATGCAATTTTCACAGTTCTGAATCCCACTGCTTTGCCATAGCTCCCCTCAGCTCTGAGGATGCATTTCTTAGCATGGCCACGCCAAGGCCTCGCCCTCTCCGCGGCCCATCTCCCTTTCTTTGAGTCATTATTTGCTTCCTGGCGCTCCTTGGGGTCTCCCTGGTGGTGGTGGCGGTGGGGGGGGCTTGCCTGGCTGCCCCGGCACAGGCCATTGGCCCTGAGTGGGTTTCCTTCCTGGCCCTTGTCTCCTTGCTGTGTCCCTACTGATTTGTCTGCACCCGCGCTAAACACTGGCTTTTCAGGACTGAGACCTTGCCCTGCTGGCTTTAGCATTTGGCACCGTGCTGGACATGTGGTGGATGCCTCTGAAATACCAGACGAGCAGAGGCTGGGGCGGGTCCCTCGCTCAGGGTACCCCAGGCTCTGTGTCTATCCACATGTCCCAGATGGGAAATGGGGCGACAAGGAGAGAAGCAGGTGGCACTAAGTGGGTGACTGCATCTTGTCTTTCTTTCCAAACAGAATGCGGGGACTCGCCGGGATCAGGCCAGGCAGCTGGTCATAGAACTGGAGACCCGAGGGAGGCAGGCCCTTCCTTTGTTCATCTCCTGCCTGGAGGACACTGGCCAGCACACACTGGCTTCTTTCCTGCGAGCCAGTAGGCAGGAACGGGACCCTGAGGCCATCAGACCCCTGCCACTGACGCCCTTCGTGCTGGGACCAGTGGGCCTCCAATCAGAGAAGCCAACAGCGGTGGCTTCGCAGGCAGCCCTGGGAAACATCTCCCCGGTGGTGCTGGGGCCCAAGGAGCTCGGGCCGGTGGACTCTGGCTCTGGAGGATTCCATGATGTCTGTGAGTATTGACGGAGTGTTTGGTGGTTGGGTGTGACTGCTGATACAGCTGGGTGGGCTGGGGTTCAGAATTTAATTTTGCTGTTGTCTTACGGAACATTATGTGGGAGATGGGTGGAACATTCTGGAAGTTGTCAGGAACAGTAACTTTGGCAGCCCCTCCTTGGAAAAGCACGCACCGAGGTCTGTTTTGGGTGTCCCAGGTTTAGGCCCGTGTTTCTAGATCCAGCTGTTGTGCAGGATTGGCCTCTGGATAGCTTGGAGTGGCCCATTGTTGCTGTGGATTTGTTCTGAGAGGAGAAGCACGGTGGGGGCAAGAGGCACAGAGTCACCACACAGACCCCGGGAGTGGGCTAGAGGCGAGCAGCCTGCAGACTCATTTATTTCAGTTGGTGCAGCAGCTTATGTAGCCGAGGCAGCCAATCCGGTCAAGGGGCGGTTTATGCTGTAACCAATCACTGCCTGTTGCCAGGCAGGCTCCGAAGCCATTTCCTGAGTAACTGACACTTGCTTGGCAGCGCCATTTTTTTTTTTTTTTTTTTACAGACAGAGTGGACAGTGAGAGAGAGAGACAGAGAGAAAGATCTTCCTTTTGCTGTTGGTTCACCCTCTAATGGCCGCCGCAGCCGGCGCACTGTGGCCAGCGCACCACACTGATCCGAAGGCAGGAGCCAGGTGCTTCTCCTGGTCTCCCATGGGGTGCAGGGCCCAAGCACTTGGGCCATCCTCCACTGCACTCCCGGGCCACAGCAGAGAGCTGGCCTGGAAGAGGGGCATCCAGCGCCCCAACCGGGACTAGAACCCGGTGTGCTGGCGCCGCAAGGTGGAGGATTAGCCTAGTGAGCCGCAGTGCTGGCCTGCCAGAGCCATCTTGCCAACGCCTCCTCGTTCCACCACAGCCCATGCCCGAGGCAGGAGGGAGGCCTCTGCTCAGAGTCTGCCCCGTGTGCACCTAGAGTACATCCCCCTGCCCGCCTCCCTTGTTGGGCAGCAAACCCGGGCTTAGGAGGAGGAAGTCAGTTACTTAAGGTCCCACGGCCACATCCGGCAAAATGCATGAGTCCCGAGAGCAGAGTTGGATGATTTTAACCCAGGTCAGCAACACCTGGGTCATCCCAGTGTCCCCCACGGCTCTTCCTCCTAGTCTGTTCCTGCTCCCTGCACCCAAGGGAATCGCTGTTCCCATCTCTGTCTCCTTGAACTTCCGTAGGAATGAAATGCCGCCATGTGCACTCCAGAGTCTGGCTTCTTCCGCCCATCCTTGCTCTGGGGCATGCGTCCACGTTGTTGTGCATAGTGGGTGTCCATTCTTTTTCACTGCTAGGTGGTGGTGGGGTTCCTGTTCTGGATACCATTCTGCTGATGGACCTGGGTGGTCATCAGTAGCACTTGGCTCCCTTGGCAGCACGGGGAGATCTGGGGCTGCCCGTTTCCTGGTTGCCCAGTGGGCCGTCGTGCGGTACTAGCAGGGGTAGTGGTTAGCAGTACTGAGTATCTACTGCAGATTGAGCAGCCCTTGTCTGAATTGCTGGGACTGGAAGTGTTTCGAATTTCTCATTTTTAATTTTTTTTTTAGACAAAATGGGATATCTTGGGATGGTTTCCCAAATAAACATGAAATTCATTCATATTTTCATAAATGCCACATAGTCTGAAGGTATTTTTTTAAAAGATTTTATTTATTTGAGAGGCAGAGTTACAGAGAAAGGGAGAGACGGACAGAAAGGTCTTCCATCCACTGGTTTGCTCCCCAAGTGGCTGCAGTGGCTGGAAATGGGCCGATCTGAAGCCAGGAGCTTCTTCCGGGTCTCCTACGCAGGTGTAGGGGCCCAAGCACTTGGGTCATCTTCTACTGCTTTCCCAGGCTATAAGCAGAGAGCTGGATCAGAAGAGGAATAACCAGGACACGAACTGGCGCCCATGTGGGATGCCGGCACTGCAGGAGGGGTCTTAATCCACTATGCCACAGCACTGGCCCCGTGAAGGTAATTTTATACAGTGTCTTTAGTGTGCTTACATTTTGACAGTGACCTATTGCGTTGCCGGAAGTCAGGTGTGAAATTACCGCTCCGGTGTCACGTTAGTGCGTTTTGGGTTTTTGGGTTAGGGATGTTCACGCGCTTACATAACTGATCTAGTTCATCTCCCAGCTCTCTCTCAAGGCAGGAGCCACAGTTTTCCCATTTTGCTGTTGAGCACAGTGAGTCACAAGTCCCACGGCGAGTGAGCACTGGAAATGGGGTGTGGTCCAGGCATCCCTGTGTGGTCTGCTCTGCTGTGTGACCTCCCCACCCCCCACCATGTGCCGTGTGCTGCGTGTTGTGCTGTGTGACCCCCTCTGGTGGACATCTCTGCTGTTCCTGCCGTGGTCTTGCCTGCGCATCTGTCTCTGGGGAGATGTTTCTAGAAATGGAAGTATAGGTTAAAGGGCACACAATTCCATCTAATAGATGCCTACCAAGTTATGCTTCATTTTTTTTTAAAAAGATTCATTTATTTATTTGAAAGGCAGAATTAGAGAGAGAGAGAGCAAGAGAGAGAGAGAGAAAGATAAAGAGATTGATTTACATCTGCTGGTTCACTCCCCAAATGGCTGCAGTGGCTAGGGCTGGGTCAGGCCAAAGTCAGGAGCCAGGCGCTCCATGTGAGTCTCTCTCTTGTGGGTGCAGGGGCCCAAGGACTTGGGCCATCTCTGCTGCTTTCCCGGGCACATTGGTAGGAAGCTGGATCTGAAGTGGAGCAGCTGGGGCTCAGCGAGTGCCTGCAGATGGCAGCTTAACACGCTGCACCACGAGGCCAGCCCCAACTGAAACTTTGCAATATGTCGTTTCTTAATTCCACCAATCAGGAGTGAAGGTGCCGTGATCGTTCTCCCGCAGTCTTGCCCACGAGCATCAACAGTTTGTTTCTGGTGGTGAGTGGAGTGGTATCAGTGCAGGATAACCGTGGTTTGGGGCCACCCGACAACACAGGGAAACAAACAGACGTGATGAGGCTGGAGGCTGCGTTGGCTGGAGGTACGAGGAGGATGAGCAGTGCAGGAATCACGCAGATGCGGTTCCTGCCGGACAGGAGGCAGGCGAGATGCACGGCCCAGCTGTTCTTGCTGGGTCTGGGAAGTGTCTTTCTGTATCGTTTAGGCCCAGTGTGTGGATTTGAGGCTTCCTGTCCCTTTGTAAGGTGTGAGTGTTCCTCATAGGAGCTGAATTCTAAAGGGTAAATACTAGCAATAATAAGATTATTTTATAATTTATTTATTAATGGAGAAGCAGAGAGAACTAGAGATCTCTCATCCTCTGGGTTCACTCCCCAGTATCCACGACAGCCAGGGCTCGGCCAGGGCCAAGCCAGGAGGCAGGAACTCAGCCAGGGTCTTCTGTGGGGATGACAGCTTGAGTCCTTACCTGCAGCTTCCCAGGGTACAAGTTAGCAGGAAGCTGGAGGTGGGAGTGGAGCTGGGACTTGAACCCAGCACTCTGACACGGGATGCGGTCATCACAGGAAGTGGCTTTTATTTGAAAGGCAGAGAGAAGGAGAGGGAGAGGGAGAGGGAGAGGGAGAGGGAAGGAGTGGGGGGGGGGGAGAGAGAGAGAGAGAGAGAGAGAGAGAGAGAGAGAGAGAGAAAATATATCTTCCATCTGCTGGTTCACTCCCCAAATGGCCACAATGTCTGGGTCTGGGCCAGGCTGAAGCCAGGTGCCAGGGACTCCATCCAGGTTTCCCACGTGGGTGTCAGGGACCCAGGCACTTGGGCCATCCTCTGCTGCTTTCCCAAGTGCATTAGCAGGGAGCTGGATTGGAAGTGCAGCAGCTGGGACTCAAATGGTACCCATATGGGATGCGGGGTTGCAGGGGATGGCTTGACCTGCTGTGCCACAGTGCTGGCCCCACGAGTAGTATCTTATCTGCTATGTCCACCCAATCCGTTAGTTTTTTTTAAAAGATTTTAAAATTTATTTGAAAGGCAGAGTGACGAGAGAGAGAAAGAGAGAGCGAGGGAGGGAGGGAGGGAGGGAGATAGCTTGACCCATATTGGTTCATTCCCAAATGGCTGTATCAGCCAGCGCTGGGCCAGGCCAAAGCCAGAGCCAGGAGTTCTATCCAGGTCTCCCATGTGGATGGCCGGGGCCCACGTACTTGGGCCATCCTCTTCTGTTTTCCCAGGCATATTAGCAGGGAGCTGGATCAGAAGTGAAGCAGTCAAGACTCAAACCAGGGCTCATATGGGATTCTGGCATTGCAGGTAGTGGCCTAACCTTCTGTGCCACAGTGCCAGCCCATGGACCCAACACCTCTTGGGCCATCATTGATTCATTGATTGATTGCTTCCCAGGCGCATTAGCAGGGGACTGGATTGGAAGTGGCTTAGCCAGCTGTGCCACAACACCTGCCCCATCCGTGGACTTTTGAAGACCACTTGGATGTACCTAGAGATTCATTATCGGGAATTGGCTCTCATGATCACAGAGGCAGAGCGGGCCCACAGTTTGCTGCGTGCATGCTGTGGTGTGGTTCCAGCCCAAGTGTGAGAGTCAGGATTTCCGATGTGTGTGTCCTTGGTAGAGGGCCAGGAAGCCCCATTCCCAGCTCAGGCGGTGAGGCCTACCAAGGTCAGATTCTCCCTCCCTCCCTCTCTCTGTTGCATTCGGGGCTTCAGTGGGTTGGATGAGGTGTCCCACAGTGGCGAACTCACCTGCTTTCCTGAGTCCACCAGGTCAGATGCCAATCTCTCCCAGAATTCCAGAAGGACCATCACGGACACACTCAGAAATAGCATTTAACCGAATATCTAGGCACCCCCGGCCAGTGAAGTCAACACCTATCCCTACCCAGCCCCGTGGCTTCTCTGCTCACGCTTCTCCCGGGGTTAGGACTTTCTGGAAAGTAAAGGTTGGTGTTAGCCTGGCCCGGCCCCTCCACTCCTGGGCTGGTGGCTGCGCTCACCGCCCCGCACCACTCGGGCTCTCCGAGGCTCTGTCAGAGGGGACGGACGAAAGTGTTTGTTGCAGAATTGCTCTTAGGAGTCAGTGAAGCCGTACGTGGAAAGCGCTCCCCGCAGGGCCTCGCAGGAAGGGGGTGATCGGGACTTTTGCAGGAAGTGGGTGATCGGCGACTTCCGCATTACTGAGACCGGGAAGAGGCTGGTTGGAGGGCACGCCCCTTCACCCTCCTCTCGGTCGGTGATATGGGCATGTACCCCGTGACTCCCTGGCTAAGAGGCTGATTCTTTTGCAAACACGCTTAGTCACATGTGTTTGTCACCCGCGTGGGAGCTGCCGTTTTGGGAGGAACACCTTTCAAGCGCCCTGTAGCCGACCTGTGCTCCAGTGTGGCTTTTAAATTGGCAAGAGGTCGTTCCTAGCAGGGGGCCAGGGCTACTCTACGCAATGAGTGGCAGCATCACTTCAGATTCCTCCCAGCTTCAGGAAGCCATGGTGTTATCCTGGTGGAGAGAGAGAGAGAGAGCGAGTGTGCGAGCGAGCCCTACAGCCTTCCAGGCTGGCGGCCAGCTGAGCTCTTGCTCATTGAAATGGAAACCCCAGGGCAGACGTTTGGTGCAGCTTGGGATGCCTGCGCCTGCGCCTGCTCCTCCGCCTGCCCCTGCGCCTGCGCCTGCTCCTGCTCCTGCCCCTGCCCCTGCGCCTGCCCCTGCCCCTGCCCCTGCGCCTGCCCCTGCCCCTGCACCTGCGCCTGCCCCTGCTCCTCCGCCTGCCCCTGCACCTGCGCCTGCGCCTGCCCCTGCCCCTGCGCCTGCTCCTCCGCCTGCCCCTGCCCCTGCGCCTCCCCTGCCCCTGCGCCTGCCCCTGCCCCTGCCCCTGCGCCTGCGCCTGCGCCTGCTCCTCCGCCTGCCCCTGCGCCTGCGCCTGCTCCTGCCCCTGCCCCTGCGCCTGCCCCTGCCCCTGCGCCTGCCCCTGCCCCTGCACCTGCGCCTGCCCCTGCTCCTCCGCCTGCCCCTGCACCTGCGCCTGC
>CM027388.1:9158249-9240232 GCA_015711505.1 Sylvilagus bachmani | reverse complement strand
CAGGTGCTTTTCCTGGTCTCCCCATGGGGTGCAGGGCCCAAGCACCTGGGCCATCCTCCCCTGCACTCCCGGGCCACAGCAGAGGGCTGGCCTGGAAGAGGGGCAACCGGGACAGAATCCGGCGCCCCGACCGGGACTAGAACCCGGTGTGCCGGCGCCGCAAGGCGGAGGATTAGCCTGTTGAGCCACGGCGCCGGCTGAAGACTAATTTTACCATTAATTCTCGTAGTACAACACATTAAGGACAGAGACCCTACATGGGGAGTAAGTGCTCAGTGTCTCACGTTGTTGATTTAACAATTGACACTCTTATTTATGATGTCAGTAATCACCCAAGGCTCTCGCCACGAGCTGCCAAGGCTATGGAAGCCTCTTGAGTTCACAAACTCTGACCTTAGTAAGACCAGGCCATAGTCAAAGGGGAAGTTCTCTCCTCCTTCAGAGAAAGGTACCTCCTTCTTTGATGGCCCCTTCTTTCCACTGGGATCTCACTCACAGAGATCCTTCATGTAGGTCACTTTTTGCCACAGTAGAGGCCAGTGATTTTTAAGGTCCTTCTGGGGGGAATGATTTTGGGGGTGGGGGTACCGAGGCCCGAGCTGATGTGCCCGGGACACAGGGCAGCCCGGCAGCTGCAGACATGGGAACCAGGGACTCGCCGCCTCTGCCGGGGACGGGGGTGGGGCTTATGCTGGGCCCTGTGCTCCTGCAGGCGTACGTCCTGAACGCAGAGCCCTGTGGCCACTGCCTCATCATCAACAACGTGAACTTCGGCAGCGCCTCGGGGCTCAGTGCCCGCAACGGCTCCAACATCGACTGCGAGAAACTGCGGCGCCGCTTCTGCTCGCTGCACTTCGCCGTGGAGGTGAAGCCTGACCTGACCGCCAAGGTGCAGTCCCCACCCACCGAGGAAGGGGGTGGGGGAGGGAGTGGTGGTAGCGGCCCAGTGGTCGGCCCCGTGGTTGCAGGTTCAAGCTGCAGGCTCAAGGAAGTGTGGGTTTCAGGACTGGCGCTTTTGGCTCGGCTGTGTGACCTCTTGTGCCTCAGTTTCCCTGTATAGAAGACAAGATTGTGTTGTGGGGCTTACATGAGGGATGCCCAGCACAGCACCTTTCCCCTGAGAGCCCTGGCTGCTGGGGTCGTGACTGTCACTCTGTCACTCGTCAGCCCCTGGGAGCAGAGAATGTGCCCCGCCCAAGCCTTTGGGCTGATCCATTTGCAGCCTGGAGGGGCCGGGGAGGTGGCCTGATGGCCCATGCTGTGGCTCACCTGCAGCCTTCCCTCGTAGGAAATGCTCCGGGCTTTGGCGGAGCTGGCACAGCGGGACCACAGCGCCCTGGACTGCTGTGTGGTCATCATCCTGTCTCATGGCTGCCAGGTAGGAGGCCGTCCTCCCTGTGGCCTGGCCCCCGGGGCTGTGTGCCACAGGGCTATGTGCCAAGGAGCTGTCCCCTCCCGTGCCCAGAGTGCCCTTGGCCGACCCTCACTTCTTGGTTCTGTAACCAGGATTCTTGGTGTTCCAGGCCAGCCACCTCCAGTTCCCTGGGGCCGTCTATGGCACAGATGGATACCCCGTGCCTGTTGAGAGAGTCGTGAACATCTTCAACGGGACCAGCTGCCCCAGCCTGGGTGGGAAGCCCAAGCTCTTCTTCATCCAGGCCTGCGGAGGGGGTAAGCAGCAGCTCGGCCCCCCGGGTGTCCACGGGGCCTCTCCGGACACGGTCACTGCGGTGCCCGGCCAGAGCCGGCCTCAGCATCCCCTGCTCGGCGGAGCGAACACTCCTCTGTCTCATGGCGCAGGAGCATCCCGGGCTCTGTCACCTTGGCAACCTCCACTCCAGGGGCTTGGCACAAACAAGCGAAGGGGAGCAAGGGAGCAGCTTGGACCCCCTCCCAGCCTCCATCAGCGAGGGCCTCTTTCCACCATCCCAAAGGAATTCCATTGTTGGGATTCTCAAGAGGCTGGGTCTTGGGGGTCTGAGGAATTTCGGAGGACTATTTGGATTGTTATAGTTTTGCCGTCTGCGTGGGTGTAACTCTAACCCCTACTGACCATTGCCTGATTTTAAAAAAGTAATTTATTTTTATTTACTTGAAATGCAGAGAAAGAGGGAGAGATCGATCCTATTGGCTGGTTCACTCCCCAGATGCTGTAACAGCAGGTGCTGGGCCAGGCTGAAGCCAGGAGCCAGGTGCTCCATCCGGGCCTCCCATGTGGGTGCAGGGGCTGGGCCATCCTCTGCTGCTTCCCAGGTGCACCGGCAGGGAGCTGGATCAGAAGCAGAGTTGCTGGGACTCGACCCGGCATCCAGTATGAGATGTGGGCCTTCCAAGGGGCGGGTTAAGCCGCTGTGCCACAACATTCACCCCCGGTTTCCTGATTTTCTAATCAAATAAGAGGGAAGAGAGGCAGCGCTAGCTCCCTGGGTCCTGATGACAGGGGCGGGAGCACTGGAGACTCCAGGCCAGGGAGGTCCCTCTGCTCCCAGCTCTCTGGGGCTGGGACACCTGGCAGGTGATTTGGCTCCTTGCCCTGGGGCCTGATCTGCCAGAGAGGTGGGCATTGTTGTACCGCAGCCCTGTGCACCTTGCCCCAGGGGCACCGTGCACACCAGCAACGCGTGACATGGCTCTGGGCTTTCGGCCTCCTGGGGTCGGGGTTTCGCTGGTCTTATGTCCCCCACACCCAGCCCGCAATTTGGTCAGCGTTTGTCCAGCTAGGGAAATTCCTGACACCGGCTACTTAGGAAGAAGGGGTTGTTCTAGCCCACAGCTCTGGGGTTCACGGTACAGACGGCAGAGCACCGCCCCCAGAGCATCAGCGCCCAGTCCAGAGAGCAGTGCTGGGAGTGTGGTCAGAGAAGCAGTGATTCCATCTGGAGCCACACCAGAGAGAGGCTGGGTAGGGCCAAACTTAGGCCTTTATAACATCCCTCTGTCTTGAGAACTAAGGAGTCACCACCTCCTGGAAGTCTTCCCTGATCACCCCCTCCTTGCACAGAGTTGGGATTGGCTGCTCCTGCAGCCCGCTCTTCCTGTTCCGTAGCACCTTGTTTTTGTGCTGAGATGGCCTCTTCTGGTGTCAGCTCTTGGAGAGCAGGGCCAGGGCCATCTGCCCCACAACAAGGTCCCCGGACTGGCACAAAGCTCAGATCTGATCGCATCTTACATGGATTCTAAATATTTGAATTTGAAGTTGAACCCTGGGAAAAGCAGTGGAAGATGGCCCGAGTCCTTGGGCCCCTGCCACCCACACAAGAGACTGGGAAGAAGCGCTGGCTCCTGGTTCTGGCCTGGTCCAGCCTTGGCGCTTGTGGCTGTCTGGAGAGTGAACCAGCGGTTAGAAGAGATCTCTCTCTGTCTCTTTCTCTAGCTATGCCTTTCAAATAAATAAATAAATATATTTTTTTAAAGAGCAAAGCTAAATATAGCAGCCTCATGGGGACAGCAGCATTTCAAAGCTGGAATGTGACTCAGATGTCCCCCGGGAGTTCCCATCTCTGCTGTGTCCCAGGGCGGGCTGAGTGACCTGGTGTTAACAGTGCTGCCACATGGTGGCGCCACTCAGCCGGGCATAGGAATTCTGGGTTTCTGTTCAGGCCTGGTTACATTCATCAGAACACCTGCCGTGGATCTGACTCCATCGCTATTATATGTATTTGTATTCATTTGTATTTGTATTTATTTGGGAAGCAGAGAGAGCTGGGTTGGACCAGGCAGAAGCCGGGAGCCGGAAGTCAATTGGCGTCTCCCATGTGGGTGACAGGGCCCCAGGCACTTGAGCCATCGCTTGCTGGCTCTGGGGTGCGCATTAGTAGGAAACTAGAATTGGGAGTGGAGCGGGGACCTGAACTCGGGCGCTGGATTTATGCTTTGTGGGTTTCCCAAGTGGTGTCTTGAACGCACGCCAAGTGCCTGTCCCCGGATTGCTGTTTTAAATGTAACTGTCAGAACTTAAAACACCCTCTAACACATCCCCATGACAAGGTAACAGCACCAGGCTGACTGCGGTGTCGGCGCGGTTTGGCGAGAGCCAGGCTGCCACCGGCCGTGCCAAGCTTCAGTTCCTGGGGTGACCGCGCCAAGGAGGCGAAGGCCAAGGCCAGTGTGCTGCGGCGGGCGTGGATTTTGTGTGCAGAGGGAACATCTCCCGGCGTCCGTCTATTCTTGCTGGGGGGAGGGGAGTTTTGAATTCAGGAGGCTCCTGAGAAACAATGCCTCACCCCATAGGCCGAGCCTTCACCTCGGATCTTCCTAATGGGGCTGACACGCGCTGGAGACACCACTGCCCGCCTCCCGCTGACCCACTCTTCCCCTCCCCTGTTGGTGCCTGCGGCTGCCTCTTGTGTTTTTCTGCCTCCCCTCCCCTCCCCTCCCCTCCCCTCCCCTCCCTTCTTCTTTTTAGATTTATTTATTTATTTGAAAGTCAGAGTTACAGAGAGAGAGAGAGAGAGAGAGAGGTCTTCCATCCTATGGTCCACTCCCCAGTTGGCTGCACCAGCCGGAGTTGGGCCGATCCAAAGCCAGGAGCCAGGAGCTTCTTCCAGGTCTCCCATGTGGGTGCAGGGGTCCAAGCACTTGGGCCATCTTCTGCTGCTTTCCCAGGCCACAGCAGAGCGCTGGGTCGGAAGTAGAGTAGCCAGCACCCATATGGGATGCCAGTACTTCAGGCCAGAGCATTAACCCACTGCATCACAGCACCGGCCCCCTTTCTGCCTTTTTTTTTTTTTAAGATTTATTTTTATTTATTTGAAAGGCAGAGTTAGAAAGAGAGAGAGAGAGAGAGAGAGAGAGAGAGAGAGCGAGAGCGAGCGAGCAGGCTTCCATCCACTGGTTCACTCCCTAGATGGCCGCAATGACTGGAACTGGGCCAATCTGAAGCCAGGAGCCAGGAGCTTCTTCTGGGTCTCTATGCGGGTGCAGGGGCCCAAGCACTTGGGTCAACTTCCACTGCTTTCTTAGGCCAAAGCAGAGAGATGAATTGGAAGTGGAGCAGAGAGCATAGCAGAGAGATGAATTGGAAGTGGAGCAGCCGGGACTCAAACCAGCGCCCATATGGGATGCTGGTGTTGCAGGTGGAAGATCAACCCACTGCACCACAGTGCCGGCCCCCTACATTGATTTTTGTATGTTGAACCATCCTTATATTCCAGGAATAAATCCCACATGGTCATGGTATGTGATCTTTTTAAAAAATTTATATAAGGGGGCTGGCGCTGTGGCATAGTGGGTAAAGCTGCCGCTTGCAGTGTCGGCATCCCATATTGGGCGCTGGTTTGAGACCTGGCTGCTCCACTTCCAATCTAGCTCTCTGCTTTGGCCTAGGAAAGCAGTAGAAGATGGCCCAAGTCCTTGGGCCCCTGCACCTGCGTGGGAGACCCAGAAGAAGCTCCTGGCTCCTGGCTTTGGATTGGCGCAGCTCTGGTCATTGCGGCCAGCTAGAGAGTGAACCAGCGAATGGAAGACCTCTCTCTCTCTCTGTCTCTCTCTCTCTGTCTCTCTCTCTCTCTCTCTGCCTCTTATTCTCTCTTTGTAACTCTGACTTTCAAATAAATAAATATTTTTAAAATGTATATAAGGTGAACACATTTCATATGTACAGATGTAGGATCATAGTCACACTCCTCATCTCACCTCCCTCCTGCCCACATTCCACCCTCTCTCCTCCTTCCTTTCTTACTCTTTTAATTTTTACAATGATCTACTTTCAGTTTATTTTATAATCATAAAATTTACCCCTCCATTAGGTAAAGAACTCAACAAATAGAAGAAAAAAAACCACTGTGCCTCAACAGTAGAGACAAGGGCTGTAAACAATAATCAGTTGCTAAGATGTCAATTTCGCTAGCATACAGTACGTTATTTTGTATTCTGTTAGTTACCGTGGATCAGGGAAAACATACGGTATTTGCCTTTTTGGGAGTGGTTTAGTTCACTGGCTGTGATGGCTTCTGTTGTATCCATTTTGCCGTGAAAGACAGGATTTCCTTCTCTCGTGGCTGAGTCGTCTTCCATGGTGAATAGTCCTCAGATTGGCTTTCTCCAGGCGTCAGCTGATGGGCATCTGTGTGGATGCCGTAGCTCAGCTGTTGTGGACTGAGCTGCAGGTGTATGATCTCCCGTGTTGCAGAGTCTGGCCTGTTAGTATTTTATTGAGAATGGTTGCATCAGTGTTCATGACATTGGGCATTGGTCTGTTGTCTCCCTTTATGGAGGATCTTTGTGTGGCTTTAGTATCTCGGTAATTCTGTGCTCTGACAAGGAGTTAGGAAGTGTTCCCTTCTCTTTATTATTATTTTTTAAAGATTTATTTGGGCCCAGCATTGTGGCAGAGTAGGTGAAGCCTTTCTTTTCAAAAACCAGTTTTTATGTTCATTGATTTTCCCTCATGTTTTTCTATTCTCTATTCTGTTTTTCTCTGCTCTAGGTAGCTTTTTTTTTTTTAGTCTAAGTCTCGGCATAAATTTATAGCGTGGGATTTGCACTTTGAGCCAGAAGGGCTTCGTCTTGTGCTTGGATCCTCCCCAGGGCTTGTGTTGATCGGTGCTCATGTTCCATGGTGTCCTGTGTGTGCATGTGTGTCTGCGATCTGTGTCTACACTGTGTGCTTAAAAAGCACTTGGTAATAACCCAGGGACAATGCTTTATGAATCAGCCGAGTCTGGGTATTTCGTGTCAATGACGTCATATCATGTGTGGTCGTGTGTGCCTGACTTCTTTCACTCAGCACAACATTTTCAGAGTTCCCTGTGTTGTAGCGTGCATCAGTGGTTCACTTACATTTTAAGGCTGAGTAATAATCCATTGTATGAACACACAACAGTTTGCTTTTCCATTCATCTGTCAGTGGATACTGGGTCGTTTCTACCTTTTAGCTATTGTGAACAATGCTGCCATGAGTTTTTGCATGCACAGTTTTGTTTGAACCCCTGTTTTTAGTTCTTCTGGATGCCTGTTTTGTAACTTGTTCTTCTTTTTAATTTAATTTTTAAAAGATTTATTTATTTGAAAGAGTTACACAGAGAGAAGGAGAGGCAGAGAGAGAGAGAGAGAGAGAGAGAGAGAGAGGTCTTCTATCTGCTGGTTCACTCCCTAGATGGCCACAACACCCAGAGCTGTGTCAATCTGAAGCCAGGAGCCAAGAGCTTCCTCCAGGTCTCCCACGCAGGTGCAGGGGCCCAAGGACTTGGGTCATCCTCCACTGCTTTCCTAGGCCATAGCAGAGAGCTGGATCGGAGGTGGAGCAGCCGGGACTTGAACCGGCGCCCATATGGGATGCCGGCACTGCAGGTGGTGCCTTTACCTGTTACACCACAGTGCCGGCCCCAGAACTTGTTTTTATGTGTTTTAAAGTTTTCTGCAGTCTCCTTTCTTCCTCCGAATCACACTCACAGGTGTGTAAACGTGTGGTGTAGAGACCAGCACAGCTTCTGTTCCCGTTCCCTGCTTGTGTTTGCCAGCATCACAACCTGGCTCCAGAGGGAGTCCAGAGCCCTTGGGCTGGGGACTGGCCGCGTGGGGCTGAGACGTGGGGCTGCAGCCTGGGTCTGTGTGGTTCAGGGTCACGCGGGGTTTGTTTCTGCTTCCTGCAGAGCAGAAGGACCACGGGTTTGAGGTGGCCTCCGCTTGCCCCGAAGACAGGACCTCTGGGCACAACCTGGAGCCAGATGCCACCCCATTCCAGGGAGGCCCGAGGACCTCGGATGACCAGGTGGATGCTGTGTCTAGCTTGCCCACGCCCAGTGACATCCTCGTGTCCTACTCCACCTTCCCAGGTGAGCGCAGCAGGGGGGTGCGCGCTCTGGCCGCAGTCCTCTGGTTTGCCCTGGGGGCAGCTGTGTTGGGCAAGAAGGGACCTGGGAGTTCTGGTTCCGGCTCTCACTGCCGCCGGTGTCACCTTGAGAGATCCCTTTACCTCTCCAAGCCTCTGCTGGGGGAGGGGGGAGGGGGGAGGAGGAGGGAGGAGGAGAGGGGAAGAGGAGGAGGAGGAGGAGGAGGGGAGGGCTAGAGGGGGCTAGGAGGGGAGGGGGAAGGGGGTGAGGAGGGGAGGGAGAGGAGGAAGGAGGGGAGAGAGGAAGGGGGAGGAGTAGGAGGGGAGGGGGGAGGTACCTGTGACGAAGTTTCCACAGGCACACGCCCTTGCCCTTGGGTTTGCCTCATTTGCCACACTCTCCTCCCGGCTTTGCCTCAGCCTTCTCTTTAGAATGGGAATGATGATTGTACCAAAGAGGTTGTCCTGGAGCTTACACAGGTGACTCGACCACCGCTGAGCCTGAGGCCTGGGAGGCAGGTGGTGTGACAGGCAGCGGTTCCCTCCCTCCCTCCCTCCCTCCCTCCCTCCTTCCATCCTCCTTTCTTCCTCCTTTCTTTTTTCAAGATTTCTTTATTTATTTGAGAGGCAGAGTTGCAGAGAGAGAGGGAGAGACAGAGAGGTCTTCGTTCTGCTCGTTCACTCCCCAGATGGCTGTAAAGACTGGAGCTGGCTGATCAGAAGCCAGGAGCTTCTTTCAGATCTCCTACGTGTGTTCAGGGGCCGAAGCAGAGAGCTGGGTCAGAAATGGAGCAGCCGGGACACAAGCCGGCGCCCATATGGATGCAGGTGCCACAGGCGGAGGCTTAGCCCACTGCGCCACAGCGCCGGGAGACAGATCCCCTCTGCTCGTTCACTCCCTGAACGGCCTGGGCTGGGCAGGCTGAAGCAGGAGCCAGGAATGCGATCCATGTGGGTAGCAGGGACCCAATTACTTGAGCCATCTGCCTGCAGTGTGTGCACTGGCAGGAAGCGGAGTCAGGAGTGGAGCCGGTGTTGATGGGGGACGCAGGCACCCTAAGTGGCATCTTAGCCGCCAGGCCAAACGCCCCCCTTCCTTTCCGTTCTTATCTCTTGGGTGAGTCACTTCCCGGAGCCTTGGTTTCCTTGCTGGGAAAACGAGCGTCTCAGCCCGATCTGGAGGTGGTGGTGAGGGTGAAGCAAGGTCAGAGAGGCCAGAGCCACAGGGATTGGGCTCCTGGCAGGCGCACGCGTGGGTCCGAGTCTGGGGGTGCTGGCCCGCGTGCCCGGACAGGGCCTGCTGTCCCATGGAGTGCCCACTTTCCCCTTCGAAGGTTTCGTCTCTTGGAGGGATCCCAAGAGCGGCTCGTGGTACGTGGAGACCCTGGACCACATCCTGGGGCAGTGGGCTCCCACTGAAGACCTACAGTCCCTGCTGCTCCGGGTGAGCACTGCCTTCCTCTACCAGGGAGAGGGGGGCCGCTGGGGGAGGGGGCGGCACTGCCTCCCCGGCTGGGGAGAGGCGGGCCCTGGGCTCAGGCTGGGGGGTTGGGGGAGATGCTTTGGCTTTTGAGAGAGCTGCAGGGGCTTTTGCTTCTTAACAAGGATGGGACTGCTAAGGGGTGATGTTTGTCTTTGTCTTAAAGGGCCACCTTCCCCTGTGTCGTCCGAGGGTGGGGGCTCAGGGGCCAGAGTGTGGCATCCAGGGGTGATGGATGGAGGAGGGTGGGCCCGTCCTTGCAGCCCACCCCACTGGGTAATCTTCTACTTGATCCTCAAGCATGAAGGACCCCCACTGAGTACACCCCCTTCTCAGGGGCTTCAGCGAGAGACGGGCGGGTAAAGGTGGCCTGGCAGGCCCCGCCCTGCTGCGTGGAAGCCCCACCCAGAGCGGCTGCGTCCTCCGTGGGCCCCAGGGCCTCGCTGCTGCCTTTGCCACCTTCACGTGGGTCCCCCCGCGGCTCTGCTCAGGTCACTGGTGCTATGAGAGGGGCCAGGGAGCGGGGGGGCTGGGACACTCCTTGCTCCGGAAGGAGGGTCTGACCCTGAGCCTTGCTGAGCAGAGTTGAGGCAAGAACCGCAGGCGAGCATGGGCACTTCCTCGCACAGCCCCGGGGGCAGGTGCCCCAGTCCTGGACACGTGACCCTCAGAGGTGGCCGGGGTACCTGCAGGGCCGGGGAAGGAGGCACCCAGGGCCACGTGGTACGAGCCACTGCCGGTCCTGAATCTCGTCACCTTTTTTGGGTGCAAACTTTTCAGTCTGATTTGTATTTGGTTTTTTGGAATTGAAGTTTTTTTTATTTTAAGGTTTATTTATTTATTTGAAAGGCAGAGTTACAGAGAAAGGGAGAGAGAGAGAGGGAGAAAGAGAGAGAGAGAGAGAGAGAGAGAGCGGTCTTCCATCCCCTCGTTCATTCCCCTGAATGGCTGCAACAGCCAGGAGCTGTGCCGATCTGAAGCCAGGAGCCAGGAGCTCCATCCAGGTCTCCTACGTGGGTGCAGGGGCCCAAACATTTGGGCCATCCTCCACTGCTTTCCCAGGCACATTAGCGGGGAGCAGCTGGGACTTGAACTGGTGCTCATATGGGATAGTGGCGTCGCAGGCTGGCCCCAAATTTTGAGTTTTTTGAATGTGTAATTGAGCACATGCCCCCGCCCGTCTTTGAAGTTCTCGCCACCAGGAGAACTGAACTCACTGCCTCCTGGTTTGTCTCCCGCAGGTCGCGAATGCTGTTTCCGAGCGAGGGATTTACAAACAGATCCCTGGCTGCTTTAATTTCCTCCGGAAAAAGCTTTTCTTTAAAACTTAGCAGGGCCAGGGTCCTGCCTTACGTTTCTCCCCAGAACCTTCCTGCGCCAAGCCTGGACCTCCCTCAGCGTGAGGCTTTGGGGGCCCGCAGCGGACAGCCTTGTAGCAGCTCCCGGGTTGGAGACAGGTGCCAGGCGGTGGAGGACGAGCCTGGAGGAATGCTGCGGGCACCACCGGGCTCCTCCCCCGGGGCTGGTCCTGGGCTGGTGAATGTGACTGTGACCTCCAGGTTCTCTCCGAGCGGGGTTTCCGGATCTGCAGGCTACTGATGTCTGGGGCGGGACGATCCTTCATTCTGGGGGTTTGTGCTGTGCACCATAAGCTGCTCGGGGCCACCCCCGGCCTCTACCCGCTGGGTGCAGGAGCTGCTGTCCTTGAGTCGCGCCAACAGACATCTGCAGACCCTGCCATACGTGCCTGGCGGACAAAACCGCCCCCATGTGGGAACCACTGACCAGGAGGGATTTTTGCTACAAACGAGCCAGCGTCTCTTTTAGGGCACCGGAGCCCGAAGAACTGGGATCTGTGAATTCTAAGTGACATTTTGAAAATAGCTCACGTCCCCTGTACTGTGTGATCAATTCCTAAAAACGTGAATGTGAGGGGAGTGTGGACTCTGCCCCTGGTTTTGCTCTCTTGGTTCTTCCTCACACAGCAGACTTGGGGTCTTCCAACTTTCCCTCTGTCTTGATTCCTCCGAGCCCCACCCAGCCTGGAAGTGGGACCCGGGTGGGGGCTGTGTCCTGCTGCAGGGGCTTGAGTCTCTTGTCCCAGGGAACACAGGCATCCCATGGAGAGACCTGGCCGGGGTTCAGGGTCCTCTGAGCACCAGCCAGGGCCACCCACCTGCCGCCCTGGCGGAAGGGCCCCCGGGCTGCCGTGTGGCTGCGCCGGCATCAGTGCGATGCTAGTGCCGTTCCCGGGCTCCTCTCGGCTGCCCTGACCCCAGCCCATTTCTTGTTCTCAAGGCCCCGGATGTTAGGACGGTTTGTTAATAAGGCTCGCACCCAGATGTGATTTTCGTAGCTGTTTTATTGTTTCCCAAGTCTGACAGTCGTGGAGCTACCTCTTGCTTCGTGACTGGCAGTTCCCTGGTTAGTTATTTGCAATCACCTGCAGGACACACACAAGAAAACAATGCAGTTAATCTGGGGACAGAGCCATGCTTGGCCACTTCCTGTGTGGCCTCCAGGCTGCCCACTGCTCCTGTGACTCGCGGGCAGCCAGAGTGGCAGTAGCTCCAGGTCTAGGAGCCGTGACCATGTGAGAGAGGAGGGGAGGCGGCCACAGCGTCTCATCAGTCCGCTGGGGTCTTTGGGCAAAGAGTCCCGTGTGAGCTTCCGGATGGGGGTGCCTGTGAACTCCTGCACATTTTGTGCCCAACGCGTGGACAAGCGTGGCTGGAGATCTCATTTGCATGGGGCTGGAGCTGCTTGGAGACGCTGTTTGAGAGCGGCCTCTGGCAGCATTTTAATGTGGCAGCCCCGGGGGCGGGGAGGTGCATCCTGGCGGCCATGGGAGAGGGAAGGGAGAGGGAAGAATCGGAGGCAGGCGGCAGCCTCATTCACTGTCTTCACGCTGGGGCGTAGTCCGGAGCTGTTCATCAGAACAACACAGCTGTGTGCCTGGACGAGTCCAGTGACTTGGGGGTGAAAGTGAGGAGCCCCTGGCACTGCTATTCTGGGTCAGAAGACTGTGTGTCCATGTGCAGATGCACCCACAGCACCCGTGAGCAAGGATGAACCCCAGGGGGCACACCTGAAGATGTGAAATGAAGGGGGCCTCTGCTTTTTCACTTGGCACGCGCCTGTATTTTTAATATTTCTGCAGAGTGCCTGCTACCTTCTGGAAAAGAAAACTGAAGCCGAATGCTGGAGGTGCGTGTGCGGCTGTCACTCAGGGGATGTTTGTTGAAGGGATGAATGCCCTTGGCCACCTGTCTCGTCCCATTGCTTCTCTATCCGTGCCTCTTGTTGGCACCCGTCTCGGCTTATCCAGGCAGGTGCTCCCGGGCGAGTGACCCCGAGATGCACACAGAGTGCCTTGTGCAGACTTTTGCCTGCCCCTCTGCAGCTGCCGTGGGCGGCGGCTCCGAGGACAGCCGGCTGCCTGGTGCTCCCGCTCCCGGATCCCATAGCTGGGCACGTGTGTCTGCCTTGGCTACAGTCCTGTGAACGCAGGGCCTCTGCCCAGCTGTCTCACACGTTCTGCTTTGCCCGCTGGATCCCCTCTGCCATCTGGCCATGCCTTCGGCTCTGGCCCACTCTGTCCTGTTTGTGTCCTGGCTGTGGCTGGCGACAGCTGACGCTGGGACAACAAATGAGGACGATTGCTCCCGGGCTCTGCTTTGGGCCCCCAAGGTGGGGCCAGGACCAGCTGCATGGTGACTCCCGCAGCTGCGGGGGCTGGAAGAGGAGTTAGGACGTGTCTGGGCACAGGCCCCCGGGCATGCTCCGGCCAGTCCGTCTCGGGCCAGGCTCCTTTGAAACGCCAGTGGGCCCTCAATGGCTGCCCTCAGATGTCCCTCCACCAAAGCTGAATCGTGGCTTCCCCCAGTTTACCAAGCAAGAACAAGGAAAACCAAAAACAAACAAAAGTAGTGGCCCTGCTCTTGTTGGTTTTTTCCTTTTTTTCCACCAAACTTTTTTGGCATCTCTGGGGTCTGTGACCACCTGTTGGGACAGAATTGCCGGCCGACAGACAAAAGGACCAGGAGCTGGCGAGTCTCAGTGGGCAAGCCTGGGAGAGCCACTTGCCATGTTTTGGGTTCTATTAATGAAGTGTCATTGGAATTCATCGGAACAGTCTCTACACATTAAAGCCATGAGATGAGACGCCAGCGTCACTTTAGGAGGATTCTGTCACACACACCACAGCTCTCACTTGTTCAAGCCCCTACACATGTCAGGGGTCCCTGCAGCCGGACGACCCCCACCCCTGCTTTAGGGAGACCTGTTGCCAATATCGAATGCACTATGGGAGCTCCAGCTCTCTGGCTTTGGGCTTTGCAGGTAAGTATGACTGTTTCTAGCCCCGCTTGGTGGGTTCTGGCCCCACCCACAGATAAGCAAATACCAAATGCTCCCAGGGTCCAAGGTGGCCTTTGTGTCAACCCTCTTTGGACAAGGACGCACCCTGCCACTTTCCTTTTCACTCCACTTTAGCAGAAGTTGTGTCTCTGTCTCTGTGTGGGGGTGGGGTGGGGTGGGGGGAGGGCACTGCAGGGGTTAGCCTTGTCTGCAGCCTCTTCCGGGGGCGCCCGTGCTTCTTACCGAGTTGATCCAGCTGTTGTAGTTGGAGACCCGGGTGAAGACGGAGGGCTTGCGGTAGTAGTTGCAGCCCAGGGAGGACCCGAAGCTGACTATGCCATGCACCTGCCACTTGCCGCTGGAGTCCTGGCAGTTGAGTGGGCCTCCTGAGTCCCCCTGAGGAAGGGCGGGGTCGGGAGTAGCGAGTGAGGGTAAGGGGCTGCCGGTGGAAGCTTTGTTCTCAAAGCACCCACTTCCGTCCACCTAGGATTCCGGCGCAGCGTGGCCCAGGGCCGGACAATCTGTGTGCACCGTACAACCCGCAAGGGCTCCCGCTG
The DNA here is from genome assembly GCA_015711505.1 of Sylvilagus bachmani. NCBI lineage: Eukaryota > Metazoa > Chordata > Mammalia > Lagomorpha > Leporidae > Sylvilagus > Sylvilagus bachmani. The sequence goes on along the minus strand of CM027388.1, from coordinate 9,226,065 downwards.
TCCTCCCCTGGGGGCCCGGAGCCGAGCTAAGCGCTACAGCTGCCTTTGCCCATTCAGTCCCCGCGGCAGCCGGGGAGGTGAGTGCTGTTGGGGTTCCTTGTTCCCTGAGGACACGGTGCTGTAGGCTCGGGGGTGCTGGCCTGCCCGAGGTTGTGCAGGCGGTAAGCGAAGGGGCCGAGGCAGGGGCCCAGAGTTCAGCTGCCCTGCCCTCGGCGACACGGCTGTTGCCTGCCATGGCGAGGCAGTGTCCTGGGTGCAGGTATCCAGGGGAAGAGAGTGCGGGTTCCCCAGGTGATCTGCAGGGCCTGAGACGCTTCTTCCCATGTGTCCCCTGGACAGCAGTTGCTTTTGGTTAAGGCACTGTCTCCAGGAAGTTTCTGGGGCAGTGCTCTTGAGGGGACACCGTGGGCACTAGTGGGATGAATCCCGCAGATGAGCCACAAGCCACCGTGGAAAGGCCCTAGCCCTGAGAGGACTTGCCCCGGCTCCCTCTTGTGCAGAGCAAGGAGGGAAGACAGTAACGGGATCCCAGCAGTGATGCGGTGGACACTACGGGGAGAACCCCGAAACATCGAGACCATAGGGATGGAGCTCGGGTTTTGCGATGCCCAGGGCTGCTTCTGGATGCTTCCGCCAGGAGGCAGGAGGATGCACACCAGAGCGCCTCGAACTTCTTCCCGACCCCCGTCTCCACACTTCCTCGTGGGAGGGGCACCTGAGCTTGTGTACTCACATTGCAGCTGGAGACTTTGCCGTCGCCCCCAGCGCAGATCATGTTGGTCTTCACGGAGCTGCCCCACCAGCTGGAGCTGGAGCAGGTGGCGTAGTCCACCACCAGCAGGAGGCCCTGCTGCAGGATGTCAGCGGTCGCTCCGTTGGCTGAACAAGAACAGGGAGAAGCGTCACAGGGACGAAGGAACTCTACTGGGTTCTACCCAGGCCTCTTCGTTCCGGCCCTTCCTTCCAGGGGTTTCTGTCACTTATGTAGTGAACCTGTGGCATTTGGAGTCCCCACACTGGGAAGAATATTCTGGAATGGTATGGCAGAACTGCCACCATTACTACCATTAGTACCACCGCTACTAACCGCAAGGGTGCGTGTTCTCATCATTCTGCACTTGCACGTCACTAGGTTTTTCAAAACATGCTTTCCTCACAATAAACGTTTGTTCCTGTTTGACAGATGGAACTAGCACTGAAGCCCACAGAAGTTAAGTGGTCGCCCCGGGATCACTAGTTCATCACACTTGTGCAGTGCTTTGCACAGCCTAAGCATTCTCCTGTCTCCTTGCCGGGATCTGCACAAACATTGCACCACTGGACAGATGGAGAAGCTGAGGTTCTAGTGTGGCTTGGCCCGTGTTACATGATTGACAGAGCCTTTGGTGTGCCTCTGGAAGCTATGTCACAGGCTTATGTGATTCTGAAAAGCAGTCACACATCCACATGACTCTCTAGAACCTTCCAAGAGCAGGTGCTCTGTTCCCTCCTGGTGGTCAACCGTCCCTGGGTTGCTGGCCTCCGGGATTTCTCTCACACTTGACCAGGCTCTGAGTAGCAAGTGCAGGTGGCTCAGGGGGAAGGTTTAGTGTGCAGGGAGGGGCTGGTGAGGGCTCCATGGACCCTTATGGAGCTCCAGAAGCCTGAGGTCACAGAGCAGACATTATTCTGGACTTGACTTTGAGCCATGCAGATGAGGTCACGGGATCCCTATAACCCTATTGTGTCATAGCCACACAGCACCTGCTATACCCGAGGGGCTGGTCTAAGTGCTGCCTTCCCACACATCATCTTCAGTCCTCACAGAAACCCTGCATTGTAGACACTGCTGTATCTGTGTTATACAAAGAAGCCAAGGAGTGTGCCTGAGATCACACAGCTATTAAGTGGAAGAGCTGGGGTTTGAATCCAAGCAGCCTCGTCCGTCTCTGCTATCCTGCCTCTCCCAGGCAGCAAAGCACCCTGGCTGGGCAGGGGTGATGTCGCCTCCCATCCCTCCCAGGCCTTGGGGCTCTGGCTCCCAACTTACTCTGCAGCCTGCCCCAGCCCGTGACGTAGCAGGGGTAGTTGTTGGCCAGAATGGTGCCGGCAGGCGGCAGGCAAGCAGTCTGGATCTTGCTTGTCAGGGTGACGGGGCTGGCCAGTTTGATCAGGGCGATGTCATTCCTGGGTTAGCAAAGAGGCAGAGCTTGTCACCAACTGTGTGTACATTCGTGGGCCAGATGCAAAGCTTCTTTGAAAACATAGAAGGCCTTGGAGGAAGGGAGTCCTGGCAGAGGGCAGAGGGCTAAGACTGTGTCCTACTCCACCCGACAGCCGTGGGCTCTGCAGAGTTCCCAGGGCTTGGCACGGACCAGGGTAATGGGTCACTGAGCACCTGGGTGGACAGGAGGCCTGTGGGCTTAACTGGCAGGAGACCCAGATCACTCGTCACACCCCCACTCCAGGCATGTTTGGGGCTGCTTCCCCCCCCCCCCACCGTGAGAGCTCAGCACTCCTGCCCCCCGCCCCCCCCCCTACAGAAGGAACAAAGAAGGGGGTGGGATTGAGTCTCCTGGCTATGCCCCTGCCACCCCTAGCCCCGAGTGCACACAGGCAGAAGGTACCCATTGGAGAGCTTGTTGGCGTTCCAGTCCTCGTGCACCACCAGCTTGGAAACGCTGACTGTCAGCGAGCCGGACTCCTGCGTGGAGAGGCTGTGTCGGCCCAGCACCACGCGGTAGGTCCTGGAGGAGCTGGGAGAGGGGTGCGTAGAGAAGGTCAGCTCCCTTGGGCCTCTGTGGGCAGGGACACCCTAATGCCTCCTCTCCCAAGGCCTGGTGTTGGACGATCCTCGGAGTGAGCCACCACTTGGGGCTTGGGGGTTTTTAAGCCCCAAGGCAATCAGTTACAATGAAACCGGAACTATGTAACCTAGTAACTGTAATTAGTAGCAAGTATAGCTGGACTGTAAACTGTAGCTTATGGTGAGAGTTACATTATTTTGGGGGGAATGAGATAGATGCAGACAAACCAGGACTCATTTGCCTTCCAGGGTCTTTTCCGGTTGAATCTCCCACCTCTCAGTTTCCGGGGTGGGGGGTGGAACTGAGGCCCAAAAAGTGCTGATTCTGGCCCAGAATCCCAAACAGGAAGCCAGTGTGCCTGACTCCCAGGTCTGCATCACTCCCCCATCACCTCGTGGAGCTTAGAAAGCAGGTAGGGGAAGGGGCCGCTCCCAGCGAGGAGTGACATTGACCAGACTGAAACCCCAGGGGCTGATGGGAGACAGGCAGAGGTCGTGGGGGAGGTCGAGGGTCCATGGACAACGAAGCAGAAGCTCTTCTCGCCTCTGGGCCCTTGTCGTGGTGTATGGGTCACAGTGAACTCTTACTGGGCACGTATTACGTGCCAGGCCCTTTCCACTTTGTCCACGCTCAATTCTTACTCCACTTTCTGCAGGCGATGGTATGGAGGCTTGGAGAAGTCACCAAGACCCAGAGGCCATATGGGGTAGCCCCAAAGGCAGGAACTGGACTTCTCCATGTCTCCCCTCAGGGTCTGGCACAGACCACGCAATCCGTGCCATGTAATCACTCATTCATTGATCAGCAGACGGAGCCATAGATTGATGAAAGCTTGAATTTCAGCCAGCCAGTGGCTATTTGCAAGGCTCTGTTATATACCGTGTGACTCAGGCCATTAGGGCCTCCACTCTTGCTTATGGCCACTGGCCAGGGAGCAGGCTGGGTGACCCGGGGAAAGGCAGTTACCTGATGCAGTGGGCAGCTGTCAGGACCCAGCTGTTGTCCACCAGGGACCCTCCACAGGTGTGGTACCAGTTGCCACCGGAGCTGTACTGCAGGGAGACCTGGGAAGAAGACAGGCACTGGCAGCTGACAGAGCGGCCTCTCTGCCCTTCAGGGTCCCTGGGAGCAGTGCCCCAGGACCAGGGCATGGCAACTCACTTCAGGTACAAACTTAAGGGATCACCAAAAACTTTGGTACTGGGGCCAGCATTGTGGTGCAGCGGTTAAGCCACTGCCTGTGAGTCCGGCTGCTCTGCTTCCAATCCAGCTCCCTGCTAATGTAACTCAGAAAGCAGGGGATGATGGTTCAAGTACTTGGGTCCCTGTCCTCCATGTGGGAGACCCAGATGGAGCTCCCTCCTGGCTTCAGCCTGGCTCAGATCCAACTACTGAAGCCATCTGAGGAGGGAACCAGTGGATGGATGATCTCTGTCTCTTCCTCTTTCTGTCACTCTGCCTTTTGCATAAATAATTTTTTAAAAAGTTGGTACTCAAGATCCATATTATTTTAATGTAAGCTATTGAAAAATAAAAATGAACACAAAATTCCGTGATAAACAAGATACTAAAAACTTAAACAGGTTACAAAAAACCAAACCAAACCAAAATAACCCTCTGTTCTGAACATCTTCCTGCAATTTGATTTGTTGGCCTTTTCCCTTTTGGGGAAGCCACCTCCTTAGGACATAGCCTTGGAGTTTAGCATGGCTAAAGCCAGACTGGTGGTACCTTCGTCCATGGAACGTGGGGAAGCGAGGGTGGCCGGCACCATGGCCACCTTTCTGAGAGGTGTTACTATGAAATGACAAAGTAGAGTCACCAGCTCCTTAGCATTTAAAATCCCTGGTATAAGTTATGGTAACTAATTCAGTTTCTTTCTTGGCAAGATGCCTTTCTTAATGAAGATTTATAAGCCACATCTTTTTCCTGCACTTTAACTGAGTAGCTCCCAGCCTGAAAGTGAGTACTAACACAAAGTGACATAATTGCAGTCTGGCTGGTGAGCAAAGTAACAGAGAAGTTCTAGAAAGCAGGTGTTTCTTCAAGGGTGGAGGATAGATGGCAGTATCTTGAAGACATTCTAGAGGATTTGAAATCAGCTTTTACTTATAAAAAATTCATTTACCCGAAATATTGAATAATCATTTGACATTGATAATTGTGGATAATGTGCTATCAAATTCCCTTGGCCAGTTTTCTAAGGATGTGTCATTAAATAATCCACATACTTTAAATAATCCACATACTTTAAAAAAAGTCCGCACCAGGGTTGGGTGTCATGGCATAGTGGGTTAAGCCTCTGCTTGGGATGGCTGTCATATCAGAGTGCTGGTTCGAGTCCCAACTGCTCCACTTCTGATCCAGCTCCCTGCGAATGTGCCTGGGAAGGCAGCAGGGGATGGCCTCCATACTTGGGCCCCTGCATCTACCTGAGAGACACAGATGGAGCTCCAGGCTCCTGGCTTGGACCTGGCCCAGCCCTGGCTGTTGGTCATTTGGGGAGTGAACCAGTAGATGGCAGATCTCTCTCTTTTTCTCATTGTGCCTTGCAAATATATAAATCAACGAATCTTCATAAAACAAACAAAAACAAACAGTCCAGGTTTCTGATTTCCCTCCCAAACCTGCTCTTCCTCGGGGCTCTCCCGACTCAGTCACCAGCAGCTCCATTAACAGCAAACCACAGTGTCACCCTTGCCTCCCCTCCCCTCCCCCTACCCCGCCCCTCCTCGGATAGATCCCATCAGCTCTACTCTCAGGACGTGGGGACAGGGCTACCCCTTCACACCTCAATGTCTGGCCCCACCACTCTCAGCTCTGACGGGTTCTCACTCTCAACTCTCATCCAGCTCCCCCCTTGGCCCACCTTTCACCCCAACGTTCTTGCCACACTGCAGCCAGAACGATCCTTTTATAAAATCTCAGTCTGATTCTGCCTCGGCTCAGACCCTCGGATGACCCTCCCCTGCCTGAACACGTGGGCTCCCGCTCCCACTCTGCACAAGCCACATGAAGCCCATGCTGCCTCAGGGCCTCTGCACTTCTTCCTACCTGCCTATTTGACCAAATCTCAGGGTAGCTCTCTCCTTCACTGCCTGGAGGTCTACGCTCAAGGCGACTTTCTCCACGAGGCTTTCCGTGAAAACCAGAGTGTGCACACATAGGTACATGCCGTCATGTGCACGTGCACGCACACACACACCCTTGTCCTGCTTTACTTTTCATAATGTCTTTCATTACCTGATGTCTTATGAATTTACCCACTTGTTTATTAGCTCACCCCCCTGCCTTAATATAAGTCCCATAGCCCCCCAAGGCTGTGACCCAGGAGCCTGGAAACTTGCAGTTTGATCCAGTATAGGCTGGTTTATATAAGAAAGAGAATTAAAAATACAGCTATTTATGTGTTCTAAATTAAAATGTTTAAAGCAGGGGTTTGTATGACTTAAAATAATTTCTCTATAACCAAATCAGCCCCAATTTTGTCAGAGAGGAGAGATTTTGCTGTATTTATTTATGGTGATTGTAAAGCCTAACATTTCCATGGAATATGTGTGCCGTGCCCTCCCCAGCATTTCAGTCTTGAGACGCTATGATTACTCCATGGTAAGGAAAATTAGTTTTCAGTGGTTTCATTGATTTCCTGTCATTAAAGATTAGTTTGCATAAACAAGACCGATTGGTTCCTTAAAGCAAAGGACCATCGCAAAGGTGATGATGAATGGTTCATGGGATAATTATGTTTGTAAGCAAACATCTGATTGGCTAGCAGAGTAAGACTGGGTTTGTGAATCTGTGTATTGGGGTTGCTCCTTACCAATGCTGGAGAAGTCACTGTTCCCCCACCCCTGAGCTTGGCCAAGGCCTAGAAGTGTATTTTCTTGGCGACTGGTTGGCCTGATGAGCCTCCACCAAGTAGCTGCCCTGAAGGAGAGGTGAGGGGAGGCGAGTGCAGGACCATGGGAGCGACTCACCTGCCAGGGCCAGCTGTTGGCCTTCGCATTTTCGCCTCCAACCACCCTGGAGAGCTGGGGCTCGTAAGTGGTGAGCCCGCAGCTGAGAGCTGTGGAGAGGAAGAGGGCGGTGAGTTCAGGAAGGGGCGACCCGAGCAGTGTCAGGGCTCTTGCTGCATCCCCGAGCCCCAGACAGGGAGATTTTGTTCTGCAGTGGCTGCTGTGGGTCCGTGGGTTAAGCTGCTCTGGGGACACCCTCATCCCATGTCAGATGCCTCTTCGAGTCCTGGCCACTCTGCTTCTGACCTAGCTCCCTGCTAGCGCACCTGGGAAGCAGTGGAGGATGGATGTGGGAGACCTGGATGGAGCTCCTGGCTCCTGGCTCCTGGCTTCAGCTGGGCCCAGCCCCGGTTATTGTGGCCATTTCGGGAGTGAACCGGCAGATGAAGATCTCTCTGTCTGTCTCTCTGTGTCACTCTGCCTTTCAAATAATAGATAAGTTTTAAACCCTCAAAGTAAATTTAAAGGACAAATAGGTTCTGTTAAAAAAACCTTTTTGTTGTTCTAGAAGGATCCCAAGAGGTCAGGGTCCTGCTCTGTTTTTGGAATTTCATTCTGGCTCTCCTTACTTTTTAAAAAAATTTCCATGTATGGAAGTCAGAGAGGCAGAGATCCTCTTCTCTCTGCTGGTTCCCTCCCCAAATGCCTGAATCAGTTAGGATCAGGCTGAAGCCAGGAGCTAGGAACTCAACCCAGGTCTCTTACGGGGGCGGCAGGGACCTGAGCACTTGAGCCGTCACCACTGCCTCCCACGGTGCGCATTAGCAGGAAGCTGGATTGGAAGTGGAGCAGCCAGGGTTAAAAACCAGTCACTCCCATACGGGCTGTGAGCATCCCACGCAGGGACTTAACCACTGTGCTGAATGCTACTCCTGCTCTGGCTTTCTGACAACTGCAGACTGAGCGCGAATGGGAGTGGGAGGAGGGGGGAAGGGGTCCCACCGCCAGGTCCACCAGGGGATGGAAAAGCAGCGCCTCTGGCTTACCTCCAGCCACCAACGCAGACAGCAGCACGATGGTGATCATGGTGTGTCTTGTCTACCCCAGCCCCAGCCGAGGCCCTGGTTTTATGAGCAGGCTTATCAGCGAGAGATACCAGGAACACTCAAGATGGGAATTTTCTCAAAGCTCAGTGGAATAAAGGGCTTGTGTCCAAATAATTATTTTCCATTTCCTCCCTAAAATATTTTGATAAACGCGCCAAAAGTGGATATGGACTTATTGGTTCTACCTGCTTCTAAGAGATTACCTTGTGTGTCAGGGGAGGAAGAAAAATATTGATTGTTGGTCCTTGGAGTCGCACTTTCAACAAGAAGATTAACCTGGCATGTGGAACAAACAGCATTCCAAGCCAGCAGTTCTCAGCGGGGCTGGTTTGGCTCACCAGGGGATGTCTGACCATATCTGGAGACATCTTTGGTTGTCATGGCTGGGGGGGCGGTGTATGGGCATCTGTGGGTAGAGGGAGAGGCTGATACATCCCCTGCAATGCACAGGATAATGCGGACTTGTCCCACCCCAGAGGTCGTGGGTGCTGGGATGGAGAGACTGCTGTAGACCACGCCATGGCTCACTGCGTGACCTTGGATGGGTCGTGTAAGTGTCTCGGCCTGGGGCTGTGCACCTGTGAAGCAGGGACAGGAGTGTGTGCCCTAACACCACGGTGAGGATTTGCCAAAAGTGCAGGGAGCGTGCTTAGGTGTTACTTACGTAGGGGACTGGCAGGAAGCCCGTGAGATTGGGACCTGGTGGCCCTGGGGTGGCCCGGGGTGGGGGCTTCCCTGGGATGTGTTTTGTAGTCTGCTCTCAGGACCACAGAGGTTTTCACTTCTCCAGTGACTCCATCTTCCAAACAGGTCGGAGAAGGAGCTTCTGAGAACAGGAAACATCGAAGGACGGCGAGCTGGTGCTCGCCAAGCGCCACATCTGCGCCAGACGCGCCGCCATTTCCCATCGAAGCCTTGGGAAACCCGTAGGAGGGGCCGGCAAACAGGAAGCTGAGGTTGAGAGAGCTAGAGTGGCTTGTGAGGATCACAGAGTTCTTCTTTTTATTTATTTTTCTCTTTTTAAAGATTGATTTATTTATTTGAAAGGCAGAGTTACAGAGAAAGAGAGAGTGAGAGACAGAGAGAGAGAGAAAGAGAGAGAGGTCTTCCATCTACTCGTTCACTCCCCAACTGGCTGCAACAGCCGGAGCTGAGCCAATCTGAAGCCAGGAGCCAGGAGCTTCCTCTGGGTCTCCACACGGGTGCAGGGGTCCAAGGACCTGGGCCATCTTCTACTGCTTTCCCAGGCCATAGCAGAGAGCTGGATCGGAAGTGGAGCAGCCAGGACTTGAACCGGTGCCGGTATGAGATGCCGGTACCGCAGGTAGCAGCCTTACCCACTACACCACAGCGCTGGCCCCACACACAGTTCTTCCAAATGGCAGCACGGGGACTTGAGCCTACGTGGGTCTGGTTGCAAAGCCCTCGCTTGAGCCCCGGAGGTGGCGCTGTGCAGCCCCTCCCGGTGTCGCCACACACCCTTTGCTGGTGGGAAAATGAGCCGGGTTTCCTGCTGGACTTTCTTGTTCTTCCTCAACCCTCACTCTCCTTGCTTGCGGCCATCCCTGCGCGGCGATCGAAGACTCGACTTCTTGGCCCGGCCAAGGAGGCAGCCGGGAAATTTCAGCTCTCCAGACCCGGTGCAAGTCCTTGCTCAGTCAGTTCGGAGCATCAGGACTCCGACGGTCGTTCACCTTCTGGGCCCTGGTTTCCTGGGGAAAAATTCAGGTCCAGATTGCAGGATGGTTGTACGGGCAAGGAACGCAGAAGGGAAGAACTTGGAAGCTCCCAAGGACCCGCAGTGGGGAAGGAGGCTGGGGTGCAGGAGCCCCTCGGACTCGGTGTCAGGGGCTCTACCCCTGGCTCCTGTGACAGTCTAGACTCTTCTTCTTATTATTCTTTTTTAAAAGATTTATTTATTTGAAAGTCAGAGTTACCCACAGAGAGAAGGAGAGGCAAAGAGAGGTCTTCCATCTGCTGGTTTACTCTCCCATTGGCCGCAACGGCCAGAGCTGCGCTGATCTGAAAGCCAGGAGCCAGGAGCTTCTTCCAGACTCCCACGCAGGTGCAGGGGCCCAAGCACTTGGGCCATCCTCCACTGCTTCCCCAGGCCATTAGAAGGGAGCTGGATTGGAAGTGGAGCAGCCAGGTCATGAACCAGCACCCATATGGATGCCAGCACTGCAGGCGGCGGCTTTACCTGCCATGCCACAGCTCTGGCCCCTAGATTCTTCTTATAGTCTGTATAATCTACAGCAGTCACTCCAACTACTATTTCTGAAGTCTCATATTTTTTTTAATGATTTATTTATTTATTTGAAAGGCAGAGTTACAGAGAGGCAGAGGCAGAAAGAGAGAGAGAGAGAGAGAGAGAGAGAGAGAGAGAGAGAGAGACTTCCATCTGCTGGTTCAGTCCTCAAATGGTTTCAGTGGCTGGAGCTGGACTGATCCAAAGCCAGGAGCCAGGAGCTTCTTCCTGGTCTCCCACACAGGTTCAGGGGCCCAAGGACTGAACCATCTCCCATATGGGATATGGGTACTGCAAGTGGCAAGTTTTATCCACTATGCCACAATGCTGGCCCCTGAAGTCTGATATTTTATGTTTTTAATTTTTAAAAATTAATTTTAAAGATTAGTTGTTTGAAAGGCAGAGTTGCAGAGAGAGGGAGAAACTGAGAGAGGGAGAGATCCTCTATCCTCTGGTTTACTCCCCAAATGGCCACAATGGCCTGGACCAGCCAGGAGCCAGGAGCCTCTTCCGGGTCTCCCATGTGGGTACAGGGGCCCAAGGACTTGGGCCATCTTCTGCTGCTTTCCCAGGCCATAGCAGAGAGTTGAACTGGAAGTGGAGCAACCGGGACTTAAACCAGCACTCATATAGGAAGCCAGCATTGCAGGTGGTGGTTTAACCAAGTGTGCCAAAACGCCAGCTCCCAATGTCTTGTTTTAAAAGTGTATAATTTTTTACCTTTAAAAATATTTACCTATTTAATTTCACTTTATTGAAAGGCAGAGAAAGAGAGAGAGAGAGAGAGAGAGAGATCTTCCATTTACGAGTTCACTCCCCAAATGCCATCAGGCTGGGCCAGGCCAAAGCCAAGAGCCTGGAAGTCTGTCCAGGTCCCCCAAGTGGGTGGAGGGGCCCAGGGACTTGAGCCTTCACCCGCCACCTCCCAGGGCGGGCATCAGCAGGACGCTGGGCTGGACGTAGGGCAGCTGGGACTTGAACCAGGCGCTCAGAAGTGGGCTGTGGGTGTCTCGCACGACATCTTAGCCACCGTGCCAAGCACCTGTCACTCCTCCTTTTATCTGAGAGGTGTGAATGTGCCACTCTGTTCCATGCCCCTGTGTTTGCTTTACTATAAAAACAAGGTTTGTCCTGTATGAGGCCGCTGAACAAATACCGGTTTGATGCAGGCCATGGCCTGCTGAGTGACCTTGGGTCAGTCACACAGGCTGGCTGGCTGGAGGCTTTCCACCTGGGCAATAGGAGGAGGCGCATAGGCCCAGCTGTGTCACCACGCTGCTGTGGCGATGTGAGAGTGACACCCAACCTCACCCAAACGCGCTTCAGTCAAGGTATGCGATGCAAAAAATCCAAGAGCGACTTCAGGCACAGCTGGATCAGGGCTCTGCTGATGTCCCCAGACATCGGCTTCCCATATCTTTTGCCTTCCACTGGGAGGCCCACTCTCTGTCTCTAGTAGGTGGCCTGGGGCAGCTTGTCCCTTTCTTTGGGGACAAGATCACGCCGAATCTCTGGCCCAGGGCCTTCGAGCGCAGCATTATTTGACATTTTAGGTTGAGTGTGTGTGTGTGTGTGTGTGTGTGTGTGTGTGTGCCTGTGTATTTATGTCTTCCAATGCGTCTGTGTCTTCCTCTTCCTCATCATCCCTACCAGGGAGCACTGTGGTGGACTTGGCCCACTGCGGTTTGGTGAGCTCCCCCAGCTGGCCTGCACCTGCATGCGGGATGGCCAGGGCACAGGTGGAGAGGCGCCCGGCTCCTCCCGCTGCCTCCCGCTGCCTCCCGCTGCCGGCTTTGTTCTGCGTTTGACTTGAACGTTTCATCAGACCCCTTCCAGGTTTCCATGGACTTTGAAGATGGGCCCTCACTCTCAGTTGGAGGAAATTCTTTGGAGATAACTTTGTTTTCTAAGTAAGACTTTTAATAAAAAAAAATTATCTGTAACCTGATGTAATATCTTCAAATTCTGTCACACAGTGCCTCTTCCTCCCCCTCCCCAAGCAGCAGGGAGGGTTGACAGATGCTGTGACCCCCAAAGCTGGGGGTTTTGGGGAATCAGTCCTAAACTCCTCTGTTCTACTTTCAAAATCTCCTCCCTGGCCAGTTCGCTGTCTGTTTCACTTTGTCTAATTCATCACTGTGTTGAATCGCTTCCTCTTGTTCTCCCTCTGGCAACCCCCGAGAGGCAGCTGTGTCCCCCAGCCTCAGGACGGGAGCCGGTCTCAGCTTCTTCATCTGAGGCCAGAGCCAAGTCAGGCGATCATGGACCAGCTTCAAGGATGGCCCAAGACCCGGAACGAGCAGGAGAGGCGCAGGAGGCTTGGGTCAGCGGCTTCTCTGTTCTGGGGGCTGACCCGTGCATTGTGGGGTGCTGGGCAGATGTCTGCTCCCTCCCCAATCAGTGTGTGACGACTAAAACTGTCTCCACACAAGGCCTGCTGTGGCTTCACACCCACTCATCCTGAGACCCTTGGGTGAGAGCCCTAGGGCCTTCTGGGAGCTCCCCCCAAAAGTCCTGCAAGGCTCTCTGATTGGACCCACCTTGGGTCATGTGCTCATCCCTGAACCACTGGTCATGGGGGGGGCAGTGCAGTGATTGGCCAGGTCTGGAGCACCTGCTGCACTCTGGGTCCTGCGCAGTGAGGCCTCGCTTAGACCACCATAGGAGGGCTAGCGGTGGGGGCGGCACTTCCAACCTGGGGCCAGAGGAGGTAGAGGCTGGGGACGAGCCAGTAGCCACCGCCACCCGCCCGCCTCCCTCTCCACATCGGGTCCCGTTGATAGGTCTGTCCAGTTCTATGTGAGGCTGCGACCTTGAGGTCTCTGGGGGCAGAAAGATGCAGATGTGAAGTTCTCATGGGGCTTCTGACGCCTTCAAAATGATTGCTCCCCGAGGGCGCGTAGCTCCACGGCTAAGGGCTTGGACGTAGACCCGGTGCTCCTGTGTAGGGACCCAGGGGTGTGGGTCCTCGCTGCAGAGAGGGGTCTGGGCCAGCAGCAGCTGCAGCAGCATAGCTGAGTCGCTGGTTAGAGATGCAGCCCCTCCCACTGAGATGCACGGGCCGGGCCCCCAGGGCGATCGGTTCCAGTGTGAGAAGCAGGGGCGAGGAGTTGCATGTCTCCGGGCCGCCTTCTTCACCTAGAAGCTAATTTACACCTTAGGGCGGCTGCCCGGATGGGTGAAGCAGCAGTTTGTCCATTATTCCGAGTAATAACGTGCAGTCAATGCACACTCTTGATTCCTGCCGACCTGTGAGATCAGAACGGCACAGGATGCCCCAAGCGCTGTCATCAGAGGACCCCAGGAGATCAGGGGCTGGCGAGTTGATGGTGTCAAGGGCCCCAGGGGGCTTGCAAGCCATAAGGTCCCTGTCGCTAGCAGTCAGCTCCGCCACTGTAGGGCCAAAGCTTCCGTATGGACATCGCAGTGTTCCAATAAAACTTTATTTACAAAATGGGTTGGGTTTGCCGGCTCTGGCTTGCAGTGAAGTGAGGATGGGGCCTAGCATGGGCCCCGCAGGCAAGATGGTTCAAAGTCCCACTCGTGGTCGAGGAGGTTCACTCGTGTTTGCAGTTCCTGCTCTTCACAGGAAGAGGCTCGGGTTTCGTCTCTGCCTCCAGGCAACCCCAGCCCACTGCTGCGTGAACCTTGGAAGGGGCGCATCTGATAGGGTAGGCTCTGACCCCCAGGGACCTGCCAGGGGCCTGAGCCTGCGGGGACCAGGCTTCCTCTTGGGAGGAACGAAACAAAGGGGGAAGATTTCATGTAAGGATCCAGGGTGTGAGCGATGAGTCTACCTGTGCTGTTTCATTGTCTCCCATTTTACAGATGAGGAAAACTGAGGCTCAGAGACGTTGTGTGACTTGGCCACTGGCACTGCTTGTCAGTGTCAGAATTCAGAGCCCCGCCAGTGCCTTCCCCTCTGCCCTGCCACAGTCCGAGCTGCTAATTTGTGATGTGGGCATGACTGACGGCCAGGATGTCCCTGGCTCTTTCCCCGCCCTGTGTCGTGTCCTTGACTGTGACTTTGCTGTGTCCTCATGGAAGGAGGGTGGGGGGCACGCGGAGCAGAAATGGCCCCGCCTGACTCCTACCAGCTCAGCCAGCCCCAGCAGACCCGAAAATGAGCGAGTTGGGCCCACATCGGGGACACTCACGGATCTCCCCACGGCCCCAGACGTGGGAGCAATGGACATGCCACAGGTGCCACTCAGGGTCTGTGGACGCTGCTCCGCAGTGTGATGATGCCAGCGGCAGCCCCGAATGCGTCTCCTCTGCCTCGGGCTCTCTGGGCTCTTGGCCAGCGTCACGGGGGCTCGTCAGGACACCTGTGGCCTGCACCCCTCCCTGGCCATGGGGGGCTTCTGGGTGGGACTCCTGCCGACCTCAGGAACCTTGGCTGTTAGGAGCCCAGCCTGCAGCTAGACCCTGGGGCCCCATCCCAGCTGCTGGTCTGTGTGTGGTCTGAGCCCTCCCTGAGCCCCGGCTTCCTCATCCGTAAACGGGTCAGGAACGAGGTTGTCGTGAGGTTGGGATGGGGCTGGGTATGCGACAGTGCCCGGGGCACAGATGATCAGGTGCTTGGCACACACAAGTGGCACCCAACGCTGTGAGGCACCTGGTGGCCTCTGGGCCCTCATGGCCCCGGGTACCCCACCCCGGTGCAGGCAGAAGGCCGAGAGGGGAGGCCCATCTCCCTTGCTTCCAACCATGGGTTGAGAGCTCTTAGACAAGGTCCGCACATCCCTGCTGTCACTCAAGCGGGTTCCTGGGAGTCCTTCCCCACCCCTCCCTCCTGACACCTGCTGCCGCGTGCTTTGAATTCTGCCTTCTGCCGTGGGAGGGGGATGGGGCCTGCGGTTCCTGTTGCTGCTGTGACAGCCACCACCAACAACGTGGCTACACGCGCACAGACGTCACCTGCTAGGGCTGGAGGTTACCTCCCTGGGCCAGTGGGAGGAGTCAGCAGGGTCCTGTTTGCTTCCTCTGGAGGTGCTGGGGGAGGATCCGTTCCCTGCCCCGCCTCTAAGGGGCCGCCTGCATCCCTTGGCTTGTGCCCCTTCCTCCAGCTTTGACTCCAGACGCGAAGCGAAGCGTCTTCCTGTCTTTCCCTGCCTCTGAGTCCCTGTCTTCACGTTTTCTTTTCTTTCTTTCATTTTTATTTTTAAAGATTTATTCGTTTATTTTGAGAGTCAAAGGTACAGAGGGAAAAAACAGAGAGAGAGAGAGAGGGAGAGAGGGAGAGGTCTTCCATCTACTGGTTCACTCCCCAAATGGCTGCAATGGCCAGGGCTGGGCCAAGCTGAAGCCAGGAGCCAGGAGCTTCCTCTGGGTCTCCCACAAGGGTGCAGGGGTCCAAGCACTGGGCCGCCTTCCACTGCTTTCCCAGACACACTAGTAGGGAGCTGGATTGGAACTGGAGCGGCTGGGACTAGAACCAGCGCCCCATGCTGGTGCTGCTGTTGCAGGTGGTGGCTTAACTGCCACGCCGCAGTGCCAGCCCCACGTCTCCTTTTCTGAACCCTGGACCTCCTGTCTCCTCCACACCAGGACCCCTGGTCTTACACTGGGTGCCCCCACCCTGCGGCGCGCACGGGGTCATCACCCCAGCTTCTGGCTCCTT
Organism: Sylvilagus bachmani; assembly: GCA_015711505.1. Classification (NCBI taxonomy): domain Eukaryota; kingdom Metazoa; phylum Chordata; class Mammalia; order Lagomorpha; family Leporidae; genus Sylvilagus; species Sylvilagus bachmani. The sequence continues at coordinate 9,210,346 of CM027388.1, read as the reverse complement.
AATTTAGTTGTATTCCCAAAAGCCCCTTCTGCCGTGAAAGGCGACGGAGCCGCAGGGGCTGGGCATTAGGAAGTGGACGTCTTTGGAAGGGTGGAGGCGTTACACTACCACAGGGGGCCACTGATCTCGGCCCCTGAACCTTGCCTTGTGTTTGGGCAAGTATCTGCGAATAGGTGGCAGTTGGAATAATTCCATTGTGTTCCCGAGCTCTTTTGTGGGCTGGAGCCTGGGTTCTGCTGCACAAACGTGCTTCTTAAACACCCGCCGAGGGCTGGCGCTGTGGCGCGCTGGGTGACGCCACGCCGTGCGGTGCAGGTCCCGCGTCAGAGCGCTGGGCCGTCCTGGCTGCTCTATACCTGATCCAGCTCCCTGCTAGTGTGCTGGGGGAGGGGGGCCGGATACGTGAGGCGGTCCTTGGGCCCTGCACGCACACGGGAGTTCCTGGCTCCTGACTTCAGCCTGGCCCAGCCCTAACCATCAAGATTTCTGGGGAGTGAACCAGCAGGTGGACGATCTCTCTCTCCCTCTCTCTCTGTAACTCTGCTTTTCAAAGAAATAAAATACATTTTTAAAAAGTCACCGAATCTCTCCCTTTTCTCCTTCCTGTTGCCGTCTTCGTCCAGGCCACATCACGGCCTAGAGCCCCGCCGTGGCCCCTGCTGGCCCCGCTGCCCTCACTTCTGCTCCGCCAACATCAGCAGTAGGCGAGACTTTGCTCAGCCTGAGGGTACGGAACACCTACTACAGAGGCTGCCACAGATGCCGGTTTATTTCTTTCTTTCACACAGCAGGACACTCAGAGAAGGTGTGCTGTGGCCTGGGGTCCACTCTGCAGCTTTATGACATCTGAGCGGAAGTCTCTGCAGTTCTCTTGGCCACAAGACAGCTGCCTCAGCTCCAGGCATCACAACCACATTCAAGGCAGGAGGAAGGAGCAGCATCAGCTGTGCTAGACCCCTCCTTAAGAAGACAGTTTGTTTCCAGCAGGCTCCTCGTGTGTCAGGACAGTAGTGGGGTACAGGGCTCAAGTGCACGGGACTCTCGAGCCAGATGACCAACAGCTGGATTCTGGCCTCACCACCTTCTGGCTAAGCCGCCTGGGGAGGGCACGGACCCGCTGTGGCCCAAGTCTTCTCAGCCGTACGATGAAGTGATCTTAGTAATAACTGCTTCACGGCTGTTTTTGGGACTTGTGATAAAAGTAAGCCTCTAGAACCACGCCTGGCAGGGACCAGGGGCTCAGCGAACGTTAGCCACACTGAGCACTGTACCTTCCAGGCCGGCACTTAGCGTCCTGGCTCCCTCACTACAAGGGACCTGGGGACGGCGAGGGACCTGTCTGGCATGTGTAACCGACAACAGAGGCAGGTGGCAAAGGAGGCGGATGGAGTGACGTCTGGGTCAGACCACCAGCAGTGCCCCATCCCTGGATATCTTCGTTTATTTATTTGAAAGTTAGAGCCAGAGCGAGAGCGAGTGAGAGAGCGAGAGAGAGAGCGAGAGAGAGAGAGCGAGCGAGCGTGGGCTTTCATCTGCTGGTTCACTCCCCAGATGGCTGCGATGGCCAGGACTGAGTCAAGCTGATGCCAGGAGCCAGGAGCTTCTTCTGGGTCCCCAATGGGGGTGCAGGGCCCCAAACACTTGGGCCATCTTCCTCTGTTTTCCCCAGACCACCAGCAGGGAGCTGGATCGGAGGTGGAACAGCCGGAACCTGAACTCCCAATCCAGCTCTGTGCTGTGGCCTGGGAAAGCAGCGGAAGATGGCCCGAGTCCTTGGGCTCCTGCACCCATATGGGAGACCCAGAAGAAGCTCTGGGCTCCTGTTTTCAGCCTGGCTCACCAGCCTGGGCCATTGCAACCATTCAGGGAGTGGCACAATGGATAGAAAATCTCTGTCTCTCCTCCTCTTCTCTAACTGTGCCTTAAAAGAAAAAAAAAAAAAAGACTCAGTGCGGGCACCCTGGCCCCAGGGGCCACTCGGATGCTTCCTGCCAGCAGACCCTGGTCTGGTCTAAGGGCACCTTCTGTGCTCTTGGTCTACACTGTGTATCCCAGGTGATTCAAAGACTGGGTGCAGGACCAAGCTGGACCGGCTCCTGTAGGCTCCATGGCTCATTCCTGAGAGGCAGCTCGGCGTGCTGGGGTGAGGGTCCCTGTGGTCCCCACCACCAGGAGCAGGAGTCAGAGGGGGTCGGGCTACTCCCGGGCCAGCCAGGGGCAGCTGTCAGAGGGCAGAGGCCGCGGTGAGGGCACTGTCGGGCTCAGCCTACTCCCGGGAGCACCCCGTCCGGGCCCCTGTGGTCAGGGACATCCCTGAACAGACCCGGGTCTCTCTCATGCTGGTCCCCCTTGCCCTCCCACCAGCCTCACAAGCCCCCAGGGTTCAGGTGCTGTTGGCTGGCTGGCCTGTGACCTGGCCCCATCCTCTCCTCACCCTGGGCCTCAGTTTCCCCAGCTGGCTGGTGCACTGAGAGCTGCCCCAGTGCTGGCCCATGGTGACTCCGTGTGGAAACATGATGCCCTCTGAGGCTGGGGTCTTCTCTCCTGCGCTACCCCCCACGTCAGGCTTCACCAGCCCCCTGGGCAGTGGGCGCGCCCAGGCCAGCAGCAGCTGTGGGCTCCATGCTGGGCGGGACACCTGCCAGGGAGCTCCCCGGAGGACAGCCATTGTCCCTGATCTCGGGGCGCCTCTGTGGGCTGGGGGTTCAAGTACATGGGCTGTCCCAGGGAGACCCTGTTCTCCACCTGCAGTGGGGGGGTCTTCGAAGACATGGGTGAGGGAGGTGGTGATTGGGTCAGGGCTGGTGAGATGGAGGGGGCAGGGCTGACAGGTCCTCAACTCCTGTCCCTCGGGCACACACAGGACCACCAGGCTCTGCCGCTGGCTCTTGGGGGGCAGGAGAGGAGGAAGGGGCAGCCCTGTGAGGACTTGGGGACCCACAGGGGAGGCGCAAATGAAGAACGCAGATGGCTGAGGATGGCGGTTTATTGTTGGCGCAGGGTCCGGTGGCTGAGGCTCCCCAGGGCGCATCAAAGCTGAGATTTCTGGAGGAATGGAGGACAGTGTGAGGGACTCTGGGTGCCCACGGGCCCAGGGCAGCACAGTGGGCAGCTCCTGGCTAGCCTGGTTGGAGCCCCCCGCTCAGTGTTTCAGACTGTGGTATAAACGGGGCTGAGAGTGAACCCAGAGGGAAGGCCCCCGCCCCCTGCACGTGCCCTCCTCTGCGGGAGACCGAGTGTTTGCTGAAGCCAGGAAGGAATGTGGGGGGCATTGATGGCTGCTGCCTTTTCTGTCCCCATCTCCAGGCCTGCCGCAGCCGGCGTCCCATCGGCACTTCTTGGAGGAGTAGCAATGAGTGTGTGTGACAATGACTGAAGGAGCGCTCCGACAAGTGACCGCGTGGACATGGGGAGGGGTGAGGGAGTGCGTACGGGAAGGGGCAGGTGCAGGGGACGGCCACGCAGGGGCACCCACCTCGTGGATCCAGTCGATGTAGGCGGACACGCGCGTGAAGACCGTGGGCTTCTTTAGGGTGTTGCAGCTCAGGCCAGAGCCGAAGCTGACGATGCCACGAACCTCCCAGGTACCGGTCTCTGTCTGGCAGTTCAGCGGGCCACCCGAGTCCCCCTGCACCAGACCGGCTGCGTGTGACCCCACCCCCGGCCTTCCCCGAGCCGGGCAGGGGGTGTGGTCCGGCTGTTAGCCAGGCTCCCCCTGTTTTGGCTTCAGGCTGCCCGTGGTGAGGGAGGCAGGCCAGGGGTTAGGGGCTGCCTTGGCCTTGCACTGGGAGGCCCTGCTGTGTCAGACTGGCTCTGGGTTTGACCTTGGGATGACCTTGGGTTTGACCTCTCTGTGCCTTGGCTTCCCTAACTCATCAGGTCACTGTGACTATGGCTCTGGGAGCAGCCCCGACATGGGAGGGTGCTGAGAGCGTGCTGGATGCCGGGGAGGTGGGAGCGGGGAGGGGGCAGTGTGTTTCAACACAGGACGGGTTCTGCTTTTCTCTGCTCTTTGTTGATCCTGCATCAGACCCGGGAAATCCCGACTCTGGTCTGAGGCAGCTGATGGCGTCAGGGACATGCATGGGACTTCGGTGAAACGCATTCAGTCCCCCCAGCATCCTTGTGACATGGTCACTATCGCTCCATTTTATAGATGGGAAGACCAAGGTCCAGAGCCTGCCCAACGTTACTCAGCTAACAAGTGGAGGGGCTGGGGCTTGAACTCTTAGCTCTCCTGCTTTCACTGTGGAGCTGGAGAGGGGAGGCGGGGTTCCCCTCAGCCGTGGGCCCACCCAGGGCTCAGACTCCTCCCAGGGGAAGGGCTTGTCCTGCACCTATCTCCACTGCCCCACCCACTGGGTCTCGTGGGGCGGGGCCCGGACACTCACGTTGCAGGCGGAGATGACGCCGTCGCCCCCTGCGCACACCATCGTGTTCCGCACCCTGAAGCTCCACCAGTCCCACCTGGAGCAGGTGGCGTGGTCCACCACGGGCAGCAGGCCCTGCTGCAGGTCGTCGGCGATGGGGCCATTGGCTGGGGACAGAGTGAGCAGTGCCAGGGAGCCAGCCCGGCTGCGCCAGCCCCAGGCCTTCAGGGACCAGAGGCCCGGGACAGGAAGCAGGTGGGCTGGGGCTGTGACTTTGTGGGGGCACAAAGAGGGGAGCATGTGGTCTCAAGCTGTTGAGGGCAGGGGCCCTGGGCTGGGGCGGGGCGGGGAGCAGGCTGGAGGCAGAGGACATCTGTGCAGAGTGCCCTGGGGTAATCTGGACTCTGGGGGTTGGACTGCCAGGCACTTCTTTGTAGGTCTCTGCCTTCCATGTCACATATCAAAAGGTCTTTCCCACGCTCAGATTTTCTGAGTATTGATTTGCGTTTTCCTCCAAGTCTTCCGTAGTTTCATTTCTTTGCGTTTAACCTTTTAATTCGGCTGGAAGCAAGTTGGGCATATGGTATACCATAAGATCCACTCCCCCACCCCCAATGGCTTCGTTTAGTTTATTTATGTGGCACTTGCTGCACGCCAAGCCCTGTTTCAAGTACTCAAAAATTCTAGTCGTTTAATCTTTACTCGCACTTGTTAGCGTGTCTGTCGCATGACATGTGCTTAATAAATATTAGCTGTCATTATCACAAAGTTTAAAAAGATGGGCGGATGTGGGGCCGGCGCTGTGGCATTGTGGGTAAAGCCGCCGCCTGCAGTGCCGGCATCCCATATGGGCGCTGGTTCTACTCCCGGCTGCTCCACTTCCGATCCAGCTCTCTGCTATGGCCTGGGAAAGCAGTGGAAGATGGCCCAAGTCCTTGGACCCTGCACCCACGTGGGAGACCTAGAAGAAGCTTCTGGCTCCTGGCTTCAGATTGGCTCAGCTCTGACTGTTGCTGCCATTTGGGGAGTGAACCAGTGGATGAGAGACCTCTCTTTCTCTCTCTCTCTCTCTGCCTCTGCCTTTCAATAAATAAATAAATCTTAAAAGACAAAAATGGGAAGATGTTTAGGCAAAAAGGGTAGTGGTGGGCGGTTGCCAGTGCCGGCTGACTGTGGGAGCTGCTTCCTCCAGGAAGGCTCCCTGGATTTGCAGGGGGCTGTACTCACTCCAAAGTCGGCCCCAGCCAGTGACGTAGCAGGGGTAGTCATGAGGCAGCAGGGAGCCCTCCTCTGGCAGGCAGGCCTCCTGGATGGTGTCACTCAGCTCCACCGGCTCCGCCAGCTTGATGAGGGCAATGTCGTTGCTGGAACCCAAAGCAAAGAGGGTAGCAGGCAGAAGGTCCGTGGCCCCACACCGTGACACTACGGGGTCCGGGCTCTGATTTGGAGGTCAGCCCAAGGTGACCGGACAGTTTCCAACTGCCAGCCAATTAGTGGCCAGGGGCGTCGCCGGAGGACACGTGGCCCTTCTCGCACAGTCGCCGGCCCTGTGTCACACGCGTGAAAGGCTTAGCCTGGGGAGGTGGCCTGGTGCTGCAGGGATCAGTCACTGAGGATGAGTTCTGGCTCCGCCCCTGGCTCCGCCCCTGGCTCCGCCCCTGGCTGGGTGACCCTCTCGGGGAGGGAGGGGTGCTCAGGGATTTTTACTTCTTGTGTACCCTCCAGGGACCCTTGGCCAGTGAGAGGTAGGAGAGGCGTCCGTCTCCACTTGGCATTTCCCCTTTCTGTGTGGAGTCCTCTGTGGGCTGCTCGGGGTGAGGGTGGGGTGCCGGGTGCGGGGTGGGCTGGGCTCTGCAGCTCAGGAAGCCCTTCTTCTGCACCCCCAAGACGGCCGGCTGGGCGCTCACCTCACCAGGAAGGAGTTCCACTTCTCGTGGACATAGATGGAGTCCACGCCCACAACCACGGAGCCGGCCTCGTCTTCCTCTACCAGGCTGTTCTTCCCCAGGGCCACGCGGTAGGTGAGGGTGTTGCTGGGCAGAGGGGGACGACAGGGTCAGGCGGCCCCTTGCCCCCGCCAGCCAGCAGGGTGGAGAGGGGACCCGGGGCTTGGGGGTCCCAGCCCTGTGGCCACTATGGGACTCTGGGGTTCCCACCGTCCCTCCCCAGGGGGAGGGGGAAGGAGTCAGAGGACTTGGGCTCATCGGGTGGCCTTGCCGCCCCTGGCCTGGCATCTGAGGCCTCAGGCTCTCGTCTGCAAGGTGGAGGTCACGTGGGCACTCACCTGTCACGGTGGCCGTGAGAATAAACGCATCCAAGCTACCGCCGCCTCGCCCGTGTTACTGCCCCAGCCACCTGCCTGCCTCCCGCACCTCCCCCCTTCCTTCCTTCTTCTTTCTTCCCTTGTAAGAAACAGCTTTTAAAAATGTATTTGAGAGTCAAAGAGATACAGAGAGAGATCCCATCCTTTGGTTCACTCCCCAGATGGCTGCCACGGCCACGGCCGGGCCAGGCTGAAGCCAGGAGTCAGGAGCTCCATCCGGGTCTCCCATGTGGGTGGCAGGGGTCCAACTTGAGCCATCACCTGATGCCTCCCAGGGGGCATGTTAGCAGGCATTGGAGCTGAGAAACAAAGCCAGGCCCTGCCATACGGGATCCCGGCCTCTTAACTGGTGTCTCCTCTGTGAGGCTGGGTGCCCGCCTCCCGGTCTGCTCTTAACCCGGCTGTGCGAGTCTTCTACACCCGCGTTTTCTCAACAACCCACCAACGGCCCCGCCTCACTCAGCGTCCACACCCACGTCCTTGGGCGCACCTGCGTGGTCAGGCCTCGGTTCCCTCCGAGCCTCTCCTCCCGCCCTCCGTCCCCGCCGCTGCCGCAAGCAGCTTCCTCGCGATCTCTCAGTCGCATCCTCCAGGCCCTCGCCTGCTGTTCTGCACGCTGGACTCCCTTCCCCGGCAACGCGATGTCTTCCGTCACCTCCTCCATGCCGTCTCGCTCCCCCACACCTTTAAATCTCCCCTCTGGCCTCGTTTTTCTTTCCTGCCACTTGCTCTGTCACATATTTGGTTGTTCGCCTGTTTCTCTGTTTCCCACTAGACTGCAGACTCCTCGAGAGTGCAGACTGTGTCTTTACGGCCGTGTCCCCTAGCACACAGGAGGTGCACAGGAAACGCTTGTTGACTGACTAAGCGAACAACTGAAGTAAATAGTAGCTCATCGAGCTCAGTGCCTGGAGGGTGTAGTAGTTGCTCTACAAAAGCAGCTGTGGTGGGGTGTCCCCGCCCGGGGCGATGGCCGGGCCCGTCTCAGGTTCCTGGGTCACCTGATGCAGTGGGCAGCAGTGAGCACATGCTTGGGGGAGATCAAGGTGCCGCCACACGTGTGCCGCCACGTGTCGTCCTTGAGGTACTGGAGGGAGACCTGCAGGAGGTAGCAGGTGGGCCACGTGTCAGCCGCGGTCCTGGGAATCCTCCCCCCCCACCCCCTCAGCTCTCTGGTCCCCGCCTCCCGCCGCACACTCGCTCACCTGCCAGGGCCAGCTGTGGGGGACGGCGCTTTCTCCTCCCACAACCCTGGCCGACAGGTTGGGCTCGAAGCTGGGGACTCCGCAGCTGGAGGCTGGGGACAGGAGGGAGGGGCATGGTGAGAGGGCAGGAGCAGGCGGAAAGGGCACAGACCTGGGGTCCTCGTGAGCTACATGAGGGCCGCCGTCTAGCTCTCTGGGCCTCGACTTCCCTTTCTGTGAGATGGGAAGAACCGCAGTTACCCCGTGAGTCCGAGCAGAGACACCGCATCTGAAGAGTTTAGCAAAGGGCTCCGTGCGGAGTGGGGGCCCCTGTGTCGGCACGGAGGTGAGTGAGGGTGAACCGGAAGTCCGTGGGCGTGAGCTCCCCTAGCATCTCTGGGGAGCTGTGTGCAGCGGTCAGGAATGTGTGCCCTGTGGTGAGACAGACCTCCACTCTCATCCTGGCGCCACGGCTAACCAGTGTGACCTTGGACAAGACACTGAGGCTCACTGGGCCCGGGGTCTTCTCTGTGAAATGGAGCTATGAGCAGCCCCTCCCTTGCTAGCTGGTTTGGAGGCTCAAATTGGTTCCTGCATAGAAAGAGCTGCACAGAGGGGCTGCTATTGTTACTGCTATTGTTAGCCAGAGGACTCTTAGTCAAGTGCTCTCTTTTGCCAAAAAAGCCTGTGAGCTTTAGGGAGATGTAGATGCAGGGGCCCAGGCAGTTGGGCCATCCTCTGCTGCTTCCCCAGGCACATTAGCAGGGTGCGGGGTCAGAAGTAGGGCAGCCAGGACAGAATCAGTGCCCAGATGGGATGCCGGCATGGCAGGCGATGGCTTTATCCACCGTGCCACAATGCTGGCCCGCTAGTGACATGTAAGCCAGGTCCCTCAGTCCCTGACCTGAAGAGGGGCCTTAAGGTGGGGAGCACCCCTGGGAGGGGCAGACCCGGTGGTCCTGGAGGGAGCCCAGGGTGGGGGTCTGCCGTGTCCCCGCCCCCTGCTCGGGGCTTCCCCCTCGTGTCTGATGCTCAGCCCAGCTGGGGAGGGCAGCCATCACCCCGGCATCACAGAGCTGGAAGCAGAGTTGTCAAGCGGGAGGTGGCGCACCCGACACCTTCCTGGTCAGCAGTGTCTGAAGCCGTTCCTAGAGGGCAGAGGGCCCCCTGTTCCCGTCCCTGCCCCCGGGAGGCTGGCTGGAGCTCAGGTGCTGTGGCCGGCCCCCGCCCCGCAGCTTACCGCAGGCCAGGAGCGCGGCGAGGACCGTGAGAGCTAGCATGCTGCAGGTGGGTGCTCGGGACCGACTGCCCCGGCCGGCAGGGCCTCCCTTATATAGGCAGGGGCAAGGGGGCCCATCAGGCCAAGGCTGAGCCACCCCTTGGGGAGAACCTGTTCAGACAAGGCCCTTTCTCTGACCTTGGCTGGTTACTGTTTAATACAGCAGGTGCTGGGGCTGGCGCGGAAGCCGGGCGTTTCTGGGGCAGGGTCTCGGGGACCCTCCCGCTCTGCTAGGAGTGTGTTCTCTCTCCCTCCCTCATTGCTTTTAGTTGTCCTTAACTGGGCACCTACTATGTGCCAGATGCTGTGCTCAACACCTCCTGCATTATCCCACTCAATTCTTCCGACAACGGGACGGGATGTTGATGCCGCCACCGGCTCCTCACAGGCGAGGAAGCTGGGGCTTGGGGGTTGGGGAGTGGCCGTCCAGGGTCACACAGCCTAGCAGCAGTGCTGGGAGCGTCAGCCTGGGGCTCAAACTGCCCCGACACGTGGCCTCCTTCTTACCTTTCTGGCTCCGTGCGCTTCTTTCTCCCTCATTCAACGACCACTGCCTGGGCGGGCGGGGTGCTCTGCTGCACTGCTCCCAGGGCTGGGGTCCGGGCTGAGGCTCTGGCCGCCCTGCAAGGTGCTTGGTTGGCCAGGTTCTCTCCTGCCCCATCTGTGAAATGGGCAGATGAGGCTGGCTGAACCCTGAGGCTCTTTGCAGTGCTGAGGTTCCATGCCTGGAAAGTCGGGGTCAGCGCAGGTCAGAGCCCAGCGGGTGCTGCTGCGAGGGCCGGGAATCCTGGGGGGAGGGGGAGGGAGGCTCTGGCTCACTCCTTCTCACATTGGATCTGAACACAAGCAGGTGTTACTTTGGCCCTGCGGAGATCAGCAAGTGTGAGATGGGAGTGGGATTCTGTGTATTTTGGGGGGTGGTGGTGGTGTCTGTCCTACTGTGATGATCCTAGGCTGGAGAGAACGTTTTGTCCCACTCTAGAATGTTCTGTCCTGATGGAGGGGGCCGTGGCCGCCGTCCAGGCCCCCTCAGAGCCAGAGTTGCTGATCCCCAAGTGCTGCTGAGGGCCACCCCGGCCTGGGGGCTGGCGCCAGGAGCAGAGGGCGGGGTCTACGGGCAGGAGGCAAGACGCCGGGGTTCTGTCTTTGCTAGGGGCTGGCCAGTGGCCATGAAGTGGGCGCCCTCTTTGGGCCTCAGCTTCTTCCATGTCGCTGCAGCAGCCTGGCAAGAGGATGGGCCGGGCTTCTGCTCGTGGGAGCTCCTGGGTTTCTACCGAGCGGTCAAGCAAATTCTTAACACCCGAGTCAGCCGTGTGCACGTGGCCACAGACACACGAGCATCCGGGGACAGGTGCACATGGACACACACAGACACACACACATACACACATATCCACATGCTGATGTCACCCAGACACACACACATAGACTCAGGCACACCCACGTCATGCAGGCACACCCAAGCCCACATCTCATGTCATCCAGGCACAGACACACGCACACACACACACACACACACCCCCTGATGTCACCCAGACACACAGACACGCTCTCGTCATCCACCTCGAACACAGTGAGCTACACACAGACACACATTCCAACGTGTGTCCAAGCACAGGCATGCCCCCCCCGTGCCTCGGGCAGGGTGCCAGGGGGTGGGAGCCCTCGCTGGTGTTGTTGCTGCTGTTACTGGTATGTAGTGCTTACGGGGAAGCTGGCCTGTCCTGGACAGAGGCCATCAGCTGAAGGCGCAGCCAGCACCAGTGTGGGGGAGCCTTGTCACCCAAGGCAGCACGAAGAATTGTCCCCAAGAAAGCTGAGGCCACCATTCCTGCTTCAGCGCTGAGCAGGGCCGAGCTTTGGGGCTGGACTGCACCCAGCCAGGAGGGAAAGCCCAGCGCCACTGCTTCCGAGCTGTGTGACTTTGTGTCAGTGCCTCAACCTCTCTGTGCGCTGCAGTCCTTCAACTATGCAGTGGGGATAAATACATGCCTGTCCCCTCGGGCTGTTGCAAGGGGTCCTGGCATCATGGACCTGCTGTTATGATTACAGTCGTCATCTGGTTCTTTTCAAAAATTATTTGTAGGGGCCGGCCCTGTGGCATAGCAGGTAAAGCCTCTGTCTGCAGTGTTAGTATCCCGTATGGGCGCCGGTTCCAGTCCTGACTGCTCCACTTCCGATCCAGCTCTCTGCTGTGGCCTGGGAAAGCTGTAGAAGATGGCCCAAGCCCTTGGGCTCCTGCACCCGTGTGGGAGGCCCAGAAGCAGCTCCTGGCTCCTGGCTTCAGATCGGCGCAGCTCCGGCCGTTGCAGCCATTTGGGGAGTGAACCAGCGGATGGACGCTTGCTCTTTTTCTTTCTGCCTCTCTGCTACTTTGCCTTTCAAGTAAATAAATGAATTCTTTAAAAAAATAAAAATTTATTTGTGACGGACAGTGAGCTCCCATCTGCTGGTTTACTCCTCAAATACCTGAGACGATGGCTGGGACTGGGGCTGGAGCTGGGGCTGGGTCAAAGCCAAGAGCAGGAATGGGCTCAGATCTCCCGCATGGGTGGCAGGACCCCGTCCCTGGGCCCTCCCGGCTGCGTTAGCAGGCAGCTGGAGTCCGGGGTCCGAGGTGGCTGTGGAGCCCGGTACCACCCTGAGGGACATGGCGCCTTAGTCACCCTCCTCCGCTCTGAATGAGAGAGCCGAGCTCCGAGCTGTCACCAGGCGCCTTGGCCTTCACGGACCCCTTCCTCCATCAGAAAGAACCCACCATTGTGTGTCATGGCCGCACGAGTGTAAAGATCAATGTTCCTTCGTCTCCTAGGGATCATAAAGAACGACACGTGTGTGAGCCCCTGAGGTCCGGGGGCTCCAGGCGCTGTGCCCGCCCTGCCTGGGGAGCCATGGGGCCTGGCTGAAGCCCCGGCCCGGCACGTTGTCTGTCGTGCATGGAGCCAGCCTGGGGCTGTGCCTCGTGGGTCATCTGAGCACCCTCTCTGGGTGCCGGCAGCACCTTTGGCTGTGCCCTGGGCAGCCAGGGGAAAACTCAGGGGCTGGGAGCCCCTGAGCGTGGGCATGCGCACAGCCGCTGCCACCCTGGCCATGACCCCGGTGCAGGGGACAGCTGGCCGGAGGACGCCATCACCCCGCTGGCCCCGACTGTGGCAGCAAAGGCTGTAGGAGCAGCCCACCCTCGCTGTGTACCTGCTATCGCAGGCCTCATGCTAAGGCTGGGGCCAGCGATGAGAAGCCCCTGTTCAGCCCCAGGGTAGCCCCCCGCCTGGGCGGGAGTGTCCAAAAGCCCCCAGACTGTAAAGTCCCTGAGCCACCCTGAACCGACCGTGCTGGGGAACCAGCCGCGGGTGACCGGGCAGGGGCTGGGTGGGGGTTGGGAGTGGGATCTGGTCAGATGGCGCCCTGGGGCCCCAGGAGGAGTGAGGCCAAGGTCGGGCGGGAGGGGGTGGGACGGGAGCCTGAGAAGCGGGCAGGTGCCGCTGACTGGGCCTGGGCTTCCTGGCCGCGGGGACAGGCCTCTCGGGCAGCAGCTGTCGCCTTTTGGATAAAGCCCCGGAGGGGCTGGCAGGGCTCCCTGCCGAAGCCAGATGCAAGGACTGGGACAGACAGGGCTGGGGGCCCCGTGAGGGTCTGGGGGGTGTGGGGGAGCTCCATGGGGGGCGGTCTGGGAGGGAGGGGTCTGAGGCAGCATCTCTCTGGAGTCCTGATCACTTTGGGCCTCGTTATTCCTCCATGTGCTGCCTCTACCAGGGCCCGGAGTGGGGCACTTGTGTGTGCAGTCCGAGGCCATGGGGAGGAGCTGGTACGGGACCACCAGACCTTGCTCCCTTTCTGCAGGCTCCCGGCCCCGTCGGTCCCAGGCCCCAGGGTCCAGGCTCAGCCGCTTGGACTCAAGCCCTCCATCGTCCCGCGGCCCCTTCCTGCCATCGTGTTAGGCATCCGGATGTCCGCTCAGCTTAAGCTCCTGCACTGACGGAGGTGGCGGTGGCAGCGTGGGCATTGGCTTGCTTGGCCTTCCCCACAGGGGCCTGTGTGGGGTCCTGGATGCTGCAGTACCACCCATGGCCACCGGGAGGCAGTGGTGCCCAGGCTAATCCCAAACTGCTTCTCCCTCTCCCTCTCTCCACAACCCAGGTTATGCCTGGGAGTGTTTGTGCAGGGGTGGAGTGGTGTGTGTGTGTATGTGTGTGTGTGTGTTTTCTCTACCTAGAACCACAGGGCTGCAAACACCCTGAGAGGCAGCCAACCTCGCACCTAGCATACGGGGAGACAGACAGCAGGCCCCCGATGTCCGGAGTAACCCAGCACTATAGGTGTCCACCCCTGCTCTCCCCGCCCCCCGCCCCCAGCATCCGAACCCACTCAACACCTCTGCGTCGGTGTGGCAGGGGTGGGTGTTTGGGGAGCTCCGAGGGGCATCCACCCAGAATCCCCATGGCTTTAGCTCACTGCTGGCCACTGCGTGTGAACCAGCCCCTCTTCCCTGAACCCAGAGGCTGAGTGGTCCAGTGGTCAGAGCACTGGGCTGGGAGCTCAGCCGCCTGGGCCCACCTCCTGCTGCCCCACTGGCCTCTGGGAGATCTCTGAGCCTCTCTGCTCCTGTCCGCACGGCCTCCTGGGCTGCAAGAATTAAAGCAGCTGACATGGCAGATGCTCAGCCTGGTGCTAGGTGGTAGCAGGTGGGCAGGAAACCTCAACCTCCCATGGGGAAGAGTCCCCGGGCCTCCGACGCACCTGCCCCAGTGCCCAGGTGACCCCCCGACCCCAGCACCCCTGGCCAGACCCGCCCCTCCCCCACTAGCCATCAAGAACCACACACACATAGAAATATAGAATTTTATCTTATTTTAGTTAAAAAAAATAATCGTACCACCGAATGAAGATGTAGCATTTTTTTTTTTTGTGAGAAGGGTGGAAAAAAATAAAAAGCCAAAAGCCCAGAGAAAGAGAACGATTTATATTCATCTGTACAGACACATCCGCTAAGGCAAATGCAGTCCAGTGCAGAGGCCGCGGCGCCGGGCTCGGGCCTCCTCGTTTCTGCAGGTTCTAAGCCCAAAAAAATAAGACCTCTGAAGTGCACGGGCGCCGTGTGGACTCTCGGGGCGGGTGTTACTAAAATAAAGAATTACTGAGTTTAAAAAGCAGTGACGTCATGACACACACAGGAAGTTGCATAAGGGTGGCCCGGGGGCCGTTCACTTGTACGGACTGGGCGACGCTCAAGTTCACGACACAGCAACGGACGCGCACACACTCATACACACGTTAGCAAGCACATGGGGGGACCATGGCCACTGACCCGCTGGTGATGGGCACGGGGGGCTGGGCACGACAGGCAGGTGCCGTCCTGTCACCGAGGGAGGAGGTGGTGAGCATTACTTGGGGAAGGAAGGTGTGAAAGGGCAGAGCAAGGTCTGCTCTGTCCTGGGGCATGCAAACACAAGCAGCGCTTCTAGAAGCTTCCAGAAGCTTCCGGGAGGACTGCGATGAAGCACTGGCTTGCTCTTCTCTGCCCCACCCTGTTCTCTCCAGCCCCCTGGAGCCCCCAGGTTGTCCTGAGGGGTGGTAGGGAGCGGTGGGTTCTGCCCCCCGTTGTCTTCCTGGCTAGGCTCCCACGGTGCACCCGGCAGAGTGTGGGCCCGTGAGGTAGATTGGCACAGCGGCCCCTCACTCTGCCTGGCCAGGCCCTGTCTCCCTGTCTGTGGGTGCCAGGACCTGAGTCCCTTGCCCACCCACACGCTTCTCCATGCCAGCAGAATACAGGCAGAGCTGGAGGGGGGACTGCAGGTGTGGGGGCGCCCCCTGCCTCCCTGCACCCCGGGTCCCATGACTGCCATGATGGCCGAGGAAGCAGGGGGCCCAGGGCACTCTGTCTGCTGGTTAAGGGCGGGGTCCCCTGGGCGGGGAGGGGACGTGTGTGGAGCGCAGGGAGGGCCCTCGAGCCAGGAGCTGGGCCTGGGGAGCTACCGCAGGCAGTAGGGCAGCCAGGGGTGCGAGGCGCAGGGGCGCCAGGAGGCTGGGCCAGGCAGGGGCCAGTGCTGGTGTCGCCGCCTCGCGGACGGCGGCCGGGGGCAGGAGCCAGCGGGCAGGTCAGCTCGGCAAAGCCCCTCGGCTCGCTCCGCTCACAGCGTGGGTGGGTTTTCCATCGCGGGCTCCGCGGCCCGCCTGGCGCGCCCCCTGGCGGCGGCCGCGCCCAGCTACTTGAAAGCAGACTGCAGCTCCTTGAAGGCGGCTTTGCGCTGCTTCAGCTCCTCCGCCTGCTTCTTCTTCTCCTCCTGCTCCGCCTTGATCTCCTCCTCGAAGCGGCTGGACACGCTGATGGCCTGGACCTGGAGCGGACACGGTGCGGGGGTGAGGCCGGGGTGCTGTGCCCCACCCTGCGCGCCTCTCTCTGGGGTCCCACCCAGCAGCACCCACAGCTCCGGGTCTCAGGCGCTCGCGTCATCCCTCTGAGCCTCGGCTTCTCCACCCGGAACCCGGTGCTTCTCCACCCGGAACCCGGTGCTTCTCCACCCGGAACCCGGTGCTCCCGCGCCCTGGGCCGACGGATCCATCGGGGGATGAGAGAGGCAACGGGCACTCGGGGGCCGACGCGGCCAGGATCCTGCCGTGGCTGTCATGACCCTGCGCGGGGACCCAGCGCACCCCAGTTCTGCTGGTGAACCCTGAAACGCTCCATTGACACTTGGAAGCCCAGAGGGAGCTGCGTGGGGAGAGAGGTGGGTGCCCTGTGCCATGGGTGGGGCAGACCCAGGAGCCACAGATCGTCCCTGTCCCCACCCCCATCTAAGCATGTGTGTATACGTGCAGGGGCTCCCTGGGGGCTCCCCATGCTTCTCCAGGAGGGGGCTGGCAGGGCTGGTGTCCCCGAGAGGCCCTGGGGGCCGATGCTGTCTCCCAGGCCCTCCCCTCGGAAGGCCCAGGCCTCTGGGGCAGCTTAGGTGGTCCCTGTCCCCGCTCGGAGAGTGCACACCCCTCGCCACCTCCCTGGCAGGTGAGAAGAGAGCGTGGAAAGGTGTTCGGCCTGGAATGGGAGGGGCCCGAGGCCAGAAGTGCTGGGGAGGGGGGCCCCAGCAGGGACAAGAAGGGGGCGCTGTGAGCCCTGGAGCTGATCCGGGGCTCCATTGGCCCGGGGCCTGCACAGTGCCTGGCTCCTCACCTTGGCCTCAAAGAAGCTCTTGGCGCCCTTGACGCCCTCCGTGGAGACGTCGATCTCGGAGAGGCGGGCCAGCATGTGGAGCCCGCTGTCCTCGTGCAGCTCCCCTGCTGCCGCCTTGCGGAAGATCAGGAGGAACTGCGGTGGGAGAGGCAGGTGGGGTCAGCGGGGCAGGGCAGGGCCACACCCAGGCTGTGTCTCGGGCTTCCCCCAGAGTGCGGCGGGCGGCCTGCAGCCGCGTCCTCGCCCCTCCGTGCACCTGCGCCCCTCCTGCTCTGGGGGGCTGCTGGCCCACCTGTGCAGCGCGGGGTGGGGAAACCTCTCCTATCCTTCCCGGATCCGGGCACCGTGGCCCTGCTCCAGCCACGCTCAACTGCCGTCTCTGACCACAGGGCCTCGGCCGACCTCTTCCCTTCCCCTCCCCCTGCTCTGCCCTGCAGAGTCCTAAAAGTAGGAGGAGTGGCTGAGGAAGGCCCAGGAACTGACCTGCCCAGAGTCCCAGCAGTCGAAGGTGCTGGAACGACCCTGTGCTCTGACTTCAAACTGTTTCCCCGCGCTGCCCGGCCTCCTGCCGGGCCACCTCTCTTCCCAGTCCCCTTCGTGCTGCCTCTCCCAGCCAGAGCCTCATCCCTGCTTCAACCTCCTGCTGCCCGGGACCCAGTACTTCTGCCAGCTGCCATGGAGCCCCCACTCCTCTGCCTGCAACAGGCTTGTCCACAGCCCCAGGGACAGGTGCGCCTGGGTGAGACGCTGCCGAGCCTGTGCCCGGCTCCCCTCCCCCGCCCCCTCCCCCATACCCGGAAGCCCAGGGTGATGTCATCTTGTTCTTGGGTGTCCCCTCTCTAGACTCCAGGACCTTCGGGGCATAGGGCCTTCCTCTGCATGCCGGGAGCCTGCCCAGGTCCCGTCTGCAGAAACCGCTCAGCGCATGCTCCCCACAGGAAGAAATGGAGGGCCCCACCCTCCTCCGGATCCCGCCCCCAGGGCCTGCTCTAGGCCTCCCAGCAGCCTCAGCCAGCTAGTGGCCCAACGACCTGGACTGGGGGGTGGGGCAGGGTGGCAGGCAGGTGTCCCTGGGGGGCGGGGCCACAGCCAGGCCTTACCTCCCGGAAGCTGAGCTTGCTGTCGAAGTCCTCGTCCACCTCCTTGATCATGTTCTTCAGGCCCAGGTGGGTCTGGGGGGCCCCCAGCTTCTCCATCATCAGCTTCAGCTCCATGAGGTCGATGAAGCCGTCCCGCCCGGCGTCGTACCTGCGGGTGCAGCGAGAGTGGCGTGAGGCTAGCCCAAGTGCACAGGGCCTGGGAGCTCAGAGGCGCCTCCTCCCATGAGCCACGGCACCCAGCCCCGACAGAGTCCTGATCGGAAGCCCGGCTCCTGTGCGCTCTGTGTGCAGAACGGTGCTAGGTTTTGGATAAGCCTGCGGGCACCAGGAGGAGTCTGTCTCATGCCCCAGCCTGCGAGACGGCTTGGGACACCCTTGGGACGGCCGCTTTCCACACTGGGGTATCTGGGCTTGAGTCCCAGCTCCACTCTGGATTCCAGCTTCCTGCTAATGCGCACCCTGGGAGACAGCAGTGAGGCTCGAGTGCTTGGGTCCCTGTCACTCACGTGGGAGACCCGGATGGTATTCCAGGCGTCTGGCTTTGGCCTGGCCCAGCTCAGCTGTTGCAGGTATCAGGGGGAGTGGACCAGCAGACAGATGACCTTTCTATGCCTTTCAACTAAATGTAAAAACAAGTAACATTAAGAAAAAAAGATTGATTTATTTGAAAGGCAGTTATAGGGCGGGGATAGAGGGAGAGAGAATCGTCCATCTGTTGGTTCACTCTCCAAATGGCAGCAATGGCTTGAGCCGGGCCAGGTCAGGCCAAAGCCAGCAGCCTGGAACTCCATCTGGGTCTCCCACATGGGTGGCAGGACCCAAACACTTGGGCCATTCAGCTGCTTTCCTAGGCACATTATCAGGGAGCAGACTGGAGGAGAGGCAGCCAGGACTTGCACTGGCGGGCACGCAGGCTGTGGCTTAACCCAGGGCACACAACGCTGGCCCCTAAACACCGTTCTTAATAGTCCAGGAAAGTCCGCATGATCTGAAGCCCCCCATAGGTGAGTGAATGAAGGGTGTGAGACTGGGTGTCGCCTTTGTCGCGTTCACTGTGGTGGGGGAGGCAGAGGCAGAGCCAGCGGTCACGGAGGGCATCGCGGAGGAGCCGGGGCGTGTTCAGGGAACAAGCTGTGCAGGCTGCCTGCGGGGACTGTGCAGATAGCCCGGGCGGCACCCGAGCCTGGCACGGGGATCGGTGACAAGGACTCTGCCCTGCCGGCGTCAGCGTCAGTCCATTCTTCTTCCACCAGCAGCCGCCAAGTCCGGGACGGGCCGGGGCGGAGCCTGACCGCCCATCTCTGGAGCAGTCTGGTGGAGGGGGTGTGGTTTGCATGGCCAGCCAGGCCCTCTTATCAGACTAACAAACACAGCCCCACCCCGTCCCCTGGGACCTGGAGAGTGGGGGGTGGGTGGGCAGGGACTGGGGTTAGTAGTCTCAGGGTCGGTGAGCAGGCCCTGTCTGTGCCTACAGCAGTGTGGCACACAGGGGCTGAGTTCCAGGGTCCTACATCCTGGAGACCCTACAGGACCACACCTCTCCTCCCCACGTATCTTTAGGGCTTTGCACGGCTTGGGATTTCTAAAACGAACACTGACGGGAATCTGTTCTTGTGACAGGAACTCATCATAGTAACCTGATTTCGCAAGGGAAGCTCAGAGAGGTTAAGGGACCTGCCCAAGGTCACAGAGCAGTAAGGCAGGAGCGGGCATCCATCCCAGGTCTGTGGGGCTCGTAACCCCTGCGCTGCTCTGTGCCCAGCCCGCCTGCACGTGTCCCAGGGTGCCTGAGTACAGACGCGACTTCCTGAGCGCCGAGGGGAGCATTTGTGCCTGGGGTATAAATAGCTTACGCGCAAGTGAGTCAGCGGCTGCGAGCGAAACAGCACAGGAATCCTGGAGGGAACACAGGGTCCCTCGGCCTTCGTCCCAGCTTGGTGTGAGAGGCTGGGGTGGGGGAGGTGGTGGGGGAGCCAGGGTCCCTGTGGGTGGGTGACGGAGGATGCAGAGGGGCTGGGGGCAGGGAGGCAGAGCTCAGCACCCACCCCCACAGTGGGAGGTCCCCCTGCTGCTCCAGTTCTTTCTGAATGTGCCCTATGTAGGGTGGGGGTCTGGGGCCAGACCACTTGTGCTTCCCCCACCTGCATCAGGCAGTGGCTCTCAAGTGGGGTGTCAGTGTCCCCCAGGGACAAGTGTCAACATCTGGAGATGCTTTAGTGTGTCCCAACTGGGAGGTGCTCCTGGCATGTGGTGGGTGGAAGCCAGGGATGCTGCTCCAGCTATGGGACAGCCCCCAACAGTGATCTGGCCCCAGCTGTCCATGGTGCTTGTCTCACAGGGACTGTCAAGCACCTGCAGGCGAGCACTGAGCCCAGTGCCCTGCACACGGAGCTGGCTCCACATATGGCAGCCACTACCACTCTAGTAAGATTTAACTTCCTTTCCTGAGCCCCCCCTACGTGCCAGACACTTCCTCTTGATAACTCCCAAACTCAGCCACCCTGCCAGGGCTGAGTGGCGAGGGTGAGGCCCCACAGCCAGCGGGCAAGGATGCGGACCCTGCCCCGGGATTCCCACACCTGCTCTCCCGGCCACGCTCCCCGAGCCCGGCCTTATTTATCACTCAAGTGCACAGGTTTCTCGGGAAGGCAGCCACAGCTCGGTTCTCAGTTTCAGAGGAAGTGCAGGTAAAGTGTCCAAACTTGGACAGAACCTTGGGCTCTGGATCCCTCTGTCTCTGGCAGCAGCCAGGCCTGGCTGGGCTCAGCTCAAACCACAGTTTGAACCTCAGCCTGTATCAATCAGGGGCCAATCAATGACAGTGGCTGGGCTCTGGCCCAGGCAGGCTCCAGGCCCCCAAGGGGACAATGCAGGGGCTGGCCGCAGTGCCAACAGATCAATCACCAAGGGCAGGTGACAAGGCTGAGAGAGGCGGGGCCCTCAGGGGAAGGCAGGCTGGTTCCAGGAGACCCCCAGGGAGTGGACATCTGCTGTGTGCCCCAGGCTCTGACATGGCCTGGAGCTGGAGAACAGCCAAGAGCCAGGCGTGCCCCAACCGAAGATGGCCTGGGAGGTCTGTGCCCTCATAGACTCTGCTGAGACTGACCTGGTCCAAATGCCAGCTCTCCACCTGCTGGCCAGGGGACGCTGGTCAAGTCGCTTAACTCCATGGACCTCAATTTCCCTTCTGTGTCATGGAGATCAAAGAACCCAGCTCAGCTCCTAGGCAGCGATGCCAGGAGGCTCTTAGGGCACAGCATGTGTGTAATATATGCGAAGTATATAACAACCACTATGATTAAGATTATTAAAGAGTAAAACATTACAGATGTAAAATGCCTTGCATTCAATAGGTGTTTAACACCTATTAGTTTCATAATAATAATAATTAATGGCAGCTGTTCCTCACCAAAGACGTCGCACATACAGCCTAAAACCCCACCTGCAGCCAAGATGCCGGTTAGGATGCCTGTGTCACGGTGCCTGGGTTCAATCCCAGCTTCCGGCAGTGTGCACCCTGGGAGGCAGCGGGTGATGGTCCAAGTACTTGAGTTCCTGCCCCCCACGTGGAAGACCATTGAGCTCCTGGCTCCTGGCTTTGGCTTGGCTCAGTCCTGGCCAATGCATGCACTGAGAGGGTAAACCAGCAAATGGGAGCTCTGTCTGTCCATCTCTGCCTCTTAAAACAGAGAGACAGAGAGACACACACACACACACATACACACAAGCTGCTTCTCCCAGAAGCTCCAGTTCTGATGGTACAAGGCTGAGAGGTTTGTGTTGGTTGGGTCTGGAGCCAGGGGCTGGACAAGATGACCCAGGGTCTCTCCTGCATCTCCCTCTAAGTTTTGATTCCAAGACTTGGGGGACAGAACGACAGAGGGCCACTGGATGGTCTACACTGCTTTCTGGTCCCTGTACTTTCCCTGGTCCTGGAAGGGAAGTGACACGGGGGCTGTTGGGCCGCCAGCAGGTGGATGGTGAGCAGCCTGGTGAGAATGATGTCCTGAATTGGTTGGAAACAGGCCAGTCCCTGGTAGGGGGGTCTCTTAGCCTGCAGGCTTCTCCTGAACTGGAAGGGAGGTTACGGGGCTGCGGCGGCTGCAGGGGGCGTGGCGACTCCAAGGAGAGAAGGAAGCCCCCCAAAGCCATCTGCATAGCCTGTTCCATCTGCTTGATATTATGGGGTAGAATAAGGTGCAGAGTGGGCAGTGAAAAGCCCAGATTCGCACAGCTGGTGCACGCAGGACTCTGATAGCTGCATGTTTTTCTCCTGCCTGCCAGCCTCTCCTCCCCAGTCCCACCGTCTCGGGCTCGCAGCGCTGAGAGTCCGGCTTGGGGTCTGCCTGGGGAGGCTGATTCCACCAGGCGGGACTGGCAGCAAAGCTCCAGGGCTGGGAGCTCAGCACTTTTCCTGAGCACTGGAGGGAGGCTGCTGGACCTGGCGCGGTGCCCACATTCCTACCCGCCTCCCCCAGAATTGTTCTCGCCAGGGAGGGCTCAGCAGCTGCTGCCCTGGATGCTGGTGACAAAAACCCCTTCCCATCCCCCCATGCAGCGGAGCAGCCGGCTACCACCCAGGCAGACCCTATTCCTTTGGGCTGAGCGTGGTCCCACCCTGCTGGCTGATAACCAGGAGGCCTGCAGGTGGGCACTGGCTGGCTGTGCCACACAGGGTAGAGGATCCAGGCCTGGCCCCGCCCCCAGGCATGCAGCATCTCACAGCACTCTTACCACTACCGGCCACCCTGGCATGCCAAGTGCTCTGCATGAGACCCTCACGAGAGCTCTGAGAAGCAGGCATGAACCCCCTATCTAACTGAGGCCCAGGTCACAGGTGACAAGGGTGTAGTTGGGACCCAACCAGGCTGTGTCGTGGTGCCTAGAGACCCTGTGTCAGAGAACCTCAGGGTTGGAAGCGACACAGGAGGGCAGCTCACTCAGCCCCTAGCGCGCGTTGAATTCTCGGTGCGGTTTGCCTCTTTGGCGTCTTGACCACATCACAGGGGCAGGAAGCCCGCTGCTTCCCCAAGCAGCTCATCTGGCTTTAGGTCATCACAGTGAAGACCCCGCGTGTAGCCCCGCCCCCAGGCCGGGCCGTACAGTCGGATGGCAGCATGGAGCAGTTATCACGGCCACAGCACAGGTGGATGGGGGTTGCTTTAGGAGCCCAGAGGACCTCCGATTTTATCTCTATGGCTGTGAGTCCCCAGGAGGACAGACTGCTGGAGAGGCGGCTGTTAATGGGCTCAGGGCCCCCCAGGCCCCCTGGATTTGGTCTCAGCTTTCAGACGGGCTGGTTCTCTCCCATCCTATCTCAGGGAGTCCCCAGTGGCTCCTAGGTCTTGACTCTGTGTTCTGGGAAGGCACATGTCTCAGGGCAGGAAAGTTCCAGATAACCACAGAATTCTGGCCTCTGAGCTGCTCTGGCCAGCTTGGCCCTGCCTGCCTCCCCCAGGAGGGAGGTGCAGGTGGGGGCTGGGGGTGGGGTGCTGGGGAGTGACAGCTCAGCACTTCCTGCTCGCCGGCCCCGCCCACCTGACTCATGTGTGGAAGCCAGGCACTCGCCACTTCCTCCACTACTATACAGGCTGGCCTGTATCTGCCCAGGGCAGAGAGACAGGGAGAGAGGGAGAGGGAGAGAGAGAATCACCAGCCTGTGGTGTTCACAGCTCCCCCCGGCTGTTTAGAGTCCAAGGGTCAAGTGGGAGCCTCTGGGGGCTCACCACGACTCGGGGGCATCCTAACCTCAAGTTCAACAGCAACCCAGGGGCACCTCCCACGACTTGCAGCATCTGGAGCTGGAGACCCCGTGAGTTCCCCCCACTGCTGCCTCCTTCCCTGCCTGCATTTAATTACTGTTATGATAGCGGTTATAAAGAACATTTATCGAACTCTTAATAGAACCCAGTGGTTTGTATGTAGCTCAATCTTGATTCCATTCATCTTGCTATCTCTGCACTGCTCAGATGGACTAAGCAACCAGGTCACCTGCAGGCAAAGGCTGGGAGACAGCTGAGCCCCAGCCCTTCTTAGGTGTCAGCACGCACATCTGGTCAACCTTGCGAAAAGGCAGACTCTGGTCTGGTAGGCTCGGGCTGCAGCCTGAGCATCTGCGCTGCTAGCGGGCTCCTGGCCCAGGCACCACTGTACGGGTACACACAGACCTCCTTCACGCCCCACCTCTGGGACCCAGTCTCCCAGTCTACAAAACAGGCATTAACAAACCCACAGGAGGGAGTAAACAGGGGGCTGAGTGCCTGGAATGCAGCGGCCAACAGCGGTTCCCCAGCCAACCAGAGGGCAAGCGCCAGGCGGCGCCTCCTGCAGTGGACCCCAGGGACTGGCTCCCTCCCGGCCACATCTGTCTGGCACTGAGCCCACTTTCTGTGCTGAAGCGGAAGTCAGCCAAGGAGAAGGTGCTGGGCAGCCAGAGGGAAGGAGGTGTGGGGACATCCCTGCTGAGGCTGCACGCGACGCCATCTCCCCAGGCCGGGCCGCCTCTGCCCTCCCCCGGGCAGCAGGCCTGGTGTCCCTGAGCCTGGACCCTGCCCTCTGAAGCTGGCCCAGGCTTGGAGAAGGCAGGTAGGGAGGTGTCAACCGCAGGGGAAGCAGAAGTCCCCAGCGAGATGAGTCAGACGCAGAGGGGAAGTGGGAGGCCCAGGGAGCAGGGCTGAGGTCAAGAAACCCTCCCCCGGCGGGGCAGCTCTCCCTCCCCAAAGCATCCACGCATTCCACCTCCCACGGAGGGAGCTCCCTGCACAGCCCCCCCCCCCCCCGCCATAAACAGTCTTCCCTTGGCCTCACCCGGCTCTAAACCTGCCGCCGCCACTTATCACAGCCTTGCACGAGTGACTCAGTTTCCCGCTCTGCCAAGTGGGAATCAGGCCAGGACCCACCTCACCGTGCTGGGTGAGGATGGCATTTGATTCCTTCCACAACCCACAGAGGTCCTTCGGGGGGATGTGGCGGGGGGCTGGACCTGGCCACTCCACTTAGCAAGGCGCAGTGTGGCAGGTGGAGCCCCTCCCCCCTACAGACCCCAGCCCACACATGACTGTTTCCTCTGGGACCTCTTGGGGGCAGGGACCTGATTTTCCACGGAATTCCCTGGAACTTGCATACAGTGGAAACTTAACACAATGTCCACTGGAAAAGGATCACGCTGGGACGGGCTCTTCACAAAGGCTCTGGACTTTCACACCAAATCCTGAGCCCCAGGGGGAACTGAGGCTCAGAGGAGCTCAGGACCCTGGCCAGAGAGCCCCAGATCTGTCACTCCAGGGCTGCTGTCTGTGCCTCCTGCCTTCCGCGTCACTGAGTGACAATGCACTCACTTCTCCACTTGGGTTTTTGTTCTTCCGGAAAAAGGAGTCGTACATTGGGTCCCCGCCACTGTGGCCCCGAGCACAGGGGTTGCTGGCAGCCGGGCAGCTGCGTCGGGGCTAAGTGGAGGTGGCAGGGGCTACTGTGGTGCCACCTGGGAGCCAGCTCAGTGACCACCACCAGGGTCCACTGCGAGGGGCCCGGAGAGGGGGTGTGATGAGCTGGACATGATGCTGATGGTAACACAGGACGCACTGGGTCTCGCCCAAACACAGGGCTACAGACTTTACAGTGGTCCTGTGAGGTGGGAGCTGTTTTAGCCCTGTCCGAAGGTGAGGGGCGGAGGCTCAGGAAGTTAAATGACTCCCTCCAGGGCCTGCAGCTGGGATGCAAACCCAGAGCTGCACACCCCAGAGGCCCTGCTCTCAGTCGCTGCCAGAGAGGCCAGACGTGAAGAGATACCCGGGAGGGGGTGCAGGTGGAGGGTGGGGAAGACAGGGGGCCTCAGGAGCTTGTGGGGGCAGAGACCACCAGACGGGGAGGGAAGCCTGCCTCCCTGACGCAGGGGCAGGGGATGCGGCGTCTGGGGACTGGGCTGGCAGGGCTGGGCGAGACGGAACTAGGGCGCTGTTCTCAGAGGCCACGTGGCTTCAGTGCTACAATGCAGCAGGTGTCGGCTTACAGACCCTCCTGAGCCCCACCCAGGCTGCTGCCAGCCCAGAGCTGGGCACACCTGAGGCTCTTGGGCCCAGCCTACTGTCTCCCTTGCCTGGAGGGGTCCAGAGACAGCCCTGGATGAAAGGAGAGAGAGAGAGAGAGAGAGAGAGAGAGAGAGAGAGGGAGAGAGGAGAGCTGGGGATTAAGGGTGAGGCCGCATGGGGGTGAGGAGACGCCAGGCTCCATGATGAGTGCCCCTCGTGCCCAGCTCGAGGCCAGCACTCCATGTCATTGTCCTGAGCCTCACCCTAAAAGGCGTACCTGTTACCCAGACAAGCACGCTCTGCTTCAGCCAGTGAGAACGTCCCTGGGACCCTGTGCAAGTCACTCAGTTCCTATCCTACAAATTGGGGAGCGGGATGGAGGCAGCTGCAGTCTCCCGCGGGCTGTGGGCGTGAGACCCACGTGGGCAGAGCTCTCTTCCCGCTGTCTTCTCGTCTCCCTCAAGCAGGTATCTGTGGAATCACCACTGCACATGCAAACCAGAAGTCCCCAGAGGGTGGTTCTGACATCCACAAGGCTCAGGACCCCAGAAATGTCAAAGCTGGAAGACCCCCGGGAACCGCTGGGCACCAGGTGCTCTTGCTACAGAAGGTAGGACTGAAGCCCAGAGAGGGCGAGCAGCCACGGAGGGAGGGAGGCCCAGCTTCCCAGCTTCCCAGCTCCTGGCCAGCAAGGCAGGGCCGCTCTCAGTTCCCTGTCTGGCCTCTCCGTCTGCCGCTGTTTGCTCCGGCGAGTGGCTTCCCCAGAGGACAGGGTCCCCTCCCTTGCCCTGTCCTCAGCAGAGCCCTGGCTCTCATGGCCTGGCTGTGATCCCTGGGGCCTGCTGGGACCCAGGAGGCAACCGCCCGGCTGGGGCAGTAGAAACAGAACGGGGGTTTTGTCCTCCGTGAGGGCCCGTCTGTTGACTGTTCACAGCCGGGACTCGGCGGGGCCCAGCTTGGCTGCCACAGTGCAGCCTTGTTTGAATACAGAATCCGCAGCCTTCCACCCTGGCCAGGGCCCACGGCAGGCGGCCCTGCCTTCCCTAGAGGTCCAGCTTCCTGGCCCCTTCCTGCCCCTCGCCCTCCTAACGCCCAGCAAACAGCGCTGGTGCCAAGAGGCAGCCTGCAGGGCTCCACGCCCCTTGTGGAGTTAGCACCAAACCAGCCAGTGTGGCGTCTGCTGTGTGAATGCAGCTTCGAGACCACGTCCCCCGCCACTGTCCCTCCCAGGTGAGCTGCAGGCCCCCCCCCCCGCAAGTCCTGCTCCTTCTGGGGGTCCGGGCATGCCCCATATAGCTAGCTCCTGGCAGGGAGTCCGTGGAAGCAGACATGAAGAAAAAGGGCCCTGAGGATGGCAGCAGGTGTTGAGTGGCTTGGTGAAATGGAAGCCGCTGTCTGTGACAGGACCCAGGCAGGAAGAACACGGGGTCTGGAGTCACAGACATGGGTTCGAATCTTGACTCCGTCACTTTCTGGCTGTGTGGTCTAGACAAGCTGCTCAACTCCTCTGTGCCCAGACTTCTCCGCACGAGGGCAGTAAAGAGAGTGACGTGTCAGGGATGGCTGGGGAGGCTTGCTGAACTCCTGGCTCGGATCGGCCTGGGGACCAGGGAGACTCGTGTGTGTGTGTGTGTGTGTGTGTGTGTGTACACCCTGTGCTCCGCCTCCACCAAGGGCAGGCTCTACAGGAAGTCACAGCCAGGGAGGCTGTACTGAGCGCGTCTTCACTCTGCTCTTCCTGGAACGGTGAGGATCCCGCTCCCCTGCTGGCTCTCCTGTGGTCCCAGCAAGGCCCTGAGGGCAGAGGCAGCTCCTCAGGGCCCCAGGACTTGCACACAGAGAGGGGCGTGGCCAAGAACTTAATTTCCTCCTACACAGACCCTTGGGAAAGCGTGGGGCTCCCGACTTCTGGGAACCCAAACTCTCTTCCTCTCCCTGGGGACCAGACACAGACGATGCGGATGCAGCAAATGAGAAGAGTGTGAGAGCCGTTCCCAAGCTGTGGGCTTGCAAAATGCTCCCATCCTGGGCTCCCGCACTTGATGTCCGGGTGCTAACAACCACACCCCGGCCTGCTCGCAGCCTCCCACCCAGCCCAGCCCAGCCCCGGTGGAGCCACCTCTGTGTCCCCTTCCCTCGGCCTTGGGCTGCCTGTGGCGGGCGGGCCCCTGCATGGCTCTGTCCCTTCCAGGATCCACTCCACACAGTACCACTGGGGGCCGCGGCAGGGGGACGGGCAGCAGGAAGAAGCCTGGGCAGCTTCGCCACCTGCGCACCCTATGGTGGGCATAGGGGGTGGTCGGAGCCCCTCCCTCAAGTCAACCACAGATACCGGCTTTTCTGGCAGTGGTGGTGCTCGGTTAACCTGGTGAGGGCACAGCACATGGGATTACCCGGAATAGAGGGCGGGTGTGGGGGGGACTGGGCAAGTCAGAGAGGAAGGGGCCCCCTTCTCACTGCAGCCGGTGCGGGGCTCTGGGGTCTTCTGACAGGAAGTGGGGGCTGGGACTGCACAGCGCGAGTGCACGAGGAGGCAGGGCCGCGGGCACTCAGCCTGCGGGGCCGTGCCCGGGGCACAGGGACTCAGGGGGCCCTCTCTCTGGGGAGACCACTTCAGGGCCTCTGGCTAGCAGGGAGGGTGGGTGTGGTGGGGAAGGGGCTGAAGTCTCTGCCCGAGGTTTGCCAGTGGGTACTGAAGAGCTGGAGGGGAAGGGGGGCTTCCAACCCAGAAACCACACTGAGGGGCAGCTGAAATCGACAGAGAGAGGAATGTGTGTGGCCCACGGCACAGAGGCACGGGGCTGGGAGGCTCTGACCAGCGTGTGTGGGGGTGGGGAGCACGGGATGGGGGAGCAGGGAGGCCCCGGGTCCTCCCTCTTAGGTGTACGGACGGAGGTCCTGGGCCGGGGACCTGGTGTCCCGGGATCCGTGTGTGTGGTGGCGGTGGGGGTTCGCCATGATCCCTACGGACCTCCGGCAGACTCCCCCCCACCACGCGGAGAGCGCGTCTACGGGGTGCGGGCATGGCCAAGAGGGGGGTCGCACGCCAGGCCCCCCCCCCCGGGGGCGGGTCTCCAGCCCAACCGCGTGGCGGGGTGGCGGGTCTTCAAGCCTCGGGACGGGCTGGAAGGGGCCTCGGCGGGTCGGGGTCCCGGGAGCCCGAGCGGGCGGCGCGGGGTGGGCGGGGGCCGGCGCGGGTGCGTACTCACTGCTTGAACATCTTCTCCATGTCCTTGATCTGCTTCCTGGAGAACTCCTTGAACTCGGTGTAGGGGTTGAAGACGCGGCGGCTGGGCGACTGCGGCTCGCCGATGCCCTGGTTGAGGTCCGCGCGCCGCAGCAGCTTGGCGCTCAGCTCGTCGTCCGCGCTGCCCAGCGCCTCGGCCGCCTCGTCGGGCGCCCCTGCCGCCGCCGCCGCGCCATTCAGCCCCGGCGGCTCCGCGGCCTCGCCGCCCTCGTCCTCCATCTGCAGCCGCCGGCTCAGCTTGGTGGCCAGCTCGTCCGTGGCCATGGTGGCCGCGCGGCGCTCGCCTCGGCCCGGCCCTGCTCGGCGCGCCGCGCGCTTCCTCTTCCTGACACTCCCCGGCGCCGGGCTCCGCCCCAGGGGCGGGGCTTAGGGCCTGTGGGGCCCGCCCCCGCCGCGGCCCCGGCCGCTCGAGGCTGCTCGGCCGCGGCGGGCGCGGGGTGCGGGCGTGCGGAGCCCGCGGGCGCCGGTCCCCGTAGGGCTGGGGGCCGCGCGCGGCCGCGCCATGCCCAGCCTGGGGCTCAGCGCGGCCGTGGCGGGCGCTCCCCGCAGTGGGGGCGTGGGTCGCGGGCTCCCGAGACGAGGTGGGAGGTGGGGGCGCCGCCCCCAGCCCCTTCTCGGAATCCCCGCGCCTGAAGTCATAATCCCGGCGGTGACACCCTGTCGGTTGCCGTGGAGACGGCGCCACGTTACAAACCCTGGTTGTTCGAGAGGTGGCGGGGTATGAAGAAGGCGGGCCCGAGGAGCCCGCGGGATCCCCGGGTAGGGGGACGGGGAAGGGACCAGCAGCTGCCACGGGCCTGGGGCTGGGGCTGGGCTGACGGGTCGGAAGAGACAGCTGGGGCGGGGAGCCCGACGGGCTGATCCTCTGCCCCCAGGCCGCATCCCAGGAATGACTTGGCAGAATAGCTGTCGCCTGTGACAAGCTGCCAGACCGCTCTTGGCGTTGCATTTTTTCTTTAATTAAATTTTTCTTTATTCATCAGAGAGAGAGAGAGAGAGAGAGGAGAGAGAGAGAGAGAGAGAGAGAGAGAGAGAGAGAGAGATCCCTTGCTAAAGCCTGGTCCAGGGAACTCAAGCCAGGTGTATGGCAGCAATCCGATCGCCCACCACTAGCGCCATTGCTGCCTCCCAGGGTCTGCGTGAGCCAGAAGCTGGAGTTGGAACCCAAGGCAGGTACTGAGGCCAATCTGATGTGGGATGCGCACATCCTGATTGCCAGGCTAACTGCCCTGCCCACCCCCGGATGCTGCCATGTTGGTGCCCCGGGGAGAGGCACCCTCCCCCAAAGGCCCCTGGACTGGGGCTGGGGAGGTCTCAGGGGACTTGTGTCTGTGGTCTCATCTGTCACCTCCAAGTTGTCCAGCTGTGCAGCTCCAGGTCAGAACTGTAACACAGAGGTCTCCGGGCAGAGACCCAGGAACCTGCCCCCGGAGGGCAGAGCATCACTGGTCTAGGAGTGGCCACACTGTGTGCGTGGTCTCTAAAACGTGAGGGCGGTGCTGAGGGACCCCCTGTGCAACAGCCGCCTCCAGCCAAGGTGCAGAGAAACGGGGGATGGGGGACACGGGGTCAGGAGCCATTGGAGTGGGGCATTTGGTGGGCTGAGAGAGGGATTCGCACAGGACAGACGCCCC
This sequence comes from Sylvilagus bachmani, assembly GCA_015711505.1. Taxonomy (NCBI): domain Eukaryota; kingdom Metazoa; phylum Chordata; class Mammalia; order Lagomorpha; family Leporidae; genus Sylvilagus; species Sylvilagus bachmani. The sequence continues at coordinate 9,180,017 of CM027388.1, read as the reverse complement.
ACTGCTGCTGACCAGTTCTCTGAGTTCAGGAGCAGTGCTGAATTCATTTAAAAGGCATTTTAAAAAGATTAAGATTGAGGAAGAAAGCCCATCAGAAAATGGGAAGCCTTCGTTCATTTGCGAGATGGTTTCTGCGTCCCGTAAAGAGCCCGGCATCAATGATCTTGCTTTTCTAAAGCCCAAGATGAAGTTTTGGAGAATTTGGGGCAGCTTGGTCCTGCAGAGCCTTCCTCACGATGCCGCTATTTGCCTTCAACACTCCGCTCACCAGCATGTGATGTCTCATGGCTTTGCACCTGCTTGATGTGGGAGCAAACTTAATGGTGAGGAGAGAACGTGAGAGTTTTGCCGTCTGAAAGACCACATGCACGAATGGGCTAAACCTGGGGCTTTGGCTTGGAGTCTCTGGACCAGCTGTGTGTCAGTCATCCAAGCGGTTTGTGTGGACACGACCCTGCCAGGAAGGGCAAGCGCCACCGACAATAGACACTGGACACTCGGTGGAAGAATCTGCAGTTCGCAAACGGGGCGTTGAATGCAGGACCTGGGGGTTCTTCCTGAAATGCTGCCCGGGCAGGCGGGGGTGTGGCCTTTTACATCTCTTGGGTTGATTTTCCTGCAGGGTTTCCGGGATCTTCAGAGCGCTGAAGCTCTCTGACCTCAGGGCAAGCGCTCAAGCTGCCCTCTGCTCTGCGGTTTCAGGGGCCTTGGGCCAGGGTCCTGCCTCTGGAGGCGACTGTGGACTGTGGCCCCGAAGCCAGGGCTGCGTGCTGGGGTGCTGGGGTGCTGGGGACTGCCTTTTGTTTGAACATTTCCCCTTCCGAGGTCACTGGGCCTCAGGAAAAGCACTTTTCAGGGAATCAAGGGAGGCTTGGGGAGCCCTTTATGGAGGTGAAATGTACCGGAAATATTAGTTGCCTCTTTCTTTGGGAAAGTCTTTAAAAAACACTTCCATGCATTATTTCTTTTACATTTTTATTTTATCAGAAAAGGGGAGAGAGAGAGAGATGAGAGGGGAGGGGGAGAGGGGGGAGGGGAGAGGGGGAGAGGAGAAGGAGAGTAGAGAGGGAGAGGGAGAGGGAGAGGGAGAGGGAGAGGGAGAGGGAGAGGGAGAGGGAGAGGGAGGAGTCTTTATTGGGTCACTCCCCAAATGCCTGCAATGGCCAGGGCTGGGCCAGGCCAGCATCAGAAACTCCTTCTGGGTTTCCTAAGCCGCCGCCAGCTGCCTCCCAGGGTGCAGGGGTCAGGCATCTGGATGGGAAGCAAGTTGTTGGGGCTCAAGCAAGGGCTCCAGTGTGGGAGATGTGGGCATCCCGAGTGGTGTCTCAGCCGCACCGAACACCTGCCCGGGAAGTCCTGTTTGAATGGCTCTGGCTTCTGGGCCTGAAGCCTGGATTCTGGCAGAAAGACACAGTCTAGGCTGGTGACACATCTTGGCATCTGGTCATGTGGGAAGAATGATCTCCAGGAAAAACTGCACTCTTGGCACAGGAGCTCTGCAGAGGCAAGGGCGTGGAGAGCCAAGCCTGACGGCGCTCCGGCGGGCTGAAGTCATCCCTGACTGGTGTTTCTTCTCTTCCTCCCACATCTCCTTGGATAACTCCGGTCTCGGGGCGGGGGGAGTCACAGTGAGGGAAACAGCATTTCCAAAAGGGGGTGGGGGTGTAGAAACAGGGCAGGGGAGGGGTTGGAAGGGGCTCGTGGGTGATGGGGAGACGGCGTGGACCCTGGGGTCATCCCGGAGTCTGGCAGAACTGGGTGGTCCCTCCAGCCCCGGATGCTGGGCAAACAACAAGGGATTAGTGTTGCTGTCAGAGAAGAAGTTGGCCCATGAAATGCAGGGCTCGCTCGACACTTTACAAATCCCAGCTTCCTAATGGATCATTACAAACACTCCACAGCCATCAGGAAATCCTGATGGATGGAGGAAGACGCACACAGGTCAAAGTTCAGGCCAGCACAAATATTCACTTGGCGCAATAGGAGGGCGGGGGGAGAGAGAGAGAGCAAGCGAGCAGGGACTGGTCAGAGCCTGCGTAGTGTCAGGCCTTTCTCATCTCTTGCCAAATCTGGAGGTCATTCCAGGGGCACCATGGGGGCAGGAGCTGGTGTCAGACGGGCACGTGCCTAGTGCACCCTGAGTCGGGCAGGAGGAAGAGGGGAGGTTGATGGGGACACAGCTGCAGGTGGGCCCATCTGCAGGTCATTAGAAACCAATTTAGTGCAGGGCTCTCTGCCTGCGGTTATCTCGGATGCTGTGAATCCACTTGACGACCAAGATGGTCTTGCAGGCTGGGTGCACGTGCCCGGCTGGCTGTGTTTTCTGCTTCTGAAGTCACAAGCAGAGCAGCGATTTCCAGCCGGGCACCTGTCAGGCCTGTCTCAGCCCTGTGTTAAGCTCCCCAAGAGTGAGCGTGTGTAGGGGCCCCTTACAACCCAGCCAGATTGCTCTGCAGTGCCCCCCCCCCCCGCCCAGGGCCCCGTCCCAGCTGCTCCAGGCAGCCGACTGTGACTTTCATATTTACAGTAATGACTCCGTGAGAATGGAGTGCTGCCAATCAGACACGAGCATGCAGAGTGCTAGCCCTGGGGTGCTGGGGTACTGTCTTCCCGTGAGCTTTGTTGGACCCCACACTGGGTGACAGAGAGGCCAACTCCCCCTCCCAGCTGGGACCCAGCACTTCCTCTTCATAGTGAAGTGTTAACAAGGTAACCTCCCCCCACCCCCAAGCATGGCTCCCCCGCCGGGGGTGGGCAGGCACCTGTTTGGCTCAAGTTAGGATCCTCAGTGGCCAGCACTGGGGCTCCTGGCCCGAGGTGAGTGCTGGAGAAATGTTTGCTGACTGACTGCACGATGGCTTTCTCTGCCTGAGGGCTGGTGTCCTCCAGAGCATCAGGTAGCCCCTTTCTAGGTCCCAAGGTCACTGCTAAGAAAGAGGAGCCACTCTAGGGACACCTCCGTGCACCGCATGACTCCACACAAGTCAGCAGCTCTTAAAAACAATCTTCTCAAGTGTCTGTCCCCTGTCTTCTCTGAGGACAGCGGCATCAGATAAGGATTGGGGCCGGGTGACCGCTGGACCTTGGACATCAGGTCGCTGGAGCAGTTCTCTGCTCAGCAGATAAGGCGGAAGGGGTAGATAGGAGGTGCAGGTAAACACGGCATAGGACACAGGGGGACGCAGAAGGGGACCTTGTAAAATTAACACCTAAGGCACCGATGCAGAGACAGGTGCAGTCCATTGAAAAACAGTGTGATGCCTGGGCCAGCCCCTGACCTCAGGTATAATTAAAGCAAGCAGGTGACCCCGAGCAGGGGGCAGGTAAGTCAGAGAGGGGTGGCTTAGAGAAAGGGCTGTGTCATGAAAGCGGCCTTTTTTTTTTTTTAAGATTTATTTATTTACTTGAAAGAGTTACACAGAAGAGAGGCAGAGAGAGCGAGCAAGAGAGAGAGGGGGGTCTTCCATCTGATGGTTCACTCCCCAATTGGCTGCAGCAGCCAGAACTGCGCTGATCTGAAACCAGGAGCCAAGAGCTTCTTCCGGCTTTCCCATGTGGGTGCATGGCCCAAGGACTTGGACCATCTTCTACTGCTTTCCCAGGCCACAGCAGAGAGCTGGATCAGAAGTGGAGCAGCTGGGATTAGAACTGGCACCCATATGGGATGCCAGTGCTTCAGGCCAGGGTGTTAACCCACTGTGCCACAGTGCTGGCCCCGGCATTTTTTTTTTTTAAAGATTTATTTTACTTGAAAGGCAGAGTTACAGAGAGAGAGAGAGAGAGAGAGAGAGAGAGAGAGGAAATCTTTGACTCCCTGATTCACTCCCCAAATGGCCACGATGGCTGGAGCTGGGCCAACCTGAAGCCAGGAGCCAGGAGCTTCTTCCAGGTCTCCCATGTGGGTGCAGGGGCCCAGGCACTTGAGCCATCTTCCACTGCTTTCCCAGGTGCAGTAGCAGGGAGCTGGATCAGAAGTGGAGCAGCCAGATCTCAAACCAGTGCCCATATGGGATACCAGCACTGCAGGCGGCAGCTTTTATCCACTACACCACAGCACCTTGAGAGTACTGGAGGGGACTGAGAGACTGATGTGTTTAGTGCAGTGAGAGGCACATGGTCAAATCTCACAGATGCTGTCAATGATGCAGAGCAGAATCTGGCTCCCGAGGCAGGCAGTGGCCACGCGGATACTAATCCAGTCTGGACGACAGTTTAACATGGGAGTTGGGGAATCTGGCCTACTGCCTGTTTTATAAATAAAGCTTTATTGGAACATCACACTGCAATGTCAGAGCTGGGTAGCAGCATCAGGGAGCCTGTGGTCCTTGGAGCTCAATGGCCCTATACAGAAAAGGTCGGCAACCCGCTCCACATGGACTTGGAGAAGCCCAGTTGGCTGTCGGGCTTCCCTGAGGAAAGTTATATCTCTGAGCGGCTAAGGCTCTGGAGCCCGGGTTCCACATCTGCTCTGTGACCCTGGGCAAGTTACCCACCTCGACGCCTCGACTGGTCACCTTGCAGGAGGAACAGGAGGGGTGCACGTGGTGGGGACTGAGCAGGATCGAGTCTGGGCCACGGCTCGCAGCGCCTGGCGGTGGAAGGGCACTATAAAAAGTAGTTGCTATTACTGGTCATTAAAAGCCAGCTATTGATAGGCACAAAGCAACACCCAGAAGAGGGTCACGACCGTAGGCAGCTGTCTTCCAAGCATGTCCAGCAGTGATGCCACAGAAAACTAGAAAGCGACGTGAATGTCAAAGGCAGTGCTCCTGGGGGACGCACCAGGATATTAATGATTCCAACTCCTTTCCGGTTAAAGCAGTAGATCAGAGCATGCGTGGGGGTAGCATGGCAGCATCAGGACCCTGCACGTAGTAGGCACCCCTGGTATTTTTTTTTTTTTTTTGCCTGAATGAATGCAGGCTGATTGGAAATCATACGTAGTTCTCCAAAGGGCACCTCCGGTCACTCTGGAAAGCCCAGTTAGCCAGAGGATAACATTTCCGCACCCAATAGTTTAGGGTCTCCGGGAAAGAACGCAGCTCGCTGAAGAGGAGAGAAAGCCCGAAACAAGGAACCCGCTCGTGCTTCCCACCACGGGACCCAGGCATTGCAGTGGGCTCCTGGAGGAACAGATGGGCAACGGAAAATGTTTAAAAACAAAAGCAGGCACATAAGGTCATGCATTGGCCCAAAATAACTCGGGACACCGAGCAGACGGATGCAAGCGGCACGTCTTGATGGAAGCGAGGCCAAGCTGATCTGCCGAAGCCGCCTGTTCTCACTGGGGCAGAAGCCCTCGGCCCAGACAAGAGGGACACGCAGCACAAGTGGGTGGTGGGTTTCCTCTCGTGCTTAGTGCATTGCTTTCCTGCCCAAGCCCCTAAACACCCGAAGCCACTGCACTCCCCAGGAGTGCCTCGTGGAACGCGGATCCGGAAGCGATACCTCCCCCTGCCCCCCAAAGGCGTTTCTGACGCTGGTTTCTGTAACAGCAGGCGGCTGCCGAAGCTGCCAACTTGCCAGAGAAGGACACCTTCTCTGCAAAGTCACGAATTGGAGAATCCAGACAGGCTCCCGTGGGCAGGGGTGGGAGGGAGGGGTTTGTCTCATCTTCGTGGAGGATCAGCAGATTGGGAGGACTTGGGAGATCTTGCTGTACCTGGGTACAATCCCAGACCACTATTCCCCTTCCCCCGCACCCGCCCGCCCTGCCGTGTGATACAGCACCGGGCGTTAGTAAAGGCCGGCTGGCTTGCAAAGGACAGATACTCAAAGCAGCTGAAGCAAAAAGGGGCCATCTAAGGGAATAAAAAACTGGCTCTGTCTGTCCGAGCCAGACTCAAGCTTTGCATGGCCCGTGTTCCCTAACCTTCCACAGAATCCCCTTTCTGCCTGTGTTAGCTGCAGGAGGCTTCTGTTGTTTGCAACCAAGGAATCTGGAGTGATACAAAGGGTCCTAGTGCAACCCAAGAGCTGGCCTTCCCAAGGAAAGGAACTGGGACCAGGAGTCACCAGGAATCAAGGTAATCTCTATCTATGTCAGCTGGGAGTATACTCACCTTCGCATAAGGAAACCCAGCAGGAGTAGAGCCCAAAAATTCAGGACTCCGCCCACACTGATTCTGGCTTTGCTTGATGGGATTTTAATAAACACAAGGCAAACAGGGAAGTGAAAAGTACTTGTGCCCTTGGGAGCCTGTGACCTCCCCCACGTGGACAAGCCTGGTCTGGCTCAGCAGGTGATGAGTGAATTGAGAAAGAGCAAACCGCCCAGCTGAAGACATCTCTTGTCCAGATTTTGCAACCTTGCTACTGCTGACGTCAGACCAGAGAACTCTTTGTTGTGGGAGCTGCTCTGTGCATTCATCGTAGGATGGTTGGCGGTGTCCTTGGCCTCTCCCCACTACATGGCAGCAGCACCCAAAGTTATTCCCAGATACTGACTGCCAAGTGTCTTCTGGGGTGCCAGATCACCCCCAGGTTGAGAACGGTGCCTTAACCCAACCTATTTTTTTATTTTTGACAGGCAGAGTGGATAGTGAGAGAGAGAGAGAGAGAGAGAGAGAGACAGAGATAAAGGTCTTCCTTTGCTGTTGGTTCACCCCCCAGTGGCTGCTCCGGCAGCATGCTGTGGCTGGCGCACCGTGCCAATCCGAAGCCAGGAGCCAGGTGCTTTTCCTGGTCTCCCATGTGGGTGCAGGACCCAAGCACTTGGGCCATCCTCCACTGCCTTCCCTGGCCACAGCAGAGAGCTGGACAGGAAGAGGGGCAACCGGGACAGAATCCGGCGCCCGGACTGGGGCTAGAACCCGGTGTGCCAGCGCCGCAGGTGGAGGATTAGCCTAGTGAGCCGCAGCGCTGGCCCAACCCAATCTATTCTAACCCAGATCTGGCATGTGGATGAGGCCATCCTAACCCATCCCGCCACAGTCAAAGCTGTCACAGACCAGGGAACGTGCCAAGCCTGGTTTGGCCTGGTGGTTATGCCAGAGGTTGGAACACCTGCATCCTATATCAGTGTCTGGGTTCCAGCCCCAGCTCTACTCCTGATAATGCAGACCGAGGGAGGCAGCACGGATGGCCCAAATGGTTGGATTCCTGCCTCTTTCACGGGAGACCTGGAGTGCATTCCTGGGTCCCGGCTCTGGCCCTGGCTCAGTCTCAGCCGTTGTGGGCATCTGCGAAATGAACCAGTATCTGGGGGCTATCTCTGTCTCTCTTTCGGTGTCTCAACAACAACAAAAGGTGCTGAGCTTGACCCCTGGGGTCATGAGAAATAATAACAGTCGTTTGAGGTCGCTAAGTTTTGAGTGGTTTGCTCCATACAAACATAGACTCCTGACTGCAGTGGCTTGGACAGGTAGCCACTTACTCGCCTTACAGAATGTGCAGAGGTAGCAGGTCAGCCCGGGTTCAGATCCCCCTGGGCACCAGGCGCCCGCCCGGGCCTTCTTGTCCTCCTACTCCCTCGTCATCGGCGGGCGGGTCTTGGTGTCTTGCTTGTTGCATGGGACTCCCAAGATGGCCGCTCCAGCTCCCACTCCAAGTCCCAGGGAAGAAAAAGGAGACACAGCAGAGGAACAGCGGGCAAGAGCCTCCTCCTGACGAAGCCTTGAATCCCAGAAGGAGGGGTCTCCCAGTGGCTTTCACTTATATGAGGGACTTCCAAAAAATTCATGGAAAATGCACATTACGGAAAAACTACGCATGGACTTCACATCTTTTTCTTGTGTCAAAACAAAGTTCTCTTTTAATTCGCCTTATCTACAAACTCTATGAAGTGCCCTGTACGTCACTGGCCAGCTCTGTATAATATGGCCTCCCTGGTTGCAAGGGAGACAGGAAAATCAAGGCGTTTAGCCCTCAGCCCATATAGCAGAGCAAAGTGCTGAGTCAGCAGTGATGAGCTTCGTGGTCTCTGCCCAGTAGGACCTGCAGGATGGGCCGCACTGTCGCCCTGGGCTCCATGGTTCCTCATCTCTACTTGTTGCACATCTCCAGTCTTTTCCATTTCCCCTCCCTTTAAAAAACACTTATTTATGTATTTGTTCTAAGGGCAGAGTGAGAGACAGAGAGATCTTCCATCGGCTCATTCACGCCCCAGATGGCTGCAACAGCCAGGGATGTGCCAGGCTCAAGCCAGGAGCCAGGAGCCAGGAGCCCGGAGCTCCATCCTGCACATTGGCAGGAAGTTGCACATGAAGTGGAGCAGCAGGGGCAGGAAATGGCAGTGGCTTAACCTGCGGCGCCGCCATGCTGGCCCCACGTCTTCTCCGCGGATGGCGTGGTTTCTCGGGACACGAGAGGAACGTGGCAGCTCCTGCTCCGGAACCTGGAACGGCTCTGGGACTCTCAACTCCAGCATCACGAATAATAACCGGAATGGCAGTCAGTGTCCCACTTTGAAATACCAAAGACAGAGATGCTAATTGGCCTGGCTTGAATTAAGAGGGAAATTTGATTGGTCTGGCTTGGGTTGGGTCTCCCCATCCAGCCAATCAGCGGCAGCCAAGGGGGTGGGGGGGTGCATTTTCGGGGAAAGGGAGGGTGTGGCTGAGGAGACACCCAGAAGGTTACCTTGTTCAGAACAAATTGCAGCCTTTGAAAGACTTGAAATATGGTGGAGACACACAGGCATTTTTATTTAACTTCCGCATTTGCAAACATGCACGTTCAACAACCAAGCACCATTTTGCACACACAATGTGGCTCCCAAATGCAAGTCAGTTGCTGGAACTGCTGTTTATCCAGGGATCTGCTCCAGTGCTGCAGAGAGAAACTTGCTGTTTTGGACTTTGGGGGTGTGGCCCAGTCTAAAACCCCTCAGGTTCTTTGTGGAACATTTCTAGGGTTTTCCAGAACATTCTCAGGGCCCATTGACGCTCACCTTTCTCACCGACTTTAGATCCTGACCTTGGGTAAGGTGCGCTTCCCACGGACTATCACACAGCCTCTCCTGTCTTGCCCTAGTTCTCATCTGTGTAACGAATACGTTTTAGGCCAGCGCTATGGTGTAGTGGATAAAAGCGGCCGCCTGCAGTGCTGGCATCCCATATGGCCATCAGTTTGAGTCCTGGCTGCTCCACTTCCGATCCAGCTTTCTGCTGTGGCCTGGGAAAGCAGTGGAGGATGGCCCAAGTGCTTGGACCCCTGCACCCATGTGGGAAACCCGAAAGAAGCTCCTGGCTCCTGGCTTTGGATTGGCGCAGCTCTGGCCATTGCAGTCATTTGGGGAGTGAACCAGCAGATGGAAGACCTCTCTCTGCCTCTGCAACTCTGCCTTTCAAATAAATAAATTTTAAAAAAATCAGCCGTTTCTAAAAAAATTGTTTTGTTTTAAAATATAAAAAAATTATTGTGGCTTTTCAAAAATAAAAAAGAAATCATCGTGATGACTTCTGGCTGATCCTCCTGTTTTGCTTAGCTGCCCGGGCGACCAAGAAAGCAGTGAGCAGATGCGTGGATGGATGGTGAGGAGGCAGGAATGGGAGACATGGAAAAGGCGGTCAGGAAAGTGAGGGTCTCTCCAAACACCACGAGAAGGGAGTGTGGCCATCTGGGCAGCTCGTGAACTTGATCTTTGTGGCCTGGGGTGGAGCTATGGGGCCATCTTGGTGTGGTAGAATATTGGACAGGATGAGATGGAATGAGAAACTCGGGTTCAAGACCCAAACCTCTGGATTGGCTAGCTGTGTGATTTTCAGCAGATTTACCCTGTGGGCCTCAGTGTCCCCATCTGTAAAATGGGAACCGTTTTACCATTTACTTCCTAGGGTTGGGACAAAATTTAATAAGAAAACTTCACAGTGACACATACATGTCCGTCATGATGACAGAAGTGATGAACATATTGGTATCTAAATTTATTATAATAAACTCAGATACAGACGTGCTGTGTCATCGCCCGGGCAGCTCTGAGGCTCCTAATCTCCCCTGTGGCTCCAGCACAAGTCTTGGGTTTTCTGCACGGGGGGTGTCTCGGGGCCCCTGGAGTGGGAGGCTGGAGCAGGCTGTGACCCCAGCATGGGACCGCGACGGCGCGTCCACCTGGCCTGAGTTACACGTCTGTTCTTCCTACCTGAGTGTGCAGACATTCGTAGCTGCATTTACCAGGAAGCCCTCCCCCAACAGAGCCCCACATACGACATTGTACAAAGCGATCTAGAAAGCACAACACTAGGGTAACAATCTTTAACGTCCTACTAAGGCGGCTTAGCCCTGGGACACGGAGGAGGACACGGGAGAGTCACACCCGCTCGCGGAGACCCGTGGCCCGCCGGGGTGACCTTGCCCTAGTTCCTTCCATCAGGCCTAGAAAACAATAGGCTGCTTTTGCTAGAAGTTTCTTTCTTCATCTCTCTTTCTTGCTCTATCTTCAGGGTGGCTTTTCTGGCTCCGACCTTCAACGAGCAAGAGGGACAAACACACAAACTCTGTAAGTGTCCTGAGGTCCCAAAAGGCTATACCCGGGTGGTTTTGGAAAAAGCTAAACACCCCCCCCCACACACACACACACATACACACACACATACACACACACACATACACACACATACATACACACAGATGAGCAAAAAGGAAACGAAGCTATCCAAAGGAGGCCTCCTCAGCATTTGGGGTGCACCCTTGTTCTACTTCCTGATTCCTGGGTTTGAATCTGGGGGCTCCCAGTCTGACACGCTCACTGGGGAGCAGCTGTGCCTGAGTGAGGTTTGGGTCTCTGGGGTCTGGAAGGAGAATACTGCCATATATTGGGAGGGTCTGAGCGCTTCCTGCCCCATCCCCGTGAGGGCACCCCAGCAGCTGCAGGCTGACCTCCCTCTCCCAGGCCATGGTGGACTGGGATTTTCTGATGATCTCTCCGAGGACTCAGGGCGATGAGCTTTGCGATGCTGCCCACTCCCTGCCGTGACTGGAGAAAGGTAATCAGAGGTGGCAAGGACGGAGGATGCACGTGTGTGCACATGTGTGCATGTGCACCCATGCACACGTGTGCACGTGCACACGAGTACATGTATGTGCATGTGTAGCATGTGCACATGCTGGTGTGCACACATGTATGTGCACTTGTATGTGTAGTATGTGCAGGTACATGTGTGCATGTGTGCCCATGCGTGTATGTGCTCCTGAGTGAGACGGGGCCCAGCCCTCCTGCTCACCACTGCTCTCTTGGCTCTTGTGAGGCAGGCAGTCAGGAGTCAGGAAGGCTAACCCTTCACCAGCCCACCATGCGAACCTTGCTCCCCGTGCCCAGGGACCAAGCAGCAAACAGCTTCAGAGCCAGCTCCCTCCTAGTGCACTTGGGGAGGCAGTGGGTGATGGCCCAAGTGCTTGGGTCCCTGTCGCCCATGTGAGAGACCCAGAAGAAGCTCCTGGCTCCTGGCCTCAGCCCCAGATGGATAATGAACCAGCCAGCGGGTGGAAGATCTCTGTCTCTCCCTTTCTCTGTCACTTTGCTTTTCAAAGAAATAAATAAATCTTTAAAACATGCAAATATGGCAGGAAGGGCTGTGGAACTTCAAAGAGGAGGACCCTGGTGGGGGCCAGGCCTGGGCCCTAGAAGGAACGGGGGTGGGGCAGGGGGGACACAAGCTGGTCATGGGCGCAGGGTCACCCAGGTGGAAATTATGCAGGACACAGTGGGGTGGCTGTTCCAGGCTGCTGCCGGCCCTGCCCTAGAATCTTCAAGCGGCAGGAGGGGCTTTCTCCTGAGGCGTTTGGGCAGGGTGGGTCCCTGGGAAGCACCCTCCCTCCTGAGACTCCTTCCCTGGCCTTTGCCCTCAAAACACTTTGCTCAGAGCAGTTATTTAATCATTAATTGCATTGGCTTTTTGCTTTTTTTAAATTTTTTATTGGCCCAAGACTACGAGCCAGCAGGGCAGGGGATTTTGTGTTCCATTGACCTGAGCTGAGGGTCCTCCCGCCCCTTCCCCGTAAGGAGACTTCTCAGATGTTCTTTCTCAATCCCTCCCACTCCTAAGAAGTGGAATATTACACATAGCCCTGTACGCATGCACGGGTGTGTCTGCACACACACACACGCACATGTACACGCGTGATCTTCAGAAAGTTCATGGAAAGCCTGGATTATGAAAAAACTATGCATGGATTTCAAAAATCTTTTGCACCAAAGTAAATGCATCTTTTAATTGATTTTCCACTCATTTTTGGAAGCACCTTCATGTATGCTGGTCCTTATATATACAAAGAGTAAGTGTTCATTAAACTGCACCCCCTAGCACAGCGCTGCTTCGAGTGCCGGGTTTTCTGCTTCCCATCCAGCTCCCCGCTGATGCATCCTGGGGAAGCAGTGGATGATGGCCCAAGTTCCTGATCCTGGGCCACCCACATGGGAGACCTGGCGGGAATTCCAGGCTCCTGACCTTGGTGGCCAAGTCCTGGCTTGGGCTTCCAGTGGGTGGAAAACCTCTCTCTGGTTCCCTCTCTCTCTGGTTCCCTCTCTCTCTCTGGTTCCCTCTCTCTCTCTCTGGTTCCCTCTCTCTCTCTGGTTCCCTCTCTCTCTCTCTGGTTCCCTCTCTCTCTCTCTCTCTCTCTCTCTTTCCTTTTTTCTCTGTCACTCTGCCTTTCAAACTGGTGAAACAAATTTTACAAATTTGAAAAAAGTAAACTTTTGCCCCTTTTGGAGGTGACATTGCCCCCACTAGGATCAGATGGCACCTGCCACATGCAAGCTCTCTGTGCTTGTCAGGCGAATGAATTATTTGTTCACTGTTTTCTGTGCCTAGCACAGCAGGTGACTTAGGCTAGGTAACTCATTAATATCTGTTAATTAATTTTCCTCCTTAGCATATAGCCCACAAAGAGTTGTAAGAGACTATTAGCTGCGTGGGGGAAAAAATCATCAAAGAATGGTGTTTTAGAAGGCCTGAGAGAGGAAGAAGCTTCCAGTTCTAAAACTTGCCAGGGATGGAGATTCTAGGAGTGGGCAAGACTGAAAGAGATTTTACATGGCCTGAGAGAGAGAGAGAGAGAGAGAGAGAGAGAGAGAGAGAGGATTCCTATCCGCTGGTCACTGGAAACTCGCTCCATGTTTCGATGCATGGAAGGGACCCACCCACTTGAGCCATCACCGCTGCCTCCCAGCGTGCTGGAGTCCACAGTGGATCCAGGACTCAGATGCGGGATGTGGGCGCCCCTAGCAGCGTCGTTACTGTTGGGCCTCGTGGCTCACTGTAGACGGAGGAGAACCCACGCCACACAGCACAAGGAGCCCGGAGGAAACCCTCCTGTGCTGAGCACCCCCCCCCCCCCCCCACCGCATCTCTAACTTCTGGCTGGAGGGATGGAGAAGCGGGAAGACCCCTGCTTTGGCTGAAGCACCACGGGCCCCATCCTAGAACCCAGGAGGCCTGAAAGTCCAGGGCCCAGTGTGATATTCCTACAACAGCCTGGCCCCATCCCGGCAGCTCCTCTGCCCCTCTTTCTGCCCCCAGATGTGCTCAGCCAAAGCCTAGAGACTGGTGGCTCCCATCAGCCTGGATGAACAAGCCACAAGCCTCCTGCTCAGCCCCACTTTGCAAGGCAGCAAAGACCTCGGATCTAGGGGGACACTCAGGACACCCCACACCCCAACACCTTCTAGCCTTAGGACAAAGGTGTCGATGGAGAGGAGGCTCCTGCTGTCCAAAGTGGCCCTTATGGAGAAGACCTGGCTTTTCCAATCATGATTTTGTCATCCTGGAATAAGGGTGCCTTTTTACGAAACCCGAATACATCTCTCGCGTTCAGCCGAAACGTGTTTCACTTTCGGACTTGCCGAGAAAGCTCGCCTCTACCTCCCGCAGAGTGTGAATGTGAACTGGGTCGGTTCCAGTCCCGAGGCAGAACTGTGAATGGCAATGGCCCAGCCTCCTGAAGATTTCATAGCATGGATTCCCAAGTCTTAAAAGAAGACTTCCAGGAGAGGCCACGCCCAGCTGCGCCAGGTTAATTCCCTGGGTGTCTGTGTAGCACCTGCAGGAGGGAGGGGCACTCACCTGCTGTCAGAGCTGCACTGAGTTCCTCCCAATTCTCCCGCTTAGCTGTGGGCTCTGGACAAATAGGTCTCTGAGTCCCAGACACCTCAGCTAAGTGCTGGAGAGAATGACAACCCCACCCTGCAGGGTGTCCTGGAGATTGACCCAGACGACGCAGCTCTGCACCTGGCACATGCTAAGTGCTCAATCCCAACCAATGCGGCACCAGCTTCTTGCTGGTGTCCTGCTGTTTGCTCTCTTCCCTCTCTGGCTCACCGGGAGCTGGGAGTTCTGCGTCCCTTTCTCTCTGCACAAACACCTGTCTCTGTAGTACACACTTCAGCTGACCCGTGCGTACTCTGCTTTCTGCATCCAACAAAAATGGAGTTCAGTGTCCAGCTGCCACCCACCGGGAAGGCTGGGCCTTCCTGGAGACAGGGAGTGACAATGGGGCTTCTGGGGACAATGGCACGCTGAGCGCCTTGGGGGTCTCTGTTCAGACCCAGCAGAGCAGGGGACTGGTCCCCTGATGGCCCTCGTGGGTGGGAACAAGGCCTCCTCCTGGAGACACATCTGCTGCAGCTGGGAGCCCAGAGCAGGAAGGAGAGGCAGCCAGCGTCCTGTGGTCCTGCCTGAGCATCCTGGCTGCCCAGGCACCGGGAGATCCCCCCCATCGCGGGGATGCAGGGGGCCTGCTTGGAAGATGCCATCACCCCAGATCTGGAGCTAGCCATTTCCCCGGGGCTCAGTGCACAGCCCTGACTCTGACTGCCTTACGTCTCCACCCCTTAGGGACAGTTCCCTGAGGGTAGAGCTGGTGTCTCTCAGAGGGTGGCGGGTGAGCATGCGGGGTTCTCACAGAGCCTGCAGCTTTGACCACTGCTGCCCCCAGGGGCCAGGGAGGCAAAAAAAGGTCCAGGAATGGGGATGGCGGCAGGACCAGGAGCCCAGGCCCTCTGCAAGGGGCCTGGACGTGGTGGCTTGTGTGGGGCCGCGGGCCTGGTGTGGCTGGCTCTCCTGTTTCATGGAAGCCTGGGTGCGCTCTCTGTGTGAAGGTGTCACCCAGGAAAACCTGAACAAAAACCATCCCGCGAGCGAGGGAAGCGCATCTGCCAGTGGCCGTTTGTGGCACCGGCGTGCGAGGCTCCCACTGAGGCGTGGAATTGGCACGCGTGGGTTTTCTTGGGTGGGCTGACTTTCAGAACGCAAATTTTTAGTTTAAGATGCCCCATGCAATATTTGGGACACGTTTATTCCAAGGAAATATATGTTGTTTACCTGAAATCCAAATCTGTTTGCTTCTGCACCCCCCCTCAATCAAATCTAGCAATCCTAATGGGCAGTCCCAACACCCACAGTTTGGGGGGGTGGAGGAAGTGAGCAAGGTTGTCTCTGGGGATAGGGGCAAGAGTGCTTTCAAGGTCGCGTCCACCCTCCCAAAGCCGCTGTCTGAGGTCGGGGCCTGCTCGGTGCCTTCTCTCTGGAAGGTGTGGAGCCTGCAGCCATGTCTATTAGGTGCAAGTTCAGACAGTCACCATCCATGTGCCCAGACACAGGAAAACAAGGGTTTTAAGCCTCTCTAACCCTTCCTCCCCTCCGCCTCTACCCAGAGGAACTTGGCGTATAAAATAGAATGAGACCTGCTCCGGAGCCGACAAGGTGTGTGTGTGTGTGGGGGGGTGAGCATCCCACCCTTCCACGGGTCCCCAGGGCTCCAGGGAACCCCAGCTGGAACATGGCTCTAAAACCCTTCCCTGGATTAAGTACCACCAGTGGACACCGAGCCCGGCACCCCAGACCTGCTTCTAGGGAGCCTCCCCAGCCTCACTGGGGTGTGCTCACAGCTGTCTGCTCTGACAAGCTCAGCATGTTTCTTGGTTTTCGGGCTGAGTGTGTCCCAAGTGGTATTTGGGACATCCTGGTACCACGTTCCCACTCGTTGTTACTGAAGGCACTGCGCTTAGGGATGAGGTGCATTGTGGCACACCCGGGAAGGCGTTTGTTCTAGGGACCTCGCCAGCCCTGCTTCCACTGCGTCTCACGGTCCTGGAACTGTGGACCACGCTGGTTTCCCATTTCCCGTTGGCTATCAGGAAGCCCAGAGCCACACGTGGGCCCCCGTTTGGCAGGTGCAGGGGTCACTAGAAGGGGCACTTCCATCCTCACTCCACTTCCCCCAGCTTCGCTTCCTTCTTAGGGCAGGGACTCTGGGGCTCCCCACGCCTTGCCTCTCTTTGCTCTGACCTTTCTCCTGGTGCAAACATTTAGTGCCTGGGGGCTGCTCCACACTCCTCCTCCAGCTACACAATTGTCTGCAATTGTCTCGCTCTGGGGTCCTTTGTTCAAACTGCAGGCAGCTGGGCACAGTGGGGAGCATGGGACGTGGGCTGTCCTTGGGGAGTGCACGGTGGCGGTTCCACTCTGGCCCTTCTGAAAGACTGGCTTTGCTTTGCGTGTGGCTGCCAGACCAGAGCACTGCTCCACGCCTGCCTGGCGTTCTCTTCGAACAGATGCAAACTGTTGACTCTTTGGCCTGACTCTTTCAATGTTCCTCTGCCCCCGAGTGGAAACTTCTGGTGGGTGAGGGTGTGTGGAATGTCCTCGCCTGCTCCCACCTGGCCTGGCCTACTGAGGCTTCTGGGGGATGCTGGGATTCACCAGGATTGCTGGCAAGAGATGGGGGTGGGTGAGGGCCTTTTTTTCTCCTTTTTATAAAGATTTAATTTATTTATTTGAAAGGCAGAATGGGGGGGGAGGGGAGTGGGGGAGAGAGAGGTAGAGAGAGGAAGAAAGAGGGAGAGAGAGGGAGAGAGAGGAACAGAGAGGAAGAGAGAGGGAGAGAGAGAGAAAGAGGGAGAGAGAGAGAGAGGGAGGGAGAGAGAGAGGGAGGGAGGGGGAGAGAGAAAGAGAGAGGGAGAGAGAGGGAGAGAGAGGAAGAGAGAGGGAGAGAGAGGGAGAGAGAGGGAGGGAGAGAGAAAGAGGGAGAGAGAGGGAGAGAGAGGGAGAGAGAGAGGGAGAGGGAGAGAGAGGGAGAGGGAGAGAGAATCATCCATTTACTGATTCACTCCCCACAATGTATATAACAACCAGGGCTGGGCCAATTTGAGGCCAAAGCCAGGAGCCAAGACCTTCTTCTGGGCCTCCCATATGGGTGCAGGGGCCCAAGCACTTGAACCATCTTCCACTACTTTCCCAGGTGCATTTGCAGGGAGCGGCATTGGAAGTGGAGCAGCTGGGACTCGATTCAGCGCCCATATAGGATGCCGACAGGGCAGGTGGTGGCTTTACCGGTATACCAGACTTTTTTCTTCAGCCATCTTGCACTCCCCTCACCACATTCTACCTTTTCATCCTTGTGTGGGCCCAAGGATTTCACTCCCATGCCCCCTGTTCCATTCTCATCACGCACAATGTCTACCCATTTCTATTCCTCAGCCAAAAACACAGCGTGGCACCGAGGAAACCGGGGTCCTGAGAACAGATTTCCTGGGCCTGAAAAAGAGAGTTGGAGAGAACAGTGATGCTGGGGGGGTGGGGGAGGTGTTAGAAGAGGCTGCAGCGAGAGCTCTGTTTGCTCAGGGTTTGATGGGCACGCTCACGCTCTCTTCAAATCGAGCCTGATGACAAGGCACCATTTTTACTCTCATCTAAAGCTGAACTGATTAAGAAGGGGAAGGGCAGGAGCTGCAGCCCAGCTGGGACCACCCGGCAAATCTGTGGCCAAGCCCCCTGGGCAGGATGTGGTTGGCTGAGCCGAAGCAGTCAATGCCTTTCAGCTGTTCTCACACTTGGAGCTGGGGAAAGGGCGAAGAAAGGGCTGGCGCGGTTCTCAAAGGGCAACTTGTGCGCATGTAAAACTTTTCTATTGAAAATCCCACTCTTCACCCATTCACAAAAACTGTGGCTCGCACTTGGCCGCAGCCCTGGTTGCATTCAGCAAACAGAAAGGCGCTTCGCAATGAGCTTCTGGCTGCAGGAGATTGGGGGAAAGGTCCCCGGGGGTGCTGGGCTCCTCAGCTGGCAGGAAGTTCTCAGAAAGAAACCCAGGAACTTCCCCCACCCATCCTCCCATGGCCCCCATCCCCTGCGGTCCCTAGGAACTGGGCTCGCTGTGTTCCAGGCACCCGTGAGCTCTGCACTGAAGCCCCCCCCACCCCGCCCGTGGAGTAGGTGCTGTTGCTAACGTGACTGCAGAGGGACAGTCAGCTGCTTGGGCCGCTCACGTGGACAGCCTCTCAGCTCTGAGACATCACGCCGTCTCTGGCCATTGAAGAAGTGGATTGCATCGAGGGCAGCCCAGGCCATTGTCACACTGTCCCATGCAGCGAGCCATGGACCCAGGGCATCCCAGGGTCAGGGGGCCACAACCACAAGGACCTCTGTGAATGTCCTGCATCGAGGTTCCCCAGCATTTCTATCACGTCTCATTTGCACTGATGTTAGTATTGTGTGTGTCTGTGGGGGAGGGTGGGTCTGAAGTTCAAGGGGAGCAGTTTCATTCCCCAGGGCTGCGACCAGTCTGTCTTCGTGAACCGGCACTGAGATTTTATATAGGAGACTGCAAAAACTCAGGGCACCTTCAGCAAGCAGCAGGTGTAAAACTTAAAAATAAAGAAGGAGTCTGGATTTCTTTCAACTTTCACTCCTAGCAGGACACTGATACCGAGATGGTTTCCTGTAACATTCAGAAAAAAGTATTTGCAATTCCCTGTTAATGCGCCTGGGAAAGTAGCAGGAGATGGCCCAAGTCCTTGGGCCCCTGCACCCACGTGGGAGACCTGGATGGAGTTCCTGGCTTGTGGCATTGGCCTGGCCCAGCCTTGGCACTGCAGCCATTTTGAGAGTGAACCAATGGATGGAAGACCTCTTTCTCTCTCCCTCTCTCTCTGTTTTTCAAATAAAATAAATCTTTTAAATGAAAGTTATTTTTTTCTCCTGACAAACAGGAATTTTGAGCCCTGGAGTGCCCCTGGCTTCTTCTCCTCCCCCTTGCCCCTGCCTGGGGCAGTGGTGAACGGATGGAGGTGGCGGATGAGGGACAGAGGGCGCAGGGCGTTAGTGTGGGGACCCTGTTCTCCCCCCAGCCACCAGGTAACGCTCCCCTCTGCCAGCCTCCCTTTCCCATCTCTCCAGTGGGCTGGTCCTGGCCAGCACCTGTGAGGGCCAACGTGAGACGCAGCGGGTGCAGCTGGAGCAGGTGCGGGCTGGTTAACAATGCCGTCAGCGTCGCCCTGTGCTGTCCTCCTGTCAGTTCTTTCCCTCCATTGTGAACTCTGCGACTTTGAGCCCTCCCAGCACTGGCTCTTCGGGGGAGCCCTGACGCAGGCTGAACTTGGCCATTTCAGATCCTCCCCCACCACGGCCTCTGTGCTGTGTGTGTGCAGGAGGTAGCCCATGCATAATGCATACGGCGCTGATTATGTAAATCCTCAGGTTCTCTGCGTTTGCAGCCCGCACCACAATAGGCTTTTAGGGGCTCTGTGGCTTGGTGGCCATGCCTGGGGGGGGCCCGGGGGGCCACCTCGGGAAGCACTGGGCTCCTCAGAGGGCCACATCAAAGGGCACGCCAGAGCCCTGTCGCTGCCCCGGCTCTCCGTGGTATGGCACCGAGTGAAAGGAACCTGGCCTCTCTCTGCCCGCGGCAGCCCCACGACACACACTGACTGGGGCCTGTGATGTTTAATTCAGGGCGACGGATGCTCAGAACGGCACAGCTGCGCTCCCATGGAACAGGATGGCCGCTTTCACTGCCGGGGTTGCGAGCCAGGGAGCCTGCCTGGGGCAGGCCGGTAGGGGACAGGCTTCTGCACGGAGCACACCTGACTGGTGCCTCCAGGGGAATGGAGGGGGCACCCTTCTGTGGGGGCCCAGCCCCTGCAAAGCTCAGGCAGGCCCCGCCCCCACACGTGCAAAGTCCCCCCCCACTACAGTGCACACTCGTACGCTGGCATACATGGACACACGCAAGCATGCACGCACACACACACACAGCTCCACAATCGGAGAAGCTGACAATTGCCAGGAGGACACAGGGCCAGCCCAGCATCCGGCATGGGAACTGACATCAGTGAGATCTGGGGTCAAGTTCTTGCCCTACTCCCCAGCTACTCTGCGAACTCAGGCAAGTCTCTTGACCCTCTGAGGCTCAGTCTTCTCATCTGTAAGATGGGGTCATTGTAGCAGGCAGGGCAATTAGAGCCACTGGCACACCTGACCCCAGCTGCAGAGCAGAACGGGGGCCTAGCGCCGGGCCGGTAGATGGTCATGGCCGAAGGGTGGCGGACTTCAGATCTGCTCTGCCATAGGCAAGAGATAAGGAAAACAAGAGGCTGATTCTACCGAGAAGCCACTGTCAATGCACGGGACCTGCGGGAATGGGCATGGAGAGGTGCAGATACCAAGAAGATGAGCGGGCACCTCTGCTGGCCACGCCACAGGCACAGGCTTACCAGGGAGCTTCTGAGACTGTCTGGTGAGGCCCTGTCTCACCGTGGTGGGAACAGCAGGCCCTGCTGGGTGCAGGGCAGGACTCACCCCACAGCCCCTGTGCACAGGCAGCCGGCAGCACGAAGGGCAGCCCCAACCTGCCGAGCTCCAGGTGCCAGGCTGGGGGCTTTTGAGACGGGGCAGGTGCCCCTCAGTCTCTGAAACCACTGGGCTCCCGAGCTCAGACGGCGAGAGCTCACATGGAGTCAGGGCCCCTGCACTGTGCGGGCGTGGGTTGCTTCACCCCAGGGACACGTGTCCTTAGGGGAGCTCATTGTGCAAACATCCAAGAGTGGACTCCAGAGGTTGTGACAGCTGCGATGTCGTGAGGCGATACATCTGCCCATCTGTCCATCCATCCATTTGTTTGTCCATCTATCTGTCTGTCCATCCGCCCATCCATGCATCCACCCACCCCTCTGTCCAGCCTCACCCTGTCCATCCATCCATCCATCTTCATGTCTGTTCTCTCATCCATTTGTCTGTCCATCTGTTCTTCTGTCCAAGCATGCATGCATGCATCCATCCATCATTGTGTCTGTCCACCCTTCCATCCATCCATTAACCTCTTTGCATATCCATCCATACATTGCCCATCCACCTGTCCAGTCCCTGAATATTTATTGAGTGTCTACTATGTTCTGACTCCCAGGGAGCATATTCCTCTACATGTCCCCAGCACCTGGCAGAACGGTGAAAGCATGGACAGTCACCCCTTGGGAATACGATGTGAGCGGCGAGTCTCAAGGGAGTTAAGAAGTCTGTGTAAGGTCACACAGGAAGCGGGAGAGCTTGGCTCCACACCGGGGCTGCCTGTCGCTAAGCCTGCTGTCTCCCCACCCCTGCACCAGTGAGTGCGCCGTGCGCTGCCCGACCCTCCTGGGATGCCCCTTTGCTGTTGCCCGAGGGAGCTGCGGGACAGCTTGGGAGCCGCCTCACCTCCTGCCGCCTCACCTCCTGCCGCCTCACCTCCTGCCACCTGACCTCCTGTCGCCTCACCTCCTGCCGCCTCACCTCCTGCCACCTCACCTCCTGCCACCTCACCTCCTGCCGCCTCACCTCCTGCCGCCTCACCTCCTGTCACCTCACCTCCTGCCGCCTCACCTCCTCCCGCCTCACCTCCTGCCACCTGACCTACTGCCACCTCACCTCCAGCCACCTCACCTCCTGCCACCTCACCTCCTGCCACCTCACCTCCTGCCACCTGACCTCCAGCCACCTCACCTCCTGCCGCCTCACCTCCTGCCATTTCACCTCCTGCCACCTCACCTCTTGCCACCTGACCTCCAGCCACCTCACCTCC
>CM027388.1:9140300-9157749 GCA_015711505.1 Sylvilagus bachmani | reverse complement strand
CACCTCCTGCCACCTGACCTCCTGCCACCTCCTGCCGCCTCACCCCCTGCCGCCTCACCCCCTGCCGCCTCACCTCCTGCCACCTGACCTCCTGCCGCCTGACCTCCTGCCGCCTCACCTCCTGCCACCTCACCTCCTGCCATCTCACCTCCTGCCGCCTGACCCCCTGCCGCCTGACCCCCTGCCGCCTCACCTCCTGCCACCTCACCTCCTGCCGCCTGACCTCCTGCCGCCTGACCTCCTGCCGCCTCACCTCCTGCCGCCTCATGGCCCTGTTGATCCTCTTCTCCTGCTGCAGCTGCTGCTCCGTGCGCTCCAGGGCCTCCTTCAGCAGCGCCTTTTCCTCTGTCTCTCTGTAGACGTCATCCTCCAGCTTCGCCACATGCGACTGGTACATCTGCACGGACACTTTGCTCTGCCTGGGTGCAGAGGGGACACACAGTCCTTCTCCCACTCCTCACCGATGTCCCACAGCTACAGGGCTGACCCGGGAGTCCCGGGACAGCAGGACAGCAGGACAGAATGACAGACATCTGGGGAGGCGAGTGTTGAACAAACAGCCCGCCAGCTGAATGCCAGGGGACTTCCAAGAGTTCACAGGGACAGGGAATTGAAAGATGAGTTTGTTTTGGTGCAGGACAACTGTGAAGCCCACGTAGTTTTTCCATAATACAACTTTTCCATGAACTTTTTGAAGACCCCATCGTGTATGTAGCCTGGGATGGGGGGTGGCCAAGAAAGTACTAAAAGGAAGGCCGGCGCCGTGGCTCAATAGGCTAATCCTCCGCCTTGCAGCGCTGGCACACCGGGTTCTAGTTCTAGTTGGGGCACCGGATTCTGTCCCAGTTGCTCCTCTTCCAGTCCAGCTCTCTGCTGTGGCCAGGGAGTGCAGTGGAGGATGGCCCAAGTGCTTGGGCCCTGCACCCCATGGGAGACCAGGAGAAGCACCTGGCACCTGGCTCCTGCCTTCGGATCAGCATGGTGCACCGGCTGCTGCGCACTGGCCACGGGGGCCATTGGAGAGTGAACTAACGGCAAAAGAAGACCTTTCTCTCTGTCTCTCTCTCTCACTGTCTACTCTGCCTGTCTAAAAAAAAAAAAAAAAAGAAAGAAAGAAAGTACTAGCAGGCTTCCAACCCCACGATCCCAAGGAGGGGAATCGTGACGACTGAGAATACGGTGGCATTATCAAGATACACACAACGGCAAACCACACATCAAGGCCCATAACAGGTGCATCGCGCCCCTTAGGAGCGCACACTCTGACCGCTGCCTTGGGTGGACTTGCTCTAACAGGCCCAGGTGTTGCCCACCCCGGTATTTTAGTAATTTCACACTCAGACCTCTGTCCTCCCGCCCCACGGACCCTCTGCTGCTGTCTGGGTTCAGCCCAGAGAAGGGAGGCCAGGGCCCTTCGCTGGGGATGTGGATGGTACCTGAGCTGATCGATGTCTTTTTCGTATCCTCTTAGAAGCTCCTCTTTTCTCTCCAGCCGGCTCTTGAGCTGGGCAATTTTATCAAACACCAGATCGAGGTCCCTCTGTCGGAGCTGGTGGACTTTATCTCTCTCGGCGGCGGACAGGTGCTTCATGGACATGTGACCTGACATGTCCTTAATGTTCATCAGGCTCCCCAGCGTCTTGCTCATATCCAGGTACTACAAGGGAAGCGTTGCAGGTAAGAGGCATTGCCCCAGCATGCTGGCGGCTGCTCTAGGCAAGCGAATGTCTCTTCTGCTTTCATTCATTGTCTGGGATTACGGAGAGCAAACAGAAGCTGGCAGGAGAGCAAGCGGGGCTTTAAATACAGGTCTCCTTTCTCCCACATCCTTTTAGGCAGCGCCTTTTTTGGGGAACCACGGGAGAAGTGACAACAGATATAAACACTCATTCTAATTGCCTACTTTCTCAAGGAACACGACTGTGCAGTCTCTGACCCATGCTGGGATACTAGACGAGTCTGCAGGAGCGACTGGAACTAACTAGGAGTTTGTGGTTGTTGGTGACGCCACCCTGGGGTTCATGCCGGCCCCGGGGCACCAGGCCTGCGCGTGGCAGAGAGGAGGCCCTCAGGACGCACCAGCTTCTCGCTGAGATCCAGCGCCTCGGCCACATCCGCTTTCCCCGACTTCTCCATGGCTAAGCTGGACCCTGAGTTGGAAAGGTCATTGTGAGACTGAAATCAAACAGAAACAAACAGGCTCTCTTGGCGTGCCATTATGAACTCCTGTCCCCAGCGGCTACAGCAGCGTGTGACCACACAGGAGGGACTCGGGGGGAGCCGACTGCCCTCTCGGTTGCTGGCCATCCTGTCTGCTTGCTTGTAACGGTCTTCCTCCCTAATGGCCCCTTGCTGGTCTCATTCTGCAATCGCTGCCCCCAGGACATGAGGCAGTGTCTGGACACGTTTCTGGTGGTGACAGCTGAGGATGGCGAGTGCTAGATGGTGGCTTCCAGTGGGAGGTGGGCAAGGATGCCCCATGACCTAAGACCACGCCCCTCCCACCTGCGCCAGGAGGAAGTGGAGAAGCCCTGGTCTAGGTGCCCAGCGCCATGGAAACGGGACCATGCTGGTCGCTCACTGCCCCTTGCACCTGGTGTGACACCTGGCAGAACGGCTCCGAATGAGTGTTTGTTGAATGAATGAATGACTGAAGGCTTAAAAAAAAATTCCCTTCCTTTTGTTAAAGCAATCTCATTGCCATGCAGCAGAACCCAGGCCCTCTGAAAGTGTGGCCAAACTCCCCCGTGCTGGAAGCTGGGGGTGGGCGTCGCTTCCGGCTGTCTTGTGTGTGCTCCCTGAGCCCTTGCCAGCCGCTGGCCATTGGCAGCGCCAGTTGGGTGCATGGGAAAATCACTGTGCCAAGTCGGGGGTCTGGAGCACCATGAACCGCATGCCAAATCTCCCTAAACCAAATTAGGTTTAGATGCTGGACGAACACCTGACCTTGCCGACACAGCACCATGTGCCTCTGGGATTCAAGAAATGGATCCCGGGGCCGGCGGTCAGCCTGGTGGTTAAGGTGCCTTTGTGCCACCCTGGAGTGCCCAGTGGTGATACCCAGCTCTGCTGTGGCTTCTATCTTTTTTCTAAGATTTATCTGCTTATTTGAAAGGAGGGAGGGAGAGAGAGAGAGAGAGAGAGAGAGAGAGAGAGAGAGAGAGAGAGAGAGAGGTCTTCCATCTGCTGGTCTGCCACCCAATTGGCTGCAGTGGGCGGGGCTGCACTAGACTGAAAGCAGGAGCCTGGAGCTCCGTCCAGATCTCCCACATAGGTAGTGGGGGCCCAAGCAGTTGGACCATCTTCTTAATGCTCCCGGGAGCATCAGCAGGGAGCTGGATTGGAAGGGGAGCAGCCAGGACTCGAATGGGTGCTCTGATAGGGGATGCTGGCGGCACAAGCCCTGGTTGACCCCACTGCACGACCATGCTGGCCCCTGGCTCCGGCTCCTGACTCCAGTTTCCTGCTAATGCAGACCCTGGGGGCAGTGGTGATGGCTCAAGTGACTAAGTTCCTGCCACTCATGTTGGAGACCTGGACTGAGCTCTGGGTTCCTGGCTTTGACCCTGACTCAGCCCCAGCCTTTGTGGGCTTTTGGGAAGTGAACCGGCAGATAGGAGCTCTGTCTATCTCTCTTCCTCTCAAAGAAACAAATAAAATTTAAAAAAAAAATCCAATTATAAGAGTACAGAGGAGGCTGGCATTGTGGTGTAGTGAGATAAACCACTGCCTGTGACACTGGCATCCCATATGGGGGAAGGTTCCAGTCCCAGCTGCTCCACTTCCAATCCGGCTCCCTGTTAATGTGCCTGGGAAAGCAGTAGAAGATGGCTCAAGTGCTTGGGCCCTTGCCTCCCACAAGGGAGACCTGGAAGTTCCTGGCTCCTGTCTTCAGCTTTTGTGGCCATTTGGGGAGTGAACCATTGGATGGAAGGCTCTCTCTCTCTCTCTCTCTCTCTCTCTCTCTCTTGCTTCTTGTCTCTTTCTCCCTCTCTATAAGTCTTCCTTTCAAATAAATACTTTTAAAAAGAGTTTAGAGGCTTAAACGTGACCGTGGAAGGCAAGAGCGGGCACATATAACCATCCTAGAGATGAGACTAAAAGAGGGTGTTGGAAGAGGAAAACAAACCAAGCAGATTTGCTACAAGAAGACCTAAAAACCACAGCGTGGTGTTTCTGGCCCCTCAGCTGCACCCCGTGTGCCCCTCTCCCAGGTCCCCTCTCTTATTAAGGGTGGCAGAAGTCTTGGGGGGGTCACCTAAGCTGAGCTGGGGCTCAGCACTCAGTCACGCTGTCCCCACCTCCTCTGCAGACCAGCAGGGTACAAGTGCAGGCACCAGGACACAGTCCTGACCCCGCGAGCTTGGGGAGGCACTCGACCGCTCGTATCTGTAAGATGGGGGTGACAATGATGACGCGGGCTGCTGTGGGGATAAGTGACGATGTGAAGGTGATGGGCTGAGCTCGGAGCCTGGTACACAGCAAGCGCTCAATAAATGCCAGCTGCTCCTCTTCCTGCCCCCGGTGGAGGACTGGGGTCTTTTAGGAGCCGGGGCTTCCCTGCTGTGTGGGCTCAGTGATGGGGTCGGGGTCATTGCCAAGGGAAGGTCTTGGAAGCAAGGTCAGGCTAAGAGCTGAGCGGACCCCTCCCCCCAGCCCCCGGAGACTGTCCATTCACTGTCAATCAGCCCCCAGGAAGCGAGGCTTGATTTTGTTAGGAAAGCCCAGCTCCTTTCCAAAGAGTCCTGTCCTGGACTCCAGCAAGTGCCCAGAGAAACTGCCGGAGAGAGAACTGTTGGCCTCGCTGATTCTTCCAGAAGCCGGTGTGCGGTTTAGATTCAGCCGCATGCACTGTGGCTGACGCTAACCTGAGCTGTCCATCGCCACGTGTCCAGCAGACACCCAAGAAAGCCCTTAGGGGACACAAAGGCACCTTCCACTCACACACAAATCACTTCTGGTATTCCTGGCAAATACGACCGTGGCCCTTTCAGACGTGAAAGTGGGGCTGGCGCTGTGGCAGAGTGGGTACAACTGCTGCCTACGGTGCCAGCATCCCATATGGGCGCCAGTTCGAGTCCCGGCTGCTGCACCTCTGATCCAGCTCCTGGGAAAGCAGTGGAGGATGGCCCCAGTGCTTGGGACCCTGCATCCCCGTGGGAGACCCGGGGGAGGCCCCTAGCTCCTGGCTCCAGCCTGGCCCAGATTTGGCCATTGCAGCCATTTGGGGAGTGAACCAGCAGATGGAAGACCTCTCTCTCTCTCTCTCTCTGTAACTCTGTCTTTCAAATAAATAAATAAATCTTTGGAAAAAACAAAAGTGACAGTTTCCTGGACTGAGATGATGTAAGTGGTACTTTCTTAACAGTAACACTTCTCATTGGTTAGGTGTTCCCTAGGAGCCAGGCGCTGGTCTAAGCGCTTCAAGAATCCACTCCTTTTTTTTTTTTTTTTTTTTTTTTGACAGGCAGAGTGGACAATGAGAGAGAGAGAGACAGAGAGAAAGATCTTCCTTTTCTATTGGTTCACCCCCACCATGGCCGCTGCGGCCAGCACACCGTGCTGATCCGAAGCCAGGTGCCAGGTGCTTATCCTGGTCTCCCATGGAGTGCAGGGCCCAAGCACTTGGACCATCCTCCACTGCACTCCCAGGCCACAGCAGAGAGCTGGACTGGAAGAGGGGCAACCGGGACAGAATCCGGTGCCCTGACTGGGACTAGAACCCGGTGTGCCGGCGCCGCAAGGCGGAGGATTAGCCTTTTGAGCTTCGGCGCCGGCCAGAATCCACTCCTTTAACTTCGTCAGCATCAGCTTCCAGCTGGGGAACAGAGGCCCAGCGAGGCGAAGAGCCCGGCCGCAGGTCACACAGTGGTACAGCAGGCCTGACTCGGAATCACGGCTCCTCTCTGCTCCCTTTTGCCTGCTCGCATGTTCAGCTGACAGTGCGATGCACACGGCATACAGCAGGAGAAATTAGCCTGTTGGACACGCTCTGCAGAACCCAACACCTAACACGGAGGGTGATTGATCCGCCAGGCTGCACACACGTGGAAGGTCACCTCCCTGCAGACATGGGACAATGGGTGTGGCAAGGGCACCGGCCAGTGAGTGCGGCCCCTGCCCCCGGGGAGGACCTGGTCTGGGGTCACTGCACTGCCCACCCTGCCAGGGCACGAAGCTCACATGTGCCCTTATGCCCACCCCCGTCACACGTCAGTCACTGCAGAGACAAACTGTTACCGCTCGGAGCTCTATTCTTGAGAGAGCTGGCAAATCAGGTTTTGGGTTCAATAATATTTTCTGGACATTTTTTTCCATCCCGAGAGTCTTTAATTCTAGAAATGGTTCATGCAGGTGGTCTTTATGATCTATAAGAGAAATAATTTGGGCTCAAAAGCAAGGCTCGGGAAGAAGTTATTTCATGTTGTAACTGCTATGGATAATGGACACTTAGCCACAGACCTGCTCTGGTCCTCACCACCTCCCTCGGCGGCTGAGCAAATCGAGGCCCAGAGATGAAGTGACTTGTCCACAGCCACGTAGCTAAATCTGAGGCTGCAGCCACACAGGTGCCAGCGCCAAGGCACTGAGCGCGCAGCCTGCCACAGGACCCCGCAGGGGCTCAAACCCAGGCTTCTGGGTCCCGGAGCAAGCTCTGACCCTCGAGAGCTCGAGCAGTTCCCCAACATGCACCCATGGACAGTGTGACTCCAAGGCGAGGATTCCACTGGGCCACAGTGAAATCAGAAAAAGAAGGAACTATGGCGAGTTTTCATGAAATCCTATTTATCTCATACCAGGGCCTGCGCTCGGCTCTGGGGTGGCAGCCTGCCCTTTCGGGTATGACACGGTGGGGATAAGCTGTGTTCCTCCTGGCGGGTCGCTCAGTCCCCAGGGCGCACCCCGGAGTCTCCCGGGGGAGGGGGACTCACTTGCGGAGCAGGCTTTCTCCAGTTCCTTGATTCGGGCGCGGAGTTCAGACAAGGCCTTTCTCTGACGCTGGATGATCTCCTCGTGTCGGGACCCTTTGCACTTGACCCCTAGGTCACTGAAGGACTGCTCCTGTGGGCAGAATAGAGCAGACAGCAGCTTATGAGGGATCAGAATTTCTTGTATCCATAGAGGTGTGAATGCATCACGTGTCGCTTAGCACCTTTGGAATATAGCCTAAGGACTTCGGCGGGGGTGGGGGAGGGCGCTCAGATCGCTCAGCAAATTCCCAGTCACACCCAGCAAGAGACCCCCTTCCCTCCCCACCCGGTGTCACTATAAAGAAGAGGTCCCCTCTCCATGTCCCCTCTCCTCGTTTTGTTTATTTTTGTCTTCCAACATTCCTCCATGCCCGCATTTCCCTTTGTTACTGTTGTGATCTTATTTCTGGGCAACCCCACCCAATTCTACTCCTGGAGGGGCATTTGGAGTTGTGAACTCTTGATGCTTTTTAAAAACTGTATTTATTTATTAAAAAAAATTTATGGGTGGGGGGGAGAGAGAGGAGAAAGAGGAGAGAGAGAGAGAGAGAGAGAGAGAGAGAGAGAGAGAGAGAGAACAAGAGAGCGAGCACACGGCCATCCACGGTTCACTCCCCAGATACCAGCAGTAGTGGGGTTGAAGTTGGGAGCCCAGTCCAGGTCTCCCAAGAAAGGGACGCATTCACAGGAGCTGACACTGCTGCCTCCCAGGGTCTGCGTTAGCAGGAAGCTGAGGTCAGGAACTGTAGGCAGGGATCAAGCCAGGCCCCCCTGGTGTGGGATGTGGGCATCTTAGCCGCTGGGCCGGATGCCCTCTTCTTTGTCATCTTTTAAGGATCATGCACCCTTTTAAGATTTAGAGGCGGGTTCTTTGCTGCAGCAAACTTGCCACGCCCACAAACATTGGCACACAGCATCGAGAGGCTCAAGGAACCCCTGCAGTCCAGTGCCGGCCCCCAAGTTAAATATCACTTCTCTAGGGGAGAGACTCATTCATTCAGTCACTCATTCATCCCAGAGTTTCCGAGCACTGCTGCTGAACGGCAAGCCTCGTGCTAGGCTCTGGGGGTGCCGTGGTGACGTCCCTGCTGTCGGGATTCTGCGTCCCCAGGTGGGGAGACAGACAGGAAGGAAGAAAAGTCGGGAAAACAGAAACTCAGCTGCAGAGACGGCTGCTAGGAACGGCTCAGCCAAGCTGCCAGGAAAGGGAGAAACTGGCATCCTGGTTCCTTTTCCAAAGAACCATTTTGGTCCATGTAATACTATATATACAGACAGAGATGGTTTTTTATATATACACATATGTTATATACATGGTATGGAGTGAACCAAAATTACCTTAAAGTTGTGTGGCTAGGTAGAGATAGCTATCTATGTATCCACTATCATCTGTCTATCCATGTCTCTATGTATCCATGTATCTATGTGTCAGCTCCTTCGGCCGCAGAAGGAATGACGCTGCTCACAGTTAATCGGTCTTCAAAAGACTTTTACTTAGAAGGGTTAGGAAAAAGAGTGGGGGACCGGGAGAAGGGGGAGAGATGGTGCACACGTTCCTTAAGGGGGAAAGCTGGCGTGCCCGCTCCTTCTCCCGCGGTCTGCTTATATACCGAATTCAACCAATCACAGTCATTCAATCACAGTCCATGCACAGAGTTCTCCAATCCGGCACTCGATCATGCTCAGCTGTGGAGTCACTCAGCAGGCAGGGCATCAGCGCCATCTTGTTATTTACCAAGATCCTCAGCTAGATGGAAAGTTCAATCAGCTGCTACATCCGCATTACTGCTATAAGCCAAGCCCAGCATGGGGGGTCCCATGGCAAGCCTATCCATGGGTCCCCACATCTATGTACTTTCCTACCTACCTACCTATCCGCCCGCCTGCCTGCCTGTCGCTCTGACCACAATGCCAGCTCTGTCCCAGGGACTGAGGGGAGATTGGGGACCAGGCCGACAAGTCTCTGCAGTGCTGGGGTGCAACTCCCTGGGGCTGGCGATGACACATGTGGACATGTGTGCACATCCTCCAGGTCCAGAGAATGCCGGATGCTCTGGGGACAGAGGGCAGAGCAGAGGAGACATTGCTTTCCCTCTTTGGTATTTATTAAAGGGCCCCATGTGAGCCACGCACAGCAGGGGGCCCAAGGCCAAGATCCCTTCATGGAGCTCAGCAGTGCCATCTGAAGCCTCCCCAGGCCTGCCTGCCACCTCCCATGTTCCCACCTGCTCGCTGCTCCACTTGCTCAGGCTCTGCTCCAAGTGTCCCCCGCCAAGGCCTCCCTGAGCACTGGATCCAAGAGCTGCCACCCCCAGAGTGCTCGTTCCCACTGGGGACAAAGCCCCTGTCTCCGCCATAGACTGTGCTGTCCCAGGGCGTGCCACCATGTGCCATTTAGCCATTGCAGCTGCCTGGTGACTACGAAGCTGGGATGAGCCGGGTCTAAGAGCAGGAGCCGCAAGTTGCTTACCCCAGGTTTCTGGCTGGGACCAGGGCTTAGCAGCTGAGAGCAGGGGACGGCTCACACCTGCCTGCACCTAGTAGGACCTCACTGGTTCCTGGACTGGGCTGTGTAGCGGATGCATGCCCAGCTGGCTCTACACTGGCCTCACCCATCTCTCAGAGGGTATGTGCTGTCCCTGGGAGTAAACCAGTGGAAAGGGCCTCTCTCCTCCTCTCTCTCCTCCCCCTCCCTCCCTCCCTCTCTCTCTTTCCCTCCCTCACTCTCCCTCTCTTCCTCTCTCTCTTTCTCTCCCCCCTTTCTCTCTGGATGCAAGGGGGCAGGCGATACCCACGTGGGGAGACCAAGGCACAGCCGCCCAGCGAGGCATGGTTACAACCCTGACTGTGTCCAGAGGGTACGCGGAGCTCCCGTGACCTTCCTCGTGGCTCTTCTGGAAATTTATTTATTTAGAGGCTGGAGATTCTTTCTCATACAACTCTTCAGCCCTCTGACCCAGGCTGGCTTAGAAAGCAGGAAGTAGCCCTTCCCCCAAGAGGGAGCAAATAGTTCTTTCCTTTCATCCTGTTGCCTCCTCCCCCATCGCCTCCAGCCAATCCATAGACACCAATGTCACGGCCGACCTGCTTGGCAGCCTGGGCCAACAACCTCATACCAAGTCCGGGGGAGCTTCGTGTGGACAGGGACTGTGTGTATCGTCCCCTGTCCCTGCCCAGGGCCTGGCATACAGCAGATGCTCAATAGTTGTTGAAGAAGGGAATGAATAGGGGTCAGGTCATGCCCTAAGAGCTTGGGGTTCCAGCAGGAGGGGACCTGCTACGGTGCCACACTGGACTGGGCTTCTAAGGGAAAATTCAAAGCCGATTGTTGGAACGCCAAGGAAACCTGGGGCCTCCAGGAATCCCTGCACCCCGCAATCAAACGACTACAGACGACAGGGAGTGTCACAACCCCAGCCACGGGACGGAGCACGAGTACCAGCTCCACGCTGGCTGGGCTCACTCACAGAGGCACAGCTGGGACTTCCGGGGCAGACAGATGGACCTTATCAAGGGACAGCCGGGCGAGCTCAGTCATATGGTTCTTTGGGAAAGAAAGCCGCCCCTGGGCTCTCCCACGGCGGGTCGAGGAGCCAGGGCCAGGCGGGCACTCACCTCCTGGCTGCTGGAGAAAGCATCGGTGTGGATTGGTTCTATCTGCACCGAGATGTCACGCTTCTTGGTTGGGCTCCTGAGCTTCTGCTCCTTCTCCATGCTCAGCTGGAGTTTGTGTTTCTCTTGGGAAGCCCTAGGGCACAGAAGAGGAGTCACCGGCAGCAGGATGCCCGTGGCTCCAGGAAGCAGAGTCCTCTGGCCTGCCTTGGCAGACCAAGGAACGGAGCTCTGTCTGTTTGATAACTGGATCCTCAGATGTGGAGCCCCCTGCCCACAGGTCTCTGGGGAGGCTGGTTTTGAAGGATTTACGAGGTACTGAGTGACAGGGCGGTGGGCACTTGCTCCCTACACTGGGTCTGTGTGCACCTGCTGTGGCAGTACAGGAACGTTCGTGCATGGCTGCTACTTCTAACACTGTAGGTGCTGACCCAGGAGTCAGGGGCTCTCCCTGTCCCTGTTTTACAGACAAGAGACACACAGCCAGCAAGCTTGTGAGTGAGGGAACCTCGTGTTGCAACCAGGCAGCCTGGATCCAGAACTTGCTCTCTGAGCCACAGCGTCAGCCTGCCTTGGCCGTGAGCCACAAGCGTGTGAAGCTACAGGTGATACGTGATGCCTCACTTTTCCTCAGCTTGTCCTGTGGGGAGGAAACATCACTCATGCTGAAATAGGGACTAAATATGGACTAAAATGCAGGTTCCCCGTATTTGTAGATTAATCCATGGGACGGTGACGCTATTTTGTGTTTACATGAAGCCGACACCTGCAGCTTGTGTGTATGTTTGAGCAATGTCAAGCTCCTTTATGTAACAACCGCAGCAGGAATGTTGGGAAGTCAGTTGTGGGAGGAGCCTCTGCAGACTCTGTCCTCGTGGGGCACGCAGACACGAAACGTATTGGCAGCCTTGGTGGTAAGAGGTAAGGCGAGGCGGGGGTGGGGGTGGGGAGGCTGAGGGACCTCAAGCAGAGCAGGAGGGCTTAGCTGTGGAGAGGGGAGTGATGGCGAGCTTCCTGGAGGAAGTGACATTTAAGCTGAGACCTGTCACGCGGAATATTAGGCAAGAATGTTTGAGAAGCACAGAACTAAGCAAAGCCCTGTTTTAGTGAGGCTGGGAAGCGCGGACAGAGCCCCCTCTGTGCAAGGCTGCGGGGGCTGCCGCGTCACACATGTCCCTCGTGCGTCACGCACATCCCTCCACACACCTCAGGGCCTCCACGGGGGCTCCCGCATCACGCATGTCCCTCCACGTCAGGCATGTCCTTCCTGCGTCACGCACGTCCCTCCACGTCAGTCATGTCCCTCCTGCGTCACGCACGCCCCTCCCACGCACCTCAGGGCCTCCTTGAGGGCCTTCAGCTCCCGGTCCCTCTTCTCCAGCAGGCTGCTCAGCTGGGCCACCTTGCTCTTGAGCGCGCTCAGTTCACTGCTCTGCTGCTGGACCAGCTCCAGGTTCTGCTCCAGCTCTGCCTTCTGCTTCTCGCTAAGCTCCCCTGGGAGAGAGACGGGAGGCCGTGAGGGACCTCCAGCCCCGCTAGGGCCCCTGCAGATCTGCCGGGCTCACCAGAACCTCCGAGGGCCTTAGTAACGGCCAGGAGGTTTGCCTGTGCGTAGGCGAAGCAGCAGCAGAGGCGCAGGCACCGGGCCCTCCGCTGGGAGCTGCTCTGCGGGGTCCTGGGCTCCCTGGGCCCTGGTGCCGCCCCAGCAGGTGCTGCCAGGGCCCCACGGGTGCCCTTGGGCATTTCCAGACCCTCAGGTGCAAGTTCAGCTCCTGCTTCTCCAAGGGAGACAAATCCCCCGCAGCGAAGGAAACTCTCCCACGAAGAGGAAGTTGCGTTCCATGCAGGGCCCGAGGCCTGCGGAGACTGGGGCCCGCGGCACAGGTGAGTGGCAGCCAAGGCCAAGCCCAGGCCCCAGCGTTTGCTGGTCCAGGTCACAGGGTTTGCAGGTGCCCAGGAAGGTCAGCTGGGGTTTAGGCTGAGCTTCCACCTCCTTCACCTCCTCTCCTTCCGTCCTCCACCGGGCCGGGGCGGCACGGGCCACAGAGACGCACAAACCTCTCAAGTCTGACATTCGGCTGTGGGCATCGTTAAGGTCTTTCCTCAGCCGCATGATGACCTCCTGCTGGGACAGGATTTCCTTCTGGGCAGCCAGTAAGTCATCTCTGAAAGCCACAGAAACGGCCAAGTGAGACCCACGCCGCCTGCGCCTTCGGAGTGTCTGCAGGGTGCCCGGCAGAGGGGGCGGGGCCTAGCACAGGTGCAAAGCACTCCTGAGTCATGGGACAGGCTGGCCACAGCAAGGGGACGGGACCGGCTCGAAACATTCTCCAAAAAATGAATTCATTGGATGATCCATTAGCATAGGATGAAGGGTCTGGCGGGATAGGGCCTTGCAGGAGGGGATGGCCTTGTGTCCAGGCGGCTGTCACATCGCCTGCGCCTGCAGGGCTCATGGGCATTGGAGGAAGGAGGAGCAGAGAGGATGGTCTTTTTGGGTGCTCAGGGATTCCCTAAGGACTGAGGATGAGGATGGTGGAAAAATTGAACTGAACTGAATTCTTGCAGGGAGAGGTGGGGCCAGGCAGGCGTGGGGTGGGGGGAGGGCATTCATGGGCAAGTTGGTGGATGTGTGGGCCCCGGGGTCCAGACAGCTTCCCTCATCTGTACCCCAGCAGGCAGGACACCCACGGCACTGTAATGGGCAGGGGTGGTGCCAAGTTGGAGGGGACACAGGCAATGTGCAAATCCCGAGCCAAGGGGGACGCATTTTACAAGTGTGTTTATGTAAGGGGAGGAGGTTCTATGGTCCGGTGGGAGCGCCGGGCCCCAGGCCCCCACGGGTCAAGGCCACATCACTTGAGCCCACCTGTTTTTGGAACCTACACTCTTCCTGAGTGGATCGGACAGTGGAGCGTGTGTTTATTATGAAATGAAACGGAGGCCTGGCAGGTGGCATGTAAAAAATAAAACTGTGGGGCTGGTGTGGTGGCTCAGCAGGTTGAGTCTCTGCCTGGAAGCCAGCATCCCCTCCTGGAGCTCAAGTTTGAGCCCCAGCTACTCCACTCCCTGCTGAAACACCTGGGAGAGCAGCGGAAGGTGGCTCAAGTACTGGGCCCCTGCGCCCGTGTGGGAGACATGGATGGGGTTCTGGGCTGCTGGATTCAGCCTGGCCCAGCCCTGGCTGTGCAGCCATTTGGGGAGTGAACTAGCGGATGGAAGGCCTCTCTCTCTGACTCTCTCTCTCCCTCTCCCTCTCCCTCCTTCCATCAAACAAATAAATAAATCTTTAAAAAAATTGTTGGCCACACACACATGATAACCAAGTGGGCGTTCAAAATCCCAGGCATTTATCTGTTTATCTTTTTTTTTTAATTCTTTAAAATTATTTATTTATTCGAGGGGCAGAGAAGGTGGAAGCTACCATCCACTTCCTAAGTGCACACAACAGCCAGGGCTACGACAGGTTGAGGCCAGGAGCCAGGAACTACATTTAGATCTCCCATGGGTGTGGCAGGGGCCCAGCCGCTTGAGCCATCATCCCTGCCTCCCAAGGTGTGCGTTAGCAGGAGGTGGGAGTTGGGAGTGGAGCTGGGACTTGAACCCGGGCACTGATTTGCAGGCGTCTGTAGGGAAATCGACCACTGCAGCAAACACTCGCCCCACCTGACCTTTCTATGCCAGGTTTTCAGGAACTGGTGGAAGCCCGTATGTGTGTGTGTGTGTGTGTGTGGTGTATTCTGTGTGTGTGTGTGTGTGTGGTGTAGACTGTGTGTGTGTGGTATATTCTGTGTGTGTGGGGTGTGGTGTAGTCTGTGTGTGTGTGTGTGGTGTGGTGTAGACTGTGTGTGTGTGTGGTGTATTCTCTATGTGTGTGTGGTATGGTGTATTCCCTCTGTGTGTGTGGGGGTGTGTGTGGCATAGTCTGTGTCTGTGGTATGGTATATTCTGTGTGTGGGGGGGTGTGGTGTATTCTGTGTGTGGGGGGATGTGGTATATTCTGTGTCTGTGGTATGGTATATTCTGTGTGTGGGGGGGTGTGGTGTATTCTGTGTGTGTGTGTGGTATGGTGTATTCCCTGTGTGTGTGTGTGTGTGTGTGTGTGTGTTTTGGGCTCTAACTGGAACTCCCAACTGATCCACACTCTCTGAAGTGAGCCGCTGATCCTCCGCCCAGCCCTGCCTGCTGCTGTCTGCAGAGCGGGTCCTCAGCAGAGAGGCTGCGCGTGGGTTTTCTGGGGAGGTGAGATCCCCGTGACATTCGGCTTTGCTGACGGCACGTGACACAAGTCAGGCAGGTGCGTGTCTCCTCCGAGGCACGGCCTGGGTATCTGGTCAGCGCCTTCTCCCGCACCTGCTGTGTTGCCACAGTTTTCTGGGTCCTTCCTCCCCATGGACTTGGTTTCTCTGACAATGCTCTCTCCCTGGAGGTGTGGATTCACTGCTCCTCGGGGCTGGGCGAGGCCAGGGCAGTTAGCCAGAGCCAAGCCCACAGGTGGTCTCTGTCTTTGAAGCTCCTGCTGTCTGCCTGGAATACCAGGAGCGGGCTTGCCTCTGGCTAAGAACACCAGGGGCTGCCACGTGCCCAGCGCCAAGCACGGGTGACCTGGCTTCATAAATGAGAAAGGCAAGGCTGGGGTGGGGGTGGGATCGCCCAGGGTGGCCCAGCTGGGGTCTGAACCATCTCAGCCTGACTCGATTCCTTAAAGGAGCCGAGAGACTTGACCAACGCTGAGCAACCCTGAGCCTTGGATCCTGTTGAAACTTTCTGCCCCAGCAGCGGCTCCGCGGTCTCGTTGTGCACCCTGAGCCAGCAAGGCTGGCCCCCCCCACTGCGGGCACTCACATCAGGTGGTCGCACTCCATCTCTTTGGTGCCCACGTCCGGGGCAGGTGCCACTGGAGGCTCTCTCGGCACTTCTTTCTTTTGAACTGGAGCAAAGAGGTGTGCAAACACACACACAGACACACAGACACATGGACACACACACAGACACACGGACACACACACAGACACACGGACATACACACAGGCACAGACACAGACACACGGACACACACAGACACACGGACACACACAACACAGACACATGGACACACACATAGACACATGGACATACACACAGGCACAGACACACGGACACACACACAGACACACGGACATACACACACAGACACATGGACACACACGCAGACACACACGCGTACACACAGACACACACGGACACACGGACACACACAGACACACGGACATACACACAGACACACACAGACACACACGCAGACACACGGACATACACACAGACACACGGGCGTACACACAGACACACACAGACACACACAGACACATGGACACACACACACAGACACACAGACATATATATACACAGGCATACACACAGACACACACGCAGACACACAGACACAGACACACGGACACACACACACAGACACATGGACACACACACAGACACACACAGACACACGGACATACACACAGGCACAGACACACGGACACACACGCAGACACACACGGACACACGGACACACACAGACACACGGACACATGGACACACACACAGACACACGGACATACACACAGGCACACACAGACACACACGCAGACACAGACACACGGACATACACACAGGCACACACGCAGACACACAGACACAGACAGACACACAGACACACAGACACAGACACATGGACACACACACAGACACACACAGACACACGAACACACACACAGACACACACACAGAAACACACAGACACACAGGCGTACACACAGACACACACGCAGACACACGGACACACACACAGACACATGGGCGTACACACAGACACATGGACACACACACACGGACACACGCAGACACACGGACATACACACAGGCACACACAGACACACACACAGACACACACGCAGACACAGGGGTGTACACACAAACACACACGGACACACGGACACACACACAGACACACGGACACACACACAGGCACACGGGTGTACACACAGACACACACGCAGACACAGGGGTGTACATACAAACACACACACAGACACACGGACACAGACACACGGACACACACACACACAGACACATGGACACACACAGAGACACATGGACATACACACAGGCACAGACACATGGACACACACGCAGACACACACGCGTACACACAGACACACACGGACACACGAACACACACACAGACACACGGACACACACACAGGCACACACACAGACACATGGACATACACACAGACACACACAGACACACGGACACACACACAGACACACAGACACACACACAGACACACAGACACACACAGACACACGGACACACGGACACACACGCAGACACATGGACACACACAGACACACGGACATACACACAGGCACACATGCAGACACACAGGCGTACACACAGACACACACAGACACATGGACACACACACACAGACACACGGACATACACACAGACACACACGCAGACACACAGACACAGACACACGGACACACACACAGACACACGGACACACACACAGACACACACAGGCACAGACACACGGACACACACACAGGCACACACACAGACACACACGTGTACACACAGACACACGGACATACACACAGGCACACGGGCGTACACACAGACACACACAGACACATGGACACACACACACGGACACAGGGACATACACACAGACACACGGACATACACACAGGCACACGGACATACACACAGGTACACGGGCGTACACACAGACACACACAGACACATGGACACACACACAGACACACGGACATACACACAGACACACACAGACACACACGCAGACACACACGCGTACACACAG
>CM027388.1:9113714-9140200 GCA_015711505.1 Sylvilagus bachmani | reverse complement strand
ACAGACACACAGACACACACAGACACATGGACACACACACAGACACACAGACACACACACACACGCAGACACACGGACACACACATACACGTTAATCCATTTCTAGGCAGGGATCATCAACTCCATGTACAGACAACGACACACATGCCGGGTGAGGGAATCTGCTGACGACCCCTGAGCCACGCCGGTGCACGGTGGCCGCCGGCCCTGGCGTAACCGCCTGTCTTTCCTGAAAGAATCACCTGTGCTCAGTGAGGTTCTCTGCTCACCTCCCTCCTTAGCCACGCCTGGCGGTTTCTATTCTCAACACCCAATCCACATTTGTTCACTCGCTTATTCGTTCAACAAACACTTAGGGTGTGCTTGCTTTATGGTGGGCACTGTCATAGGAGGGGAGAGGACAGCCTTCCTCTGCCCGGGGTGGCAATTAGGAGGCTGAGCCCTGCTCCGGGCCCGGCCCCTGGCCCTGGCTCCCTGCTCATCTCGGATCACCTCCCAGGGCAGCAGTTTGGTTCCCTGCAGGGACAGGAGTTGGTTTGTCCATCGCTGACTCCCCAGCGCCTAAGTGAGCCTGGAACATAGTAGATGCTCAGCGAAGAGTGCCGATGAGTGGATGTACGAGGGGAACCCGGGCACTTGCCACCTGGTGGTGAGAATCATGCTTCTCAGCGAGGCGTGAGTGTGCCTGGAGGGGACGTTGGGCACTGTGGGGGTGCATCTGTGGTTTAGGGGTGGGATCTCGCAGGTGGAGGACCGGGATGCTGCTAACCCCTGACAGGAGAGGCCCCCATAGCAAGGACTCTGCCAGTGCCAAGCGTCCTGAGTGCTGGGTCTGAGACAGTTGGGGCCTGAAGCAGCTGCTTCCAAACCCCAGGCCTCGCCTCTGCACCAACACGCGGTGTTTTGGTTATTTAGGGCACATAAGCGCCACCGCCCTGAGCCCTTTCTTCCGCCTCTTCTGGATTTGTCTTTTAAGAGGCAAATCCTAGCTTCGTCTACGGGAGCATTACCCAAGTTGCAAATGGCTGGCGGGGCAGAGAAGCCCCTGGGAGGCTCCTCGTGGGGATGCTCTCACGCGGAAAAGACGATTCCGCTCCACGGCGCTCTCGTGGCCCCTGGCAGCCCGAGCCTGTCTCCGGCTCACTGCACTGGCACAAAGCATGTCCCCATCGCTCGCCGTTCCCTCTGCTCACCCTGGGCCCCGGGGGAAGGAGAAGCAGGGGGGCCTCCCCAGAACACGTGGGCTTTTAAGTGAGGCATGGCCATTCCCTCACTCAGCAGCTGCTGGGGTCTGCGGGGTGACCTGCCTAGGAACCAGGCTCTCCCGGCATCCCCCGGGCCTACCTGGCTCCCTCTCCTTCAAGGCCACGATCTCTGCCTCTATCCTTCCGTGGTACTGCATCACTTTCTGGAGCCTTCCCTCTAGACTCACGATGGTCCGCGAGTGTTGCTTGATTTGCTCCTTGTATCCCGCGATTTCCTCTTCAAACCCGTGCTTCTGTGACTCCCGCTCGTCCTGGAGGGTCTTTAGCGCCTGCTGCTGCAGCAGCATCCGCTCCTCCATCATGATCTGGGAACACGGCAAGGGCTGGGTGAGGCTGGGAGCGGCATATGGAGACCGGAGCAGCTAGCATGTGGCGCCGCGGCAACCAGGTGCCAGCCTGGCTCCTGCCTCAGGGCCCTTGCACGTGCTGTCCCACCTTCCTGGTGCACTCCTGTCCTAGCTCCTTGCACAGCTGACTCCTTCTTGTCTTTTGGGTCTCAGCTTCAGTGCCATCTCCCTGCAAGGTTTTGCTTTATTTTTCCTGAGATGATCTCATATCTTTATTCGAATTTCTCACTCCCACTAGACATAAATGCCATCGCAGCAGACTTGGTTTTCTTATTCATAGCTATGCCCACAGTATCTAGACCTAGATGTTCAATAAATATTAACAAATTGATGAAACATTTTTTATAAGAAAAAGGTAAATGAACTTGTATTTCTTAAAACCAAAAATTACCCCCGACCCCCAGATGGCCAACCGGACCCGTTCCCATGATCCCCCCGGCCCGGTGTTTCCAATGCAGCTCCTCCCCCTGGCTCTGGCTACTGCTCCAGCCTCGCCCTCCCCAGCCCTGGCTGCCCGGCCTCTGGCCTCCTTGTCATGGGCCCCCGAGGAAGAACCCTCCTGGCCCCGGCAGGCGGCACCCACTCACCATCTTCGTCTTGGCAGATTCCAGCTCGGCTGACGTCTCATTTAGCTTCGCGGTGAGGCTCTCTGCTTTCAGACTTTCAGCCAGCTTCGCGTTCTGGGTCTCTTCTACCATGGCCAGTGCATCCTTCAATTTATTATTTAAAGCGGCCTCTCTTTGCCCTTTCCATTCTATTTCCTAGACAGGTTACAAACATCCAATTCACAGACCCTCAGGGACACACATCCATCCAGGCCTCCCTCTGCCACCCTCCTTGGAACGCTGCAGGGACAGGAACTGGCTTGTCCGTGCCTGAATCCCCAGCGCCCCGAAGAGGCTGCCACGTGGTAGATGCTCAACAAAGACCGAGTCCTCTCTGTGGGTCCTTTCGAGCCCACAGCCCTGTCTTTCTCTGGAAGGCTCCGGCTACTAGTGATGGCTCCGTGACAGGCAGCCGAGACCCCTCTCCGTGCGGCTTCTGCCCTCGGAGCTCAGCTCTGTCACCGGGAGCTCATCGGGGAAGTTTGTCTTCTGTGAGCCAGCACTTTAGCTGTCACACGGGCTCTGGTCTCTTCTGCGGGGCGAATGTGCCAGGTGCCTTCACCTCCATGCCGCCTGAGCGGCCCTTAGGCCACCTTGCTCTCCTCCCAGGCCTCGGCACGGGGCTGGCCACGCCCAGTCCTCCAGGCCTGGCCAGATTGGACCCTCATGGCTGTGACCATGGCACGTTGTATATTTGAGAGGCAGAGTTACAGGGAGAGAGCTCCTTCATCTGCTGGTTCACTTACCAAATGATTGCAACGGCCAGATCTGGGCTGATCCAAAGCCAGGAGCCAGGAGCTTCCTCTGCGGCTCCCACGTGGGTGCAGGGGCCGAGCACTTGGGCCATCTGCTGCTGCCTTCCCAGGCACATTAGCAGGGAGTGCTTCAGAAGTGGAGCAGCCGGGACTCAAACCAGTGCCCATATGGGATGCTGGCACTGCAGGCAGAGGCTTAAGCCGCTACGCTGCAGCGCTGGCCCCAGGAATTCTTCCTCCAGTAACACCAAATGTGAGTTTTGCAAATATTATCCAATTTTATTTTTTGGATTTATCTATTTATTTGAAAGAGTTACAGAGGTGAAAAGGGAGAGAGAGGGCTTCCATCTGCTGGTTCAGTCCCCAGATGGCCACCACGGCCAGAGCAAAGTCCATGGGGAAAGAGAGAGCTTCTCGTGGGGGCAGCCCCGAGCTGATGTCTCTCACTTGGCTTTGCTGAGCCCTGGTCTGCCTTCCAGGAACCTGCCACTTAGTCGAGGCCCCTATTAAAAAGTGGCCCCCAGAGGGGTGGACATGTGTCACAGTGGTTAATTTGTCCACAAGCCATATCAGTGATTCCTAGCTCTGCATCCTGCTAATGTGTGCCTGGGAGGCAGCAGACGTGGGCTGAGTCCCTGCCACCCATGTGGGAGACTTGGATTAAGATCCTGACTCCCAGCTCTGGCCCTGCCCAAACCAGCAGATGGTAGCTCTGTCTGTCTCAAATGAATGAATCAGTTAAAAATAGAAATAAATAAATAGCCCCACCCAGGGCTGGTTTGCAATCACCTGGGCTTTGCTGACACCTTCCTTCCCAGGACAGTGTTATTCAATTGTCCCAGCATCCCTTGGGCTACCTGTAAAAAAGGCAGATTCAAGGCTGGCAGGTAAAGTCACTGCCTGCAGTGCCGGCATCCCATATGGGAGCCGGTTCATGTCCCAGCTACTCCACTTCCCATCCAGCTCTCTGATATGGCTTGGGAAAGCAGTGGAAGATGGCCTGAGTGCTTGGGCCCCTGCATCCATGTGGGAGACCTGGAAGAAGCTCGTGGCTCCTGGCTCAGCTCTGGCCATTGAGGCCATTTGAAGGGTGAACCTCTTTCTCTGTCTCTCCCTCTCTCTCCAACTCTTCCTGCCTCTCAAATAAATGAATAAATCTTTAAAAATGCAGATTCCTGAGTCTGAGCGAATCAGAGACTCTGGGGGATGGACGTGCCCGTTCAGTTCCCTGGAGCCTCTAACACAGCCTGACTTTGGGAGGATTTCTTTGAAGCAAGTGATCCACGGGGGAAGTGAATGGACTGAGGGAACTTCTGAGTCCCATCTGGGCCCCTGGATCCTTCCAGATCACGTTTACCTATATTTGAATTTCACCCACTGCTGGGGTGGGGTGGGGGGGGGGTGGTGTTTGCCACCTGCTGACTTTGCAATACTGGTCACGGTGTGTGTGCATGTATGCCCCCAGGGCTCCCGGGTCCGGAGGAGTCCAGATCCATGTCCTTCGCCTTTGGTGCCTAAGACAAGGTCAGGTGCCGTAACCACCTCTACTCCCACTGCCGCTGCCCCCTGGCAGTAGTGAAAGCAAACGCATTTGGTTATGATAATTAGGATGACAGGGAAAACAGACATCAAAGGGACCAGAAATCTGGTGCCTATACTCGGACATCTCCTTCTCCTCCCCCGGCAGCTGAAGCCACACAAAGCTTCAGCAAGGTAGAGCGAGGGGTGTAAGTGAAGGACTCTGGAGTTAGGGGTCCTGGGTTCGGATCCTGCCCTCTTACTTCCCAGCCGCCAGCTGCTGGCAGTAACACTGTTGCGAGCAGCCAAGGCCTCCCTGAGTCTAGGGCTTCTTGTTTACGCTCCGTGTGGACATTAGCAGTCATGCCTCCCAGCAGCTCCAAGGGAGTGACCTTTGGTGCTGTCTGCATTTCCTAAGTGGGGAAGCCAAGGCCCAGAGGTGCTGAGAAACCTGTCTCAAGTCCCGCAGCCGGAGAGAGGCAGACGTGGGCTTTGAACCCGCACTGC
Organism: Sylvilagus bachmani; assembly: GCA_015711505.1. Classification (NCBI taxonomy): domain Eukaryota; kingdom Metazoa; phylum Chordata; class Mammalia; order Lagomorpha; family Leporidae; genus Sylvilagus; species Sylvilagus bachmani. Next base: position 9,135,203 of record CM027388.1, on the reverse strand, counting down.
GCTGCTCGAGCGCTCTGGCGGGCCCCCCGTCTTCCCGGCCCCGAGACGCGCACCTCCTTCTGCTTGGTTAAGTGGTTCTCCAGGTCCTGAACCTTCCTCTTCTCCTTCTCCAAGGCCTCCCTTGCTTTCTGTCTCTCGTGGGCCATGCTGCTCTCCGACATCTGCAAGTCAAGGACCAGTGGTTGAGGGCAGCGGCACAAGCCAGGGAGGGAAGCCACAGTGCCCAGGGAGGCCACGATGAGTCAGCGCCATAACCGGTGAGTCAGCGCTCGGGAACAGAGCTCAGGGCACAGGTGCCCGCCAGGTGCGAGCCCGGGAGTCCTGTCTTGGTTAGTCATGCGCACCCGGATGGTGATTTCTCCATCAGGAAGTGACAGGCGGGTGAGTGGCTGCGTGATGTCATTTGGTGCCAAGCCATTGCTACACCGGCACTGCACTGGCACCAGTGCAGGCCTTCGTGGGGAAGCTCCTGGCCTTCCGGGAGGCGGGCAGGAGAGGCGCTGCCAGGGCGGTGCCCAGCCCGTGCCGGTGGGCTTCACCCCGTGGCTGCAAGCAAGACCACCAGCCGCCTGCTCCGGGCTACAAAGGGTGGTCCTCGAAAATTCTGAGAACGCAGACCCCATGGGCCTGGGGATGGGAGGGAGCTGGCGGCCACGCTCACCTGTACGGCCCTGGGCAGGTAACAGCCGGAGGCGGGGCCGAAGCTACCGGCAGCTGTAGAGACTCCGGCGATTAGAGACCCTCAGACAAAGTTCACGAGAAACATGCTTTTAGCACACATGTGCATACGTGACAAGAGACTGCCAGGGATGTCCTGAGGTGGACATAGTGGCACGGAGGGACTTGGCATGACAACGGTTTATATTTTCTCTTTTCACCCAGCTGCTTGGGTGAACGTGCCATGTTTGGCAAAAAGAAAACCTGCTACAGGTTGTGATGGGGAAAGCGGTGCTGGGTGGAGGGGATGAAGGAATCGGGGGGCGGGGGGACTTCAGGGCTGCGTGCGGCCCAGGGCACGAGACCACCCTTTCCAGTGTCCCCACCGTCTAACACAGCCGCCCCGCCCCGCCCCGCTCCCCGCCCCGCCTGGCTGGACTCCGCCCTCACCTCCTGCACGCTGTCCCTTTCCTGTGTTCCAGCCTTTGCTGGGGGCTGCCCAGCCCCCCACCCCCACCCTGCGGGTCTGAGTCCTGCCTGTCACGGGAGGCCACTTCTGCGTGCCCAGCGTGGGGGCTCTGCTGGGCGGGTGCCGAATGCAAGCACCTCCCCAGAGAGGCCCCCCCGCTGCCCCTGGGAGCTCTCAGCTCCGAGTTCTCCTGTTCGTTCGTGTCTGTGGCGTCTGTCTCCCCCGCAGTGGAGTGGGTGTTCTGGGGGGCAGCAAGGCCCAGGACAGGGCCTGGCCCACAGGGAGAGCTCAGTGGATACTGTGGAGGGACGGGTGAAACCTGATCAAACAACCACAGCACTGCCGTCAGCTCTGTTTCTGGAAGTTTCTTCATGGCTACGTCTGTGCAGCCTCTGCCTGGGGCCCAGCTCACGGTGAGGTCACCACAGGCCACCTGGCCCCAGGCTCTGGGTTCCAGGAGGACTGTAGGTGACGTCCGTCAGGGCACACTGCTTCTTGTCTGTTCCAGAAGCCTCTGCTCCCTGGTGCGGATTTGCTGGGGTCTCTGTGTGCCCGTTGTGCACCTGCCGGCTGCAGCTCCCTTTGGGCTGCCGTGTCCCTGCCCCACTGCCAGCCCAGGAGGAGCTGCTCCAGATCCTGTAATGGCACGGGTGTGCCAGAAACACAGGGGAGGGGCCGACCTGGACTCAGCCTGGGGCTCTGTAGTGCGGGGTGGGCAGCTGAGCCCAGGAGCAGGACGGGCTCCCACAGCTCTGAGCACCTCCTGCGGAGTAGCAACGCTGAGCCCCATGGAACAAAGGGGAAACTGGGTGGGAGGTCACGGGGGTGAGCGGCAGAGTGGCCACTCTCAGAGCAGGTGCCACGGTGGAGCCACTTGAAACCGCTCTCCCACCGCACCCTCACAGGCCATGCCTGGTGCCCAGGCTCCATCCAGAAGGTTCTGGCTGCCACGGCCCCTCCCCCTCCTCCGCGCGTACCTCCTTCTGCTGGGTTAGGTGGTTCTCCAGGTCTTGGACTCTCCTCTTTTCTGTCTCTAAGGCTTCCTTGGCTTTTCTTCGCTCCTGGGCTATGCTGCTCTCGGAAACCTGAAAGCCAATGGCCAGTCCTCTCAGTCGCCCACCTGCACGCTTAGGGACGACGTTGCTAGTGAAGGTGCCATAATCACAGCTATGACAAGGCAGGGGCAGGGGGGTGGGGGCCTGCACGCCAGGTCCCTGTCAGCCCTGCGCTCTCACTGCAACCCCGTCAGGGGAGCGCTGTCAGATGGGGACACTGGGGACAGGAAGTCAGGTTTGAGTCCTGTGTGGGTGCGGGGGTGGGGGGCTGCAGGGCCCACCCATGGCTCGTCCTCAGAGGCCCTCGCAGGGAGTGAAGGAGCGAGGGGTCCGGGCTTCCTATCGCCCCACCAGGCAGCCTCTCTGATCAAATGGGGCTCCTGTGATTGGAATACATCTCCGGAGGGCAAGGCGCTGAATCCATGGGCCGCCCTCCGCCCACCTCTGCGGCTGCAGGGGCGGATGCTGGTGGGGGCGCCCCTGCAGCTGAGCAGTCTCCCCCAGGACTTGACTTGCTGGCCGTTTGTAGTCACTGCGAGAGGCCCTCAGTGCCTGGATGAGCTGTTTGCCAAACTCCAGCCTGAGCCCCTGGAGTCTGTAGTGGTTCCCCATTGTAACTGGGGCTTGCGGCACCCCCCTTCCCAGCCCCCGCCCCGATTAGCCCACAGAAAAGCGTTCCATCGGCCACACAGCTGTCAAGCTGTATGTTTTGCGGGGACAGCGGGTTTGAAACACTTCGCTGTCCCCACTCCTGCAGCAGCAGAGCGGAAAAGCCGCACCCGGGGGGTTCCCATTTGTTCTGCACGTTGTGGTACCTTCCTGTCCAGTGCGACAGAGACTCGGAGCCACTTCGCAGGGGCTCAGGGTTGGCGCTGCTGCCTCTGACCGCACCTCTGGAAGCTCCTCTGCAGCCGGCACGGGCTCTCCCCGGAAGACACCTTGTGGGTGGCACCCGGTCCTGCCCGCCTCCGCGATGCCCGCCAAGCAGCCGTGGGAGCCAGCCCAACCCCACCCTGACCTAGGGATGCTGCTGGCCTGGGGATCCACCCGAGAGCGCAGCAGCAGGTCTCAGAGAAATAAGTCAAACCACCGCCCCAGTGAGAGCCCCTGGGTGGGTTCGGCCAGAAGCGATAGACGGGGGTCGCCAGCCCCAGCGGCAAAGCTGAAGTCTCTCTCCTGGAGCTCCCCCTGCCCTTGGCATCTGTAAATCCCAGGGCCGTCCCCAGGACCACTTGGTGGCGTTCGACTCAAGAGACTCTGGGGAGACCCCCTGCCCAACACTCTCCCTGGAGGCGGAAGTCAGGGCCCCAGAGCACAGCTGTGCTGGGGGCTTCCCAGGAACCTCCCAGCCTGGATCCCAGCAGACTGGGGCAAGGGGGTCCCTGCCCAGTGCCTCCCTGTTCCTCGCTCTGGTGGGTGGCACAGATTTGAAGTGTGAGGGCTGAATATGAGTTTGCGAAGCAGACACGAGGCAGAAGTGGCGGCAGCGCTGGTGGGAACAGCCACCACTCCTTCCACGGACACTCTGGTTCATACGCTTCCTTCTCCAACAGACCCCACCCTCACAGACACCCTGTCCAGGAGCTGGCGGGTATGGACAGATCTGCCGTGGCCAGTTAGGCAGGCCTGCGAGGATCTGAGCTCATGTCTCCTTGTGCTGCCTTGGGAGGGAGGCATTAACAAAAGCAGGCGTAAAAAGAGCTGAAACATCCCAGGGTGACCACAGGCTAAACCCCCATCAGTGACGTCACAGCGTTTCCCTGAGGTTGTGTTCGGACGCCTTAACAGGAGTACAGCATTTTCAACCAGGGAGGGGAGGGTGCTGCCCTAGGCCTCCACTGCTGGAGTGTTTGGCTCTGACTTTTAGGGAGGAAATGGGTGATGGGCTGCAAACTCAAAACTACAGGGGCCAGGCAGGGACCGGAAACGAAGTGCCCTGTGTTTAATGTGAGAGGGAGTGGCGAGGACTGTGGCAAAGCTGCTGCTACTTGGTTCGTCCAGCCCCAGGCCATTTTCTTGTCAAATGGAAATGATGGCCAGGTTTTCTTTTCTTTTCTTTTTTTTTTCAGAGAGAATGGAAATTCATAAAACACATTTTATGAATTAAAAATAAAGCATGCTGGCGCCAGGCATAATCTACCGGCAGGTCCTCTTCAGGCAGTGAGCTGCCTGCCTGTGACTTGCGGAGGGTGGAGCAGAGGAGAGCAGGGGCCGGGGCTGGGCTGGGCTGGGCTGGGGAGCAGCAGGTGCCTCTGCCTTCCACCACCTAAGTGATTCTGTGCAAGGGGAAGCAGGTGGGTCCTGCGGGAGCCCCTGGGGTGTAGGGGCTGGGGGAATGATCCCTCCCAGGGAGGAAGGGCTGGACCCAACTCAGCCCAAAGGGGACACTTGGGCCATGAAGGCCTCAGCTGGGTGGACTGTCCGGGGCTGACAGAGGCCCTCAGGCGAGTGGAGAGGCTGTCGGTGGAGCTGCAGCCTGGGGCCCTCGGCTCTGCAAGTCCAGGGTTCTCTCTTGAGTGCCCGATGCTTCCGGGGGAAGCTGGGCCCACCCCAGGACCCAGGACACTGAGAAAGCTCCCCCACGCTCGCCCCTCACCTGTGGTCCCGACCTCCCTTCCCCACAGGGCCCTGGAGCCCGGCCCCAGCTCGGGCTGGCTCTGCCTACCTCCTGCTGGCGGGCCAGGCGGGCCTCCAGCTCCTGGACCCTCATCCGTTCCTCCTCCAGGGCCTCCTTCGCTCTGCTTTTCTCCTGAGTGAGGTTCTCCTCCAAAACCTGAAAGTCGACAACCGCAGCTGAGCAGACATGGAGACGGGGCAGGAGACTGGGCTCCACGGGGCAGCCCTCGAGTCGTCACCATGGCCCCTTCATGGCAGCACAGCCCAGGGCCCGGGGTTCGGCCGGGGCCCCCATCGCTCCTTCCTGGCTCTAGTGCCTGGAGCGGGGCTCTGGCACCCCGCCCCCGCCTGCACCTGCCTCCTTCTGGTGGGCCAGGCAGGTCTCCAGCTCCTGGACCCTCATCCGTTCCTCCGCCAGGGCCTCCTTCACTTTGTTTTTCTCCTGAGTGAGGTTCTCCAAAACCTGAAAGTCGACAACCGCGGGTGAACAGATGTGGAGACTGGGCAGGAGACTGGGCTCCATGGATAGCCCTCGAGTCCTCACCACGGCCCCTTCATGGCAGCACAGCCTAGGACTTGGAGCTTGGCCAGAGCCCCCCCTTCCCGTCACATCACTCCTTCTTGGCTGTAGGGTCTGGAGCTGCCCCCGCCACCTGCCCTGGCCCCCGGCCCCGCCTTCATCTGCCTCCCTCTGACCCAGGATCACACCCCCTGGCTCCGCCCCGGCTGCACCTGCCTCCTTCTGGTGGGCTGCCCCCCCACTCGCCCCCCACTCGCCCCCAGGACCCAGCCCCGGCTGCACCTGCCTCCTTCTGGCAACCCCCCCCGGCCCCGCCCTTCCTCCACCTGCCTCCTTCTGGTGGGCCAGGCGGGCCTCCAGCTCCTGCACGCGCGTCCGTTCCTCCGCCAGGGCCTCCTTCGCTCTGTTTTTCTCCTGAGTGAGGTTCTCCTCCGAAGTCTGAAAGTCAAGAAGGGGGGATGAACACACGGCGTGGCCACAGCAGGGGTTCGGATTCTGCCAGGGCCTGCGTGGCTTTGCCCTGGTAGAGCCCTCACTGTGGCATCGTGGGGAGGCAGTGGGTGGCAGAGCCGGAAGCCCAGAGTGTGGGCTCTGGGGTCAGCAGGCCCACACTGCAGCCCCAGATTGCTCCTTCCCAGCTGTAGGGCTCCGGGTGAGTGAGAAGCCATAGGTGCCTCAGTTTCCTTATTCGTACACTGGGCATGGGAACAGCTCTTCCTGTGTTGGTTTGACGGGAAAGGTGGGCAGAACAGTGAACAGGAAATGCTTGCTGCAGTGGTTGCCGTTCATTCCTACGTTGCAGGTGGCGAAATAGGTTTGAAGGGATCAAAGACCTGAGTCTTTGCTACTAAGTCATCACACGGGCAGGATCAAACTCTGGCCCATTTGGTTCTGTAGCCCGTGTTCTAAACCAGGGGTTAGCAAAAACCTATGGCCAACAAATGAAATCTGATCTACTGCCTGTATTTTTTTAGAAATAAAGTTTTATTGAAACACTCCATGCTCACTGTTTGTGCATTGCCAGTGGCTGCTTTTGTACAGTGAGAGCAGGAGTGATGAGCGTGATCATACGGATGGTCAAGACGAAAGCATTCACTTCCAGGCTCTTCGTGCAACAATGTTCCAACCCCTGGGCTACAGCTTGAGTGGGTCACAGGTCAAGTGCATGCTGGGAACCATTCATAATTTAAAAAAAAAGAACGCTAGGTTGATAAAGGAACATGGAATTATTTTTACCATTGAAATAAAGTCCTCAAGCAAATGAGGATGGAGGAGGGGGAGCTGGCAAGTGAACTGGGACATGTGGATTCTTGGGGAGGGCGGGGCCGGGCCATCACACAGGATGAGGGATCTGGGCTGGGCCACCAGGGCAGGTGTCCCTGTCAGAGCCCTGGTTAAACTCCCAGTTCCAGTTTCCCGCTAATCCACACCCTGGGAGGAGTGGTGATGGCCCAGGTGTTTGGGTCCCTGCCTCTCATGTGGGAGACCGGGATGGAGATCCAGGCTCTTGGCTTTGACCTGGCCCAGGCCCAGTTGTCATGGGCATTTGGAGGATGAACCAGGGGGATGGTTCAAATAAAAGAAAATAACAAAACTTCGAAAAACAAAACAAAAAACAGCATATGAGGCAGACAGGTTAAGTCTTTGTTTCAACTCTGGCTTCCCCTATCGGGCAGAGCACCAGGTTCAATGCCCTGCTGCATTGCTCCTGACCCAGCTCCCTGCTAATGCAGCTGTGAAAGCAGAGGAAGGCGCATGCATTCGAGCCTCTGCCACCCACCTGGAGACCTGGATGGAGTCCTGGCTCCTGGCTTCAGCCTGACGCAGCCCTGGCCGTTGCAGGCATTCGGGGAGGGAACCAGCAGACAGAAGGTCTCTGTCTCGCTCTCTCTTCCTCTTTCTCTGTCTCTGTCTCGCTGTCTCTTCCTGTGTCTCTCTCACTGTCTCCTTCTCTCTCTGTGTGTCTCTGTTACTCTTCCTTTCAAATAAATAAATTTTTAAAAAATGAAGTCAGGGCACCTGGAGGAGGTGATCTGAGCAGCTGGTTTTGGACAGGTCTCCAGGCCACGCCCATCAGTGTGTCTGAGGGGACGAGGCCCTCAGGGGTGCACTCATGAACCTGAGCAGCGTCACTTCCTCTCTGAGTAGGATCCTTCAGCTGCAAGGGGTGGGGTGGACTGAGGTCCGCATGTTTAAAGGGGGTGTGGGCCAGCACCATGGCTCACTAGGCTAATCCTCCGCCTGCGGTGCCAGCACCCCAGGTTCCAGTCCCGGTTGGGGCACCGGATTCTGTCCCGGTTGCCCCTCTTCCAGGCCAGCTCTCTGCTGTGGCCTGGGAGTGCAGTGGAGGATGGCCCAAGTGCTTGGGCCCTGCACCCCATGGGAGACCAGGATAAGCACCTGGCTCCTGGCTTCGGATTGGTGCAGTGCGCTGGCCACAGCACACCGGCCGAAGTGGCCACATGGGGGGTGAACCAACGGCAAAGGAAGACCTTTCTCTCTCTCTCTCTCCCACTGTCTAACTCTGCCTGTCAAAATAAATAAATAAATAAAGGGGGTGTGAAGCCAGCACTGGGAGGCCACGCAGTGCTGGCCCTGAGATCTCCACCCAGTGCTGGTCCTGAGATCCCCACCCAACAACGCAACAGGTCACTCGGAGACAAAAGGGGGCAGCAGGATGCAGATGTTAACGGGAGAAGCCAGTCAGAGAGGAGTGAGGAAGCAGGTGGAAAGCTCCTGACCAATCCAAGGTCTCTGGGTCCGCCCCGGCAGGGGCTTCCTCCCTCTCGCAGGGGCCTCCTCCCCCTCTGCCCGCGTGCACTGCGGGATCTGCCCCCGACTCGTGCCATCATTATTTAAGTGGATCCTGCAGGTCCTGGGTCGGATGGCTCCGCCTCTTCCATCTTTTGTGTCACAGAAGGTAGAAAGATGGAGAAGGAGGTGAAGAGGGGGAGGGGAAGGGAGGAAAAGAAGAGGGAGGAGGAAGGGAGAAGAAGGAGGGGGAGGAGGAAGGGAGAAAGGGGAGAGAGGAGGAGGAGGAGGGGAGGAATAGGAGGAGGAGGGAGAGGAGATGGAGGAGAAAGAGGAAGAGAGAGGGGAGGAGAGGGAGGGAGAGGAAGAGGAAGAGAAGGCGGAGGTGGCAGGGGAATGTCTTGGGGTGACTGGGCAGGAGTTTGAGGATGGAGATGAAAGAGGAAGTCTGGGAGGGGTTTGGAGAGTGGGCGTGGTGGCACAGGACAGTCCTGGTCATGAGCCCCCAGCCCAGAGCCATGAGATGGCAGAAGCCACAGTCCAGCCCAGCCCAGTCCCCTGCTGGGAAGACAGGAGGCATTGCAGAGAGTGGGGTGGGGATCCAATGGATCTGGGGAGTGCTGTCTTGAGGTGGGAGGGGGGGTGCCAGGCAAGTCCACTGCTCATCCACCTGGGACTGTGGTTTTCACCACGGCTGCACAAATCACCCTGGGATGTTCCCAAGCCCAGGGCACAGCACGTCCTCACCTCAGCTAGATCGGAACGGGACGGGAGACAGGGCAATGCTCTAGTATTTTACAATCTCTCAAATGATAAAATGACAAAGTCACGAGCCACTGACCTAGGATGATGGCACTGAAGGCCGTAAAGTTCATGGCAGGTCCCCCACCATGGAGAAGGGCGAACTCTGGGTCAGCAGTGACACTTGCCTGCCTCAGTGTGGCCTCTCTGGTGGGTGAGTGGGGCCACAACTTGGTATTTTCCACAAATCTAATCAAAGTTGTCCTCATCAGACAACGTGGGAAAGCCTTCTTCTAGGACTTTGCTCCAAGAAAACCCGGGCTGCAGAGCCACTGCCTCGGTCCCTCCAGGAGCCACCTAGAAAAGTCGAATCCCGGCTGCAGCCAGAACCGCAGATCAGCATCACGTTGGAATGAGGTGGCCAGACGACTCGTGGCCCCTTAGCATCGGAGAGCGCTGCAGTGAGGGGCCTGCTAGTTGGCCCGGCTCTGGGTCTGTCAGTAGCCATTTTGTCCATTTGCTGCCCTCGATATTTGTAAAGAGAAAGGAAGTCATGGAAATACCTTGCACTAATCTTGCACACACTTAGAAACAGTCTCAGTGACCAACCAGGACCTGCAGTCACGAATCGGCTTGTGACATCACAGCAATACATAATCAAAGGTGGTGTTCCCCTCGATTTCAATAATCGATTTTGGCAGAGAGAGATGGACAGACAGAGAACAGACAGAGAGAGAGCTCTCATCTGCTGGTTTACTCCCAAGATGTCTGCAGTGGCTGGGGCTGGGCTTGGCTGAAGCCAGGGTCTGGGAACTCAGTCTAGGTCTCCCATGTGGGTGGCAGGGCCCCAAGTCCTTGAGCCATCAGCTGCTGTCTCCCAGGCAGGGAGCTGGAGTTGGGTGTGGGGCTAGGACTTGAACTCGGGCACTCGAGTGTGGGATGCCGGCTTCTTAGCCGCTAGGCCAAATGCCTGCCCCTGCTGTGGGTTTTGGTACCCAGGCTTTAAGTCAAATTCTCCGAAACCAGTGCTGTCCCAGGTCACCCACTGAGATGTCTCTGTGTGAGCCCATGCCGCTGTCTCCCCACAGAAGCAGCCCCTTCGTCGGTCTGCGGGAGCAGAGAAGACGCCGGGGACCCCGCACGATGGCGGGGACTCCTTACCGCCTTCTCCTCCAGCAGCCGCCTGATCCTGGCCTTCAGCCTCTCCTCCTGCTCTTGCCTCTCCTCGCTCAGCTTCTCCTTCTCTGCCAGATGCTCCCTCAGCTTTTCTTGCAGCAAACACTGCTGAGTCTCCTGGGAACTCTTGAACTTGACCTGAAGTGACCGGAAGGGAAACGGAAGCTGCGGGGACAGGCAAACGTCGGGGGGATCTCCACATCCTTCATGAACTGCTGCCTCCCAGGGCACCAGCTTTACACCAAACGTCCTTAAAAACACAGACTAGGTTCAGCTATTGGCGGGGAAGCCTTAGACTACAGTGGTTAAGAGTCAGACTCCGGCTCTGCACAGAACCCCAGCTCTGGAGGCTCCTGGATGCTTCCTTGCTTACAGCACGGAGTGCATAATAGGACCTACTGAGCTTAAAGCCATGCAAAGCTTCCAGCGCAGTGTTTGGGAAGCAGCAGGTGCTGGAATGCCTAGCTGTGTCGGTTACTCCAGCTTGGAGCCATCCAAGCCCTAGCTTCCCTCTAGGTTTGCTGCCTGCTTTTGTAAATAAAGTTTTATTGGGACAGAGCCACGCCCACATGCCCATTTACTCACACATTGTCTATGGCGGCTTCTGTTCTACCATAGCAGACGGAGCAAGGCCACCTGTGGTCAGCAGACCTCCTACACCTTGGACCCCAGACATATGGGCAGCAAATTCGAACTGCTGAATGCCACTAACGTTTGTGCCTGGTTATTATACAGTGCTGCTCCAGCCACAGCTGCAGGAGCGACACACTCCCTCAGGGTCCCTGGCTGCTGGCATTTCTCTTTCCTTTTGGTAATGTTGCTGTCTGTACTGCGAGTTGTTGTACTTCTTCCAGTGCACTTAAACTCACTGTTCAAGATCTGATGGTGTTGGGGTTGGCGCTGTGGCATAGTGGGTTAAGTTGCTGCCTGCAGTGTTGGCATCCCATTTGGTTTGAGACCCAGCTGCTCCACTTCCGATCCAGCTCTCTGCTATGGCCTGGGAAAGCAGTGGAGGATGGCCCAAGTCCTTGGGCCCCTGCACCTATGTGGGAGACCTACGTGGCTCCATTGCTGCCAACTGGGGAGTGAGCCAGAGGATAGAAAACCTCTCTCTCTGTGCCTCTCCTTCTCTCTTTGTATTACTCTGACTTTCAAATAAATAAATAAATCTTAAAAGAAAAGAAAAGAAAAAAAAAAGATCTAATGGTGGTAAGCTCCCAGGCATCGTGGTTAGCCCAGGATGCCAGACAGGGGGCAGCCTCTACCCTCCTGGGAGATTTTGGCCACATTGCCTGAATCTTTTTGGGTGCAAATGGAGAAATCATTTTTGCCTTTTGGGGAGTGCAGACTGAGCAACCAACAGAGGTAATGGGTTCAAGAACAGGGCACTGCACAAATGCCAACGCACAGACAAATGACAAGGTCGTCTCTGTCCATGCCTATCTGAGATAGTGTGATTGTACACGAGAAGAATATTGAATCGGAAATAAAGAAGAATGGGAAATAAACAAAGAATTACCTGAAGTTCCTGGGTCTGGCTCATAATTTTTTTGTAGTGGTCCAGAAGATAGATCAGATACAAAGAGAACCCTTCAAACAGAGAAGCAGGAAGGTCAGTGTCGGCTCCGTGCTGCTCCGTGCTTTCTGAGCAGTGTGACCAGAGCTGGCGGACAGGTGGATGGAGGCGGGGGTGGGGGGACAGGGATGGTGGGGGCGATGTTGTGCACAGCTGCCCACTTCCCACACCAGAGCGTCGGGGTAGAGGCGTCTCAGCACCTTTGCGCCTCTCGTCCAACTCCCTGCTAATGCACCTTCGAGGCAGCGGTGATGGCTTAAATGCCTGAGTTCCTGCCTCCCACATGGGCACTTGGGTGGAGCTCCTGGCTCCTGGCTTTGGCCTGGCCTGGCCCTGGCTGTTACGGACATTCGGGGAGTGAACCAGCAGTTGGACAATCTCTCTCTCTCTCTCTCTCTCTCTCTCTCTCTCTCTCTCTCTCTCTCCCTCCCTCCCTCCCTCCCTCTCTCTCCTGCTCTTTTGGTCTTTTCTTCTGTCACTCTGCTTTTTAAATAAATAAACCTTTAAAAAAAAAAGAGAAAGAGAATGCAGACTGCTATCCAACTTATGTTTTAAAAATGTGCTCAAATCCAAGTGTCTTTCTGGGGGTGGAAAGCAGAGACCCACAACAGAACGTATGTTTCTCACGTGCCTCCTGTGTGCAGGGCTCTGTGTGCAGTGTGGTTGCGGCACAAAGACACGCCCTCCAGGAGCTGACAGCCGAGTCTCAGAGACAAAGTTCATTTGTGTGAAACATGCAGTAGCGCCAGGCAGTGTGTGAGCGGCTGCCGAAGGCAACGGGGAGGGCGAGGGTCTCAGAGGAGGGAACGGTCATCACTTACTGGGGCAGGGGCATTGCTGAGCAGGTAGATGCAGAAAGTCGGAGGGGAGGGCATTTCATAAGAGGCTGTGGTTGGCTGAATCATGACCCACACAGTGTCCGGGTCCCAGTCCCTGCAGCCTGTGGCCAATAATTCACAGGGACAAGGGATTTTGCTGGTGGGAAGGAGGCTGGTGGGGCAGGGGGTGGTCTTGGGTTATCTGAGCAGAGATAATGTAGTCACCCATGTGGGTCCTTATCAGAAGGAGAAGTGGAGGTTTGACGGCAGAGGAGAAGGGGGTGTGATGGAAACACAGGGAGACTGAAGATGTTGCTGGCTTTGAAGGTGGAGGAAGGAGCCGTGAGCCAAGGGCTGCAGGGAGCGAAGCCGGAAGCTGCAAAGGCAGAGGAGAGGGCTCCCCCGCGGCCTTTGGAGGAGCTGCGCTGCTGACACCTTGACTTGAGCCCAGGGCAACTGAACTGGGAATTGTGGCTGCTGGGACCCAGTGTGCTGGCGCCGCAGGTGGAGGATTAGCCTATTGAGCTGCGGCACCGGCCCAGGGCTGATGATTTAAACTAGGCCTGGAGAAGCAGGCAGGGGTAAGAAGGAAGGAAGATAAAGGAGACCTTTTTAAGCTTTTTTTTAGGGGTGCCCCCATGGTCAGAGGAGGGAGAGGTTGGGGTGGGGTCAGAGGAGGGAGAGACAGCAGCTCCGTGGAGACCTGTTGACCTTGAGGGACTGGAGGGACTCTGGGAGAAGAGGTCCCTGCATAGTGGGACAAGCCTGGTTCAAGCCTGCCCTGCCCACCCAGGGTCTGTGTGCGAGTCAGGAAAGAGCCCCCTCCTCGTGCTAGACCTGCTGCCCCAGTGGGACTCCCTTAGGTGGGACCCCACCTGCTCTGCTCCTGGCAGCCTGCTGGTGGAAGTGTTTGGGCACTGCTGTGTAGGTAGAGCCGGGGGCACACTAGAGGCAGAGAGCTTTCTCCTGGGAAAGGGGCAAGAAGGAGGATGGAGGAATGCATTGGAGAAAACACTCATGTCCGGGGCGGGACTTAGCGAAGGGGTTGCAGGAAACAGTGGGAGAAGAGCAGAGGGAGGCGGGGCGCTCCAGGTCCCAGGGATCCAAGGGGAGAGGACTTCAGAAAGAGAACAAAGGGACTGGCACTGTGGCGTAGCAGATAAAGCCCTGGCCTGCAGTGCCAGCCTCCAATGTGGGTGCTGGTTCATGTCCTGGCTGCTCTACAATCCCGCTTCCTGCTAATGGCCTGGGAAAAGCAGCCGAGGATGGCCCAAGTGCTTGGTCGCTTTCATCCATTTGAGAGACAGGAAGAAGCTCCTGGCTCCTGGATTCACCCTGGCAATTGTGGCCATTTGGGGAGTGGACCAGCGAATGGAAGATCTCTCTCTCTCCCTCTCCCTCTCCCTCTTTCTCTCCCTCTCTTTATAACTCTGCCTTTCGAATAAACAAATAAAAGACAGAGAACCGAGAACCTTGGGTGGGCCTGGGAGAAGCCAACGTTGGGAAAGATAGTAGGGGAGGGGCTGTCAGCACAGCAGGGGGCCTTGCCCATTACTGGGCAGGGGAGGAAAAGAGGTCAAGACAGAGCAGGACACTGGCAATGACCAGCGAGGGTGCAGCACTTCTTAGGGCCGGAGGCGGTGCTGGGAGTGAGAGCAGGAGGAGGAGCAGAGGTTCCAAGATGGCAGCAGCGTCTTGAAGGGCATGTCTGATGGCCAAGGGAAGGAGCTCAGGGGGCCAGAAAGGCTGCAGACACCAGGGAAAGGAGGTTACCACACAGGGGCTCCTGTGCACTGGGGAGGAGGTGGCCCCGAGGGAGGGGGAAAGAGACGGGGAAGACCGGACTAGGGAGAGCAGGGAACAGTCACGCATTCTCGTGCCATTGGCCTTGATCTCTGACAAACAAGGTTCTGAGAAGCTCCAGAGAGCGATTAGCGACATGGTGGTAACAGGTGCAGAGTATGAAGTACGTGTGGGGCGCCGCTGCCACGCCAAGGGTTTTACGCAGTTTTTCTATGCGTCCTCATTCACCTTTCCAGGGGCAACCATTAGGTAGGAAGTTAGAAATCAGCCTATGAATGCGAGAGAGGGGCCTGAGGAAATCGCACACTTCAAAGTCTTGTCCAGACCCTGATGACCCTCCAGGTGGTCCCAGCCCTGCCCCCACAGGAAAGCTCCCTCCTCAGCACCCAGTGGGTTACCTGGCCGGATAGCACTGCACAGTAAAACCTCTACGTTCTCCTCCAAGGTAGCACCCTAGGGAAGCCCCTTGGCCCGCACCAGCAGGGCTCCCTCCTGTCCGATTACACCAGTGGTAAGCCCAGGGAGGAATTTCCTAATTTACACTCAGGCAACCCGTTGTCCTGGAGGAGGAGGGGGGGAGGAGAAACCTGGGCCCCTCCCCCTTAGGCGTCCCAAATCTAAACAAAGACTGTCCCTGAGCCGCCCGCCTGGCCTGCAGGTGTGTCCTCTCCATTCCCCCACGTAACCTGCTCTCCCCCAGTCTGAGTGACTGGGCACTCTCTCCCTGTCCTGTTCTGATGGATGCCCCGTCCCCTATAAAACCTCGCTACCTTGCTCTCTGCCTGAATTCTTTCTTGGGTGAAGACAAGAACCCCATGACCACTTCTGTCTGGTGACAAAACCATGAAAACTCCCTCCGGGTAAGCAAGAGGGCAGGTGAGCAGAGTCTGTCCTGTCTTTCAAAGGTTGCAGGCTTCGGGGGAAAGGGTTGGTATAGCCACTGTCAAGCAAGCCTCAGGAGGGACGCTCTTCAAGGACACCAGGGGGCAGGGAGCCTCTGGCCTGGCTGCCGTGAGCTTGGACTGTGTTGAGCTATTGCTTTGAACTCAGTTAGGATGCATCTGGGATTGCAAAGCTGCAACGTGTGGCCCAGGAACCAAGGGGAGGGGTCGAGTTGTGGGTGTGATACAAAGAAGTTAAGGGGATGGGGGGGGGGTGCCTGGGTGCTGAAGGGCGCGGGGCGGGTCTGATGGTGTTTGTAGATTAGCTGTCATCATGATGTGACTTTGCTCCTTGGGAAAAGGGCCAAGTCTTGATTACATAGCTGGCTACAGAAGTCCTGTGTGTTCCTTACAGGAACCCAACCATGGAGAAGTCCACGATGTGCAAAGTGCTTGTGGCTGAGTCCTCAGGGCACTGCACAGCGGCTGGCACACAGTAGACCCTCAGTAAACACCTGTTGCAGATCCCCTGGGATCCCACCCTGCTGGGCTAACCCTCTCTACCAGTTTGATGACTTTTTCTCCAGGTTTTACTTGATGTGGTATACTGACACTTGGAAAAGCAAAAAATGACAGCACACTATGCTATTGTATTGCAACTTGCCATGTTTTCATCTAAAGATACTTTGTAGCCTGGTAGTTGGGAAAGAGCAGTTTTCCATGGGGGGGGGGGAGCCTTTTATTTGCAACAGTGTTGCAGAAATAGATCTCAGCTGCTGAGATTGCAGAGGGAAGTTTGCAAAGTCCTTTCTTTGCCTTATCCAAGGAAGCCTACGAGACCAGGGAGGGCGGTAGGCAGCTGACTTTCAAGGTTCCCATCTCTCCCACTAGACCTCAGCAAATCCTCTACCAATCAGAGAGCTGGGAGTAACACGCACTGGTACTGTACAGGCTCCACCCAGGAACGTGCGAAGACGTCACCCAACGATACTTCCAGTAGTTTCCCTCTGCGTCTATGTGGCCTGGATTCCCCCTGGGAAGATTATTTTAGAATTTACAAACCCAGCTCATTCTGTGCGTTCTATCTCTTAGGAGGAAGTTCTAAAGGGCAGATCGCCTGGTAGTGCAGAGAAGGGGCATTGAGGTCAGGGCCCCTGGATTAAGTCCCGGCTTTACCACTTGAGTTGGGACACGAGGCCCATCGTCACGATTCTAAGGCCTAGACAGGGCTTTTCCAGCTTCATGCTAGCTGAGTCCTCCTGGCTAAGTAGACCCCTCTGGCTGCCGAGGGAAGAGGGGGGTGGGTTCTGGATAAAGCCCATGCACAAGGGCTCACCGGCTCAGGAACCATGGCACATGCATGTCTCCCACCCCTCTGTCCACACCCAGCCCTATGAGATGTTTTGCTTGTTGTATAAACAAGTACACAGAGGCACAGAGACGTGGAGGAATTTGCTCACATGACTAGCAAGTGCACAGTCAAAATTCAAGACTTGCAGTCGCTTTCCAAACCCGAACTCCAAACCACTGCACGGCAATGCTGGGGCGGGGTGGGGGCGGCTCTGGGTGGTCTGGTTTCAATGTTGCCCACCACAACTAAGCCAGATGCTCAGGGCGTTTGGGGGGGGGGCTTTCAGGGTTAGTTGGGACTGAGTGAGGCCACGAGGGCAACACTAACATAAGAAGAGAGGGCCCTGACTTAGTGACTTGCTCTGTCTCTCCACCTGACGGTCTCTGCCACGACACGACCCAGCAGAAAGGTCCTCACAAGAGGCAAGGCAGATGTTGGTGCCACGTCCTTGGACTTCCAGAACTGTGAGCTAAATGCAACTCTTTTCCTTCTAAGTCACCCAGCCCCAGGCGTTCTGTCACAGCCACAGAACACAGCCCACAGCCCTGGCTCTGGCGCAGCACACGGATGTGGTGTGATCTGCCTTAGGGAATGAAAACTCTTAGCTCCGCCTCTGCCCAGGTTAATGCCAGGCCCTGTCCTTGCTGGATAAGAGGATGAGCGGGGGTCACCGAGAAAGCACGGGCATTAGGGTCCCGAGGACCTTGCTTTGAGTCCTGACCTTCCCATGTCCCAGCTCTGTGACCTCGGGCAAGTTTTTCAACACAGCTGAGCCTCAGTCTCCTTGTTTTCAAAAGGAAGACAGTGATGGCATCTCCCTCACCCTGGGGGTCGGAGGATGACAGCACGCAGCACACGGTGAACCTCACCACTGTGGACAGTACCCAGGAGGAGCGACATCACCCGCAGTGTCTACCCCGGCCTTAGGAACTGGGAGCGCAGAGGCCCTAGGGAGTGCTCGCGGATGAGTGTTCAGACAGGCCAGGGCCCCGCTGTGGTCTCGGTCATGTGAGGCACCCGTGTCACCTGATCCTGGTCAAAGAATCACAACAGCTCCCAGCATGGAATTCCCATTCCTAAAATGAGTTCTCCCAGGGATGAATTGAGATAATGTAGATAAAATGCTGAGGATGGTGTCTAAGATATAAGTACTCAATAACGAATGATGGCTAGCGTGGTCATCATCTTCATCATCCCTCATCTCCATCATCACCATCCTCCTCCTCCTCCTCACCACCACCATCACCACCACCACCATCATCATCACCACCACCATCACCATCACCACCACCCTCATCTCCACCATCACCACCACCATCATCATCACCATCACCACCACCACCATCACCAGTTGCACCAACACCCCCTTCCTCCCCCATTGTGTGGCTGGTTCTGTGCTAGGAATTAGAAAGAGAGAACTTGGAGAATCCTCTAGCTCATCCCATTTTCCCACTTTTTTAGCCATTTGGAGCCTTGCCCTAACATTGCTTACATTAGAGGAGAAAATGCCATTACGATCAGCCCCCTCTCCTGTCAACTGGACAAAGGACGGGCCGTCCTCACTAGCCTTTCTGTTGCTTCTCCTGGTTATCTTTGTCCTGACCTTTTTTTTTTTTAATTTTTGACAGGCAGAGTGGACAGTGAGAGAGAGAGACAGAGAGAAAGGTCTTCCTTTGCCGTTGGTTCACCCTCCAATGGCCGCCGTGGCCGGCACGCTGCAGCCGGTGCACCGCACTCGTCCGATGGCAGGAGCCAGATGACAGGTGCGTTTCCTGGTCTCCCATGGGGTGCAGGGCCCAAGCACCTGGGCCATCCTCCACTACACTCCTGGGCCACAGCAGAGAGCTGGCCTGGAAGAGGGGCAACCGGGACAGAATCCAGCGCCCCAACCGGGACTAGAACCCGGTGTGCTGGCGCCGCAAGGCGGAGGATTAGCCTGTTGAGCCACGGCGCCGGCCTGTCCTGACTTCTTAGAATGAACTGGCTATGATCACAGAACGTGGGCTCGAGGCCACCGCGTCCCCAGCGGCCACACCCTGGGACACTCTTCCAGGAGACAGCAGCAGGAGAAAGGGGGCCTGCACTGTGGGAACACTGCGTCCTTTATCTCATTCTCTTAGATCCCCAGCACACGGTCACATGGGAAGGAATTCTGCAGACGCCTGCCTAACGTTGCTCAAAGCCCATGAAGTTGGGAGACAGGAAAAATGGCGGGTCTGAGAAATGCATTTGAGCCTTCCTGGAACTCCACAGCCACATTTGTAGAGGGCAATGCGTGACTGGGCTTAGACAGGGCTGCAGTGCACAGTAGAGGTCTCATCAGTGGAACCAGGATGGGGCGCACACAGCTGGGCCCCCTATCACCAGGGGAGAGACCACTGTCTCTGCTTTAGCTCCAGTCTGGAAGAACAAGACGACTCTGGCCCCTGCCTTTATGTTCGCTCGACACTCAGCAGTGATCGCAAGAACAGAAACCCTGCAGCAGGCAGCCCCTGACCCGAGGGGTGCCCACCAGCCCTGCTTCCCCACACCCTGGCCCGTGTCCCTCCCACTTCTCTGTGCTGGATGACAAAGGCAGGCCCTACATAAAGATTAACCTTCTTTTTGATCTCTCTCTCTCTCTCTCTCTCTCTCTCTCTCTCTCTCTCTCTCTCCTGTTACACAGCTTCCCACCACCTTCTGGATTTCTTTGAAGACATCCTGGCTGGGGATGCTGCAGCACCAGAGTTGAAAATAACTCCTCTCTTCTCATTCATTGCTGCGAGAATGTCAGGTTCTCGTTCCCTCAGCCTCTCTGCAGGGCGAGTTGGCAAGAAGCAGCCACAGTCTTCCACGTGCTGGCGCCTCCTCCGGCGGTGGCCCTGGCTCTCTCCCTTCTCACTCGATGCTTCCTCCTAAGTGACTACATTCACATCCGTGCACCTGTGCATCCATGCATCACCTGCCCAGTGGCACATGCTCGTCGCCCAGCCAGACACCCAGGGCGACCCTGCCTCTGGACACCTCTGCTGGGGTCTCGGAGGCACCTCATACCCATCTCCCCCTGCATATCTGGTGCTCCTCACTTTGCATATTAATGAGGGAGCAGCATCCGGTCTCTACACACGCCAGGCTCCCAGAGGCCATGTAGACCCCTTCCTCCCTGTCACTTCCCTTCCAGCCGCCCCAGTTCCACTGCAGAGGTGTGGTGGAGTTCCCTCTTCTCTGCCCCCAACTCTCTCCCTCCACCCCAATCCCTGCCCTTGGGTGCCCTCTGCCATCCCCAGGGGAGCCTCTCACTGGCTCTGGGGCTCCAGGCTGGCTGCCTGCCAGGGCACTTTCCACAGGTGACCGCTGATGCTCCTAAGATGCAAACCTGTCCCATCAGCCCTGACTGGAAGCCTTCTGTTGGCTCCTCGCTGCTCTTTGGTGGCATTTCTGCCCCAGGGCCCTAGAAGTGCACCCATGTGCAGCCCCTGCCAGCCTCCCCACCTCCACACTTGCCCCAGCTCTTTCAGCCCCTGGTGCTCCCCTTACTGACCCCACCACCAGATGGCACCCTTTGCCCAGAATGCTCTCCCCTCCCCTCTTTGTGCAACAACTCCTATGCATCCTGCAGAGCCCTGCCTTCCCCGACCAGGTCAAGATGCTATGCCTCACTGCAGTTGTCTCCATCCAAATTTTATATTTGGGTGATTTTTTGTTAGATTAATGCCCAACCCACTCCTCCCCCAAGGCCATAAGCTCTAGGAAGTGCCCATTTAAAATTATTATTTAATTTTTTCAAAATTAAAATATTTATTTATTTGAAAAGCAGAGAGACAGGCAGCGATCTCCCATCTGCTAGTTCACTTCTCAAACAGCTGCAATAGCCAGGGCTTATCCAGACCGAAGCCAGGAGCCCAGAGCTCCATCTGGGCCTCCCACGTGGGTGCCAGGAACCCTGCTGCTTGAGCTGTCGTCTGTGCCCCCAAAGGTGTGTTCTGTGCCGGACGCTATTCTAAGTCCTTTGTGTGGATCAATGCCACCACTGTAAAGAGGTGGGTGCTCCTCATTCTACCCATTTACAGGTGTGGAAACTGAGGCCCAGTCACTTGCCCAGCTATCTGCACAGGAAGATGCTTTGGAAGCTACAAAATCCAACAGCACTTCCTGTGTGACATGGGCACGAGCAACACTTCTTTAAATTTTTTTTTGTTAGGGGCCGGTGCT
Organism: Sylvilagus bachmani; assembly: GCA_015711505.1. Classification (NCBI taxonomy): domain Eukaryota; kingdom Metazoa; phylum Chordata; class Mammalia; order Lagomorpha; family Leporidae; genus Sylvilagus; species Sylvilagus bachmani. The sequence continues at coordinate 9,114,598 of CM027388.1, read as the reverse complement.
GTGGCGCAGCAGGTAAAGCCATGGCCTGCAGTGCCAGCATCCCATATGGGCACTGGTTCAAGGCCCAGCTGCTCCACTTACGATCTTGCGCTCTATTATAGCCTGGGAAAACAGTGGGAAGACTGCCCAAATCCTTGGGCTCTGCACCCATGTGGGAGAGCCGGAAGAAGCTCCTGGCTCCTGGCTTCATATCAGAGCAGCTCTGGCCATTGAGGCCAATTAGAAAGTGAAGCAGTGGATGGAAGATCTCTCTCTCTCTCTCTCTCTCTCTCTCTCTCTCTCTCTCTCTCTCTCTCTCTGCCTCTCCTTTTCTTTCTGTGTAACTCTGACTTTCAAAGAAATACATAAATCTTTTTTAAAAATAAATTGTCCTTTGTCCTCGTCAATGTCATTTTTCTCCAGGGATCACGTCCCACGTGTGTATTTTTTAAGGAAAGTCCTTTCTCAAGTGAAGAAGCTGAACGAGTCTGGGGAGGGAAACCCTTGGCCGCAGCCCCGCCAAGCCCTCCCGCCAGGTGTGCCCGCGCAGGAGGATTCAAGGAGACATTTCAGAGAACCTTGGTCGGAGCTGGGTGGCTGGATGCCGAGGTCCCGGAGGAGCTGCTCCGTCTCCTCCAGCCAGGACAGCGAGAGGCCCAGGATGTCCCGTGTCACCTTCTGGAGCCCCGACACAGGCGGGCTCACCTGCAGCTGTTGCAGGAGGGCCACCTCCTTCTTCAGGTCGCTGCTGCGACAGGACGTTTTCATACAAGCCTGGAGAGAGGGGGAGAGAGTGAGAGCGAGAGGGGGAGGGGAGGGAGGGGAGGGGGGAGAGAGGGAGGGGCAGAGGAGAAGGAGGAGGAGGGGAAGGGGAGGGGGAGTGGAGGGGAGAGGGAGGGAGAGGT
>CM027388.1:9084188-9113614 GCA_015711505.1 Sylvilagus bachmani | reverse complement strand
AGAGAGAAAGAGAGGGGGAGAGAGAGGGAGGGGGAGAGAGGTAGGGAGAGGGAGGGAGAGAGAGAGGGAAGGAGAGAGGGAGAGGGAGGGAGAGGTCGTCACGAGGAGCCCAGGCCCGTGACATGCACAGTGCCCAGGGCACCGGTGGGGAGCTGTGTTTGTAGCCTAGGCAGGAAGCCAGCCTCCTGGGAAGGCCCAGTTTTAGGGAAAAAAAATTGGTGGCGGGGGGGGGGGGGACTTTTTTTTCACTTTGATTTGGACTTCCAGTGATCAAAGCCAACCCAGTTTTTAGCGAGATGCGATCCCACAGCCAAACCGCCCCGGACAATTTGGCCGACTTCTGCTCATCAGAATTCGTGCCGAGATGCACGCGCAAGCCGGCCAGAAATGTGGTTTCCTGATTTTTTGGCCCGAGTGCTGACGTCCAGTGTTTGCACAGACTCCCCAAATAGCAGCTGCTGATTTCCAGAGAAAGCAGAAGCAGCTGTGGGCTGCGATGAGCCACACTCAGCCTGGGGGTCAGTCTGGGGGCGCAGGGGTGCAGCCAGACCCTCCGATCCCTACTCCCGGCCAGAGTCAAAGTCAGTGGGTGGAAACAGTGCAAATAAAGAGCAAGAACATATCTTTGGCTTTTCTGGAAATAACACAGGGACTTTTTTTGTTCTTTGCTGGGACCACAGGGTTCCCACGGTCAGTACGGTCGCCCCTCAGTATCTGCGGGGAGGGGTGGGACCCCTGTGGACACCAGTATCCACAGATGTTCAAGTCCCTTGTGTGAAGTGGTGTGGAAGCTGCATGTATCTACACACACCTGCTACATACGTGCTCTTAGATCACCTGCGGTGCCTAGTGCAACAGGAGCGCTCTGTCCATAGCTGCCGCTCTGTATTGCTTAGGGAGCAGTGACGGGAAAAGTCTGCCCGTGGTCGGCACAGGTGCACTTTTTTCTGAGCAGGGCCACTCTGTGGTTTATGGCCAGGCACAGACTCTGCAGGTGCAGACCTGTGGGTGCCGAGGGCCGGAGGCCGGAAGAGAGGAGGCTCAGGCATCGCTCCTGGGCTTTGCCAAGTTCACCTGGGAGGGATTTTTTGAGGTCCCCTTGTTCTCTGCTCTGCAGCAGGAGAAAAGGTGGCTAAGGAAGCAGAGTATTTCTGCCCAGGAGGGCCCACGGAAGCTGGACCGTTTCCCCAGGAAGTAGCATAGGAGGAGACGAAGCGCACACCCGCGGGAGGCCCGGCGACGGCACCTGACAGCCGTCCAGCGACGCCTTCAGCTTCTCCACGTTCTCTGTCGTCTCCTCGTGCCGGGAGTGGCTGAGCTGCGTCTCCTTCTGCAGGTTCCACCGCTTCTGCTGGAAGTTAATGTTGTCCTCCGTGACCTGGGCGATCTTCTCTATCAACTGGCGAGAATCAGAGGAAGCAAAGAGGTGGTCACGCAGGCAGGGGGCTCTGGGCCAGGGGGGACCCCTAAAGGCCCCGGCTGGGCAGGGCAAGAGCGGAGGGAGGGCCTGGGTGAGGAGAACTTGGGTCTGGGGGCCAGGATGTGACTCCAGGAGCAGGGATTTTTCTGAGGAGCCCGAGGTCTGCGCTGTCGCCCCGAGTCTGCCCTGGGGCAGGGACTGGTCAAGCCTGGTGTTATGGGAGCATCGACAGAAGGCCCGGCCTCTCACCCCGACAAGGGCAGCCCCTGGCCTTGACGCAGAGGACAAGCAAGGGGAGCATTAAAAGGCGACGGTCCTGCGAGGACCCAGGACAGGCGGCCCCTTCCTCCCGGGGCCAGCAGAGGGCAACGGCACACGGCTGGTGGCCAGAAGCGAGCCTGGCAGCCTGGATTTGACTTTGGCAGCCACGTTTCAAGGGCTTTTTCATGGCTTTTCCTTGGGAAGCCAGGAAATCCCATGAAACCAAAACACGTCTTTCTGGTGTAGCAACAGTGTGAGAAATCCGGGCCACCAACACAAACAGAAGCATCTGCTGTGAGGTCTGGCGTCCGCATCTCCCGAGAAGGGAGCGAAGGGAGGGAGTCGCCGGCTCTGGGGGTGGGAGAGCGGCACGGACCTGCTGGTCGGTGATGGGCTTGTCCTGGAAGGGCTTCACACGGCCATAGGTCGCCTTGATGATCTGGCTTCGGAAATGCTCCAGCTATGGCACAAAGCGAGGGTGGAGGCATCAGTAGGGGCGTGGGGGGGGCAAGTGGGGGTGTGGCCAGGAGGAACCACCCAGAAGGGTCTGCATGCCCCAAAGGTCTTTGCGTGTTATTCAAAGCTGCACCCGCGCCGGAAGTGGTGGTGCCCACAGAAGAACAGGGGACAGAGTGTTTTAATTACTTCTTAGGCAGGCTCGCCTAGTCCCACCAAGGCGCGTGGTCTCTCCCTGCGCCCCTCAAATATGTCTCCAGCCCTCAGAAGAGCCACTTGCTGCCAGTTATCCAATGGGAAGTCTGGGGCCGGGAGCACTTTTCTTAATTGCTAAGCCAGCACCAGACTGTGAAATAAATATTGAGGCTGTCGGCCCTGGGGAACTAGGTAATCAGCGAAGGTGCCTGCTGAGAGAAGGCGGCCGCCGTAGGCTGTGCGAGTCCCGAGGACGCTGTCCCCTGTATTCACTGTGTGTCCCTGGAGCCTGGCTCGGGGCCTGGCACACAGCAGGCACTCAGCAAACACTCCCCGAATGGCCGGACGCAGCCACAGCTGTGAAAGTCACAGATCCCGGTGATGACTTCCTGGGTCCTGGTGTGTCCAGATGCAGGTGGACGAGGCAATGCAGTCACACAAAGCCGGGGCTTAGGAACTCCAAGTCCAGGGTGTCTGGGTTCCACCAGGAGCCAGAGGCCGAGAGGCCCAGCTTCCTCTGGGAGCTCACCAACCCAGAGGCCCTGGGCCTGGGTTTGGGTCTACTGGCCAACTGAGGTCACGAAACTCAGCAATGCAGAGGCAGGAGCGGCCCCAAAGGCCAGAGAGGCAAGGGGAAGTCAGACGTCCCAGCCCAGAGGCGTCTTCGGCACACTCGGGGTTCGGGGAAAGCAGTGACCGTCCCAAGGGCCTCTCTGGGTCACCCTGAAGGGGGCCAGCCAGCGCCATGGAGACGGAGATGATCCAAGCTCCGCCCTGGTCCTGGGGCCGAGGGAGGGTCCCAGCTGCCCCAGGAGTGGTCACGTACAGAGGCCCTGTGAGCGATGGTTCCCCTGTCGCTGGAAGCTCCCCAGAGGACCAACTGCCCAGGGCGGGAGGGCCAGGTCCTTCTGGGCTGGGATGGGCGGGCTTGGTGGCAGATGCCAGCCTTGGTGCCCCCCTGAGTCCAGGCCTGGGGGAACCACGCTTACAGGGCTCCTCCCAGGCGACCTCTGCTCAGAGCCGACCTGAGCACCACGGCCCTTGGCAAGGGGCCCAGGCCATGCCCTCAGGTCAGGTGTGTGTTGGGGTGCAGATGGCAGAGATGAGGAGGTGGCCCGGGGCCACAGGAGAGGCAGAGACCTGCATGCTTTCCGTCCCTGACAAGGGGCTGGCACCTGTGGGAGAGCCGTGGCCGTGGTGACCAAAGCTGCCCAGGGGCTGGTGCTGCCCTCAGCCGTGGGCGCCCTGAGTGCCGGCAGTGTGGGGCCCTGGTCACACAGCCTGGTGACGGCTGGGACGGTGGCAAATGCAGGCTCTGGGAGACATACTGGGTGGCAGGGTGGGGTGGGGATGGGGGTATTTTCAGGACCATGATTCTTAACTGTTCTGGGTGGTTCCCAGACCCCTCTGAGAATTTAATGAGTGACAGTGTAGACATCAAAGTATACAGAAGTCAAAAGCATACAGGTACACACATACACACACGTGCACACATACATGTGCACATACACAGGCACCAACACGCGCACCCACACATGTACACACATGTGTGCTCACATGCACACACACATGCACATACACACAGAATGTTCCGTGGAGCCCTGGGGCCACAGTTGCCAGGAGAGAGCCCCCACGGAGCAGTCCTCAGCAGGCCCCAGTCCTCAGCAGGCCCATGTTCCACCCAGGCCTGCTTCCTGTCCCGGTTTCCTGTTTGCTCGCTCTCAGCCTTGGGGGAAGTCTCTCCAGCCATTGGAGGAGTGGCCCTGCCCGGGCCGCCCCCAGTGTGAACCCTGCCTGCTCCCGGGTTGATGCTCTAAGGAAAGCCCTGTTTGCTCCTTGACTGTGACTGTGACATCTGCAGGGGCCCAGGGGACGAAAGACCACGGTAAATGTCAGAGCCAAAAATATTAGGGAGAAAGTTCTAGAAGCACATGTAGTCTGGGGCTCAGCAGAGGCCAGAACTGGCTGCCTGGCCAAGCTCTCAGGCCCCTGAGAATGGGGACCTCGTTGGTGATGTCCCCGGGGCTGGAAGCCCATGTCCCCATGGTCACGGGGGGATCAGGCCACATCTACCTCCCCCATGCCTGCTTGGGAGCACACAACCCTTGGGGAGGGGCCGTGAGGGGCTCTGAGCCTACCTGACCTACTGCCCTCTCCAGGTTGGTTTTAATGAGGCTCTCTCTGTTCCCCATTTCTTGCAGCTGAAGCAGTTTCCTTCTCGAATCTTCCTGAAGCTTCTCTTCAACCTGGAATGAGCACGAAAGCTGCTAATGGGCTCTGGGGACGTCCCGCTAGGAGGTCCAATGGCCACGGTGGGGGCCCAGAGGGGTAGGGGCAGCTGTCCCCATGCGCTGGGGTCACAGGCCTGCACAGGGTGGGTGGGGAGGGAGTCACCACCTCCTGAGTGGGGAGGGCCAGCCCCTGCCCCTTGGGCTTGGCCATGTTTGTCTAAGCCCAGCTCAGTCCCTAGCCGTATGGCACTGGGCAAGTGTCTGCACTGGCCTGGGGCTCAGCGGCCGCAGGACCTGCCCCGCCGTCACTGGGGGAGTGGAGGAAGTGTAGAGCAGGGGCTGGTGCTGTGGCACAGCTGATGAGGCTGCCACTTGCGACTCCAGCATCCCATGGAGGAGTGAGAATTCAAACCCCAGCTGCTCCTCTTCTGACCCAGCTCCCTGCTAATGCACCTGGGGAAGCAGCAGGCGGTCCGAGTACTTGGACCCCTGCCGCCCCTGTGGGAGACCTGGATGGAGTTCCAGGCTCCTGGCTTCGGTCTGCTCTGGCCCTGGCTGCTACAGCCCTTTGGGGGAGTGAACCAGCAAATGGAAGATCTCTCCCTCTCTATTGCTCTGCCTTTCAAATACATAAAGCTATTAAAAATCATATTAAGTGCCAGCACCTTGTCAGGACTCTGCAAATGTGTTAGGCATTGTTGTCACCGATATGAGGCCAAAGGGGACCCCCCCACATACACTTTGCAGTGTCTTTCTAATACTATAAATAACCAGCTTGGTAAATGGTACCATGGGGTTTGTTATTGTGTAATGATACATTGTAATGCTACTGCTGGGTGTATTACCATCCTTTCCGCTTCTAGCAAACTCACCGACGCAAAGCAGTCTGCAAACTTGCTGAGCGATGGCTGCTCAAGGATTATTTCAACCGGCCCAAGAGGCTCCTGAAGCCGGAAGCCCTGCTGCTTACTCTCCCTTGCCTGGCCATAGACACTGCGGGGAGCTAGGGTGTGTTCCGTGCTGCCCTCTGCTGGCCGCTATGCAGCTCAGCTCCTTTCTGAACAATGACCTTTGTTCCAGCACCTGCTGAGCCAGGGCCCCGCCCCAGCAGGAAGCCACCACCCCTCCTGAGTGCAAGGACTGGGGGCCAAAACAAATCCACAAGCTGTGAATTAGGGGGCTGGAGAGGGGCCACACAGACACAATTTTAAAAATCCAGAGTGCAGGCAGCTCCTGTGGGCTGTGGCTCCCTCACTGGACAACCGTCCCCAGCCTCACTGCTTCCCTAGGCCATCCCTGCTCCTCATCCCAGCAAACGGCCTCCCTGTCCCCAAACCTCAGCCCAGGGCCATCGTCAGCCGCTCCAGGGCTGGCAGTCCTGTTCCGCAGGGCATGCCCTCCTGGGGATAGACTGGGTGCCCACCGAGAGCCCCTGGCCTCCTTGCCTCTAACATAGTTCCTCCAGGACCTCCGCCGAGGCCCTGGGGGATTTACTGAGCCCAGAGCCTTGCTGTCTGGGAGGACTAGCTGCTATGATGGAAACGCCCCTCTGTGTGACACGGCGACCACGGCCACTTGGACCTGCTGAGCTCTTGAGCATAGCCAGCATGGCCGAGGAACCGGATTTTAAATTTCTTTGAGCTCAGATTTCCACAGTCGCGCGAGGCTGGTGGCTATGCCACAGCAACTGGGGTGGTTTTGCCACTTGTGGACTATGTGGTTGCAGGCCATGCGCTTCACTCTGAGCCTTGATTCTGTCCCCTGTGAGGTGGGCATCATAATTTCTAGATCACACAGATGCTGTGGAGACGAAAAGAGAGGACACGCTTGGTGCACGGCTGAGACGTGGGAAGTTATAGCTGTCGTTTTCACCGCCGTTCTTGGTCATGGGTTCGTCCTATCCATGCCTGTTCAGAAACCTTCAGGAGCTCCTCACTGCCGGTGCCGTACGTAGGCAGCCAGGCGCCAGCACCAATGGAAAACACCAAGCCCCAGACTGATCCAAGAGCCCGCAGGCACTCCACACACGACAAATCACCACGAATCCACACCCAGACAAGTCACAACAGAGCTGCCAGGAATCTAAGGAAAGGAAGATCTTAACAGCCAGCGCAAAAAAGTTCCACAATGATGCAATAGTTAGGCTTATAACTTACTTCTTTTTAAAAAATATTTATTTATTTGAGAGTTAGAGAGAGAGAGAGAGAGAGAGAGAGAGAGAGAGAGGTCTTCCATCCACTGGTTCACTCCCCAAATGGCTGCAACGGCCAGAGCTGGGCTGATTCGAGGCCAGGAGTCAGGAGCTTCCTCTGGATCTCCCACATGAGTGCAGGGGCCCAAGGACTTGGGCCATCCTCTACTGCTTTCCCAGGCCACAGCAGAGAGCTGGATCGGAAGTGGAGCAGCCGGGACTTGAAACGGCGCCCATATGGGATGCCAGTACTGCAGGCAGAGGATTAACGTACTGTGCCACAGCACTGGCCCCAATAACTTACTTCTAAGTAGAAGCCAGGCAGAGCCAAAGACAATCAAGTGATGTACTGGGTGCCGTATAAAATGTGCCATCCCATGGGCATGGGTGTGTGGCGCAGTGGCTAAGTCACTGCTTGGGACATCTGCACCGCGTATCGGAGTACAGGTTCAGGTCCTGGCTGCTCTGCTCCTGACCTAGCTTCCTGCTAATGTGCAATCTGGAGGCAGCAGGTGATGGCTCAGACACTTGGGCTCCTGCCGTGTAATTGAGAGCCAGGGTGGAGCTCCTGGCTCCTGGCTGTGGCCCAGCCCAGCCCTGGCTGTGTGGGCCTTCGAGGAGAGAACCCGCAGATGGAGGATCTTTCCTTGTACCTCTTAAACAGAAGGTGAGTAATAACTAAAACAAAAAAAATGATGGTGAACATAGAATCTAATACTCAGAATGTGTTTTAAGAATGAGAGGTAAACATAGGCATTTTCCAGACACAGGCACACACACACACACATGCACACTCACACAGGCACACAATGCACACACACATGAACACACACACACGCATGCAGACATGCCCCTAGAGAACGTTCCGCCAGCAGTCACGTGGAGGACACATTAAGGGTCATCCCCAGGCAGGAGAACCACAGTTTCCAGTGGCCACTGTGGAAGATGTACCAGTGGGATGTGGATATGGGCCTCAGGTACAGAGAGACATTTAGGTGGAGCAAGTGAAGTCAGTGTCGTGTCCACAGCCATCGTGTTGCCGTGTTCGCAGGGAGTACCGGGGTTTGGCACACGGACAATGCACACGGGAATCTTCACAGTAACCACGAAGGGGGCGGCAAAGGAGAGCAAAGTTTCCCAGCTGACACAGAGGGAACGGAGTGAATCAGAGAATGCAGGCTAGCACAGCAGGTACAACTGACGAGGGGCAAGATGGGAAATGGAAGCCTTGATATTCCAGCAATGACGTTGTCCAGAGATGGACAGACACCACCAGTGCTATGAACAAGCCACCATTTAAACTCAGAGGTAGAGGAAGACAGGCTATGAAAATCCTAATGAAAATCAAGCTAGCGTAGCCAATGGGGTCATACCAGTGACAGAGACTTAAAGGGGAGAGTGCCACAAGAGACGAAGGGGGCGTCTCGCGACAGCCAAGTTGGGAGTCGATGGGAGGCATTAAGACCATAAACTTATACGCACTTAGTAACTAGCCTGAAAATATGTAAAGCAAAAATTGAGGATACTAAAAAATGACATAGACCAACCCACAATCACAATGGGCTTAAGAAATGCCTCTCTCATGACCGGCAGAGTACACAGAAAATCAGTAAGAGCAGCTGAGTTTTGAATATCGTCGGCACCAGTGACTTCAGGGCCACATGCAGAATGTTACGGCCATGACCACGCAACACATACAGGTGGAGCCGACACCGACACACACACGGCCTGGAGTGAGTCTCACTAGCAACAAAGGATGCAGACCACAGAGAACATTCTCAGGCCACAGTAAGGATGTCAAGGACAAAAGGAAACCAGACAGCGCCTCATGTGTTTAGAAATCAGGAGACAACTTCAAAATGACTCTTGGGTCAAAGAAGAAATCAATAATGGGGTTTGGAAAACGTTTTGACCTGATGGAAACACTAAGTATTGGAATGTGTGGTGTGCAGCTAGGGCCTTGCCAGGGGAAGATTCATAGCCCAGACAGTAGTTTGATTCCATGGTCCTAACTACAACTATGCCAATAAAATATACACCAAGTAGATCCATTCCTGTCCTGAAATTATTTTCATCTGAATCAATTCTTTCTCTGGGTAAATTTCACAATTATGATTTGTTTTACTTACGAGGGCACTTCAAGAAAAAGTGCATGGAAAAATGAAATAAAATATGAAATTCATTTGGTGTCAACATTCTCGAAATCCATGCATATGAGGGGTCTTTAAAAAGTATATGGAAAATGCACACTATGAAAAAAATGAATGGATTTTACAATATTTTTGCACCAAAAAAAAAAAAAAACCACATCTTTTGGTCCTGTTTTCCACAAATGTCTTAATGCACCCTTGTGCAAGTTTTTTGGCTCCTATCCAATCTTTGCTGATCACAGCTCTGTCATCGTGGGTTTTATTCTGTGACCCTCACGTCTCCCAAGTCTGTTTTCTCCAGATGAGATTTTGCCTGAAATCTGCAGTCAACGGCCAGAGCCGCCCGGCGTGGTCTTAACGGTTGGGTTTACTTTGTGTCGATTGTATCTGCCGCGTCTGCCGTCGCAGATTTTGCTGTCCTCGGCTACGTGGGGTTCATCAGACGCTCCCTGTCTGGCCCACATTTTGGCCTGTGGGGTCTGAATGGCTGTAGCTGCCGGTGAATACGTAAGAAGTGGAGGGAACGCGGGCTCGTTCACTGTCATTCTCACCTCTGAGCTTTCTGCTCAGCCAGAAGCCCCATGTGCTTGACATTTGCTCTGAAAACAGTCTGGTTCCTCCAAGTGAGGCCAACGGTTCCAACTGAAAGGGCGGGTTCTGCCTGCCTGGCTCAGGCCCCAGCCAGATAATTCCAGTTTACAATTTTTTAAAACATACGAGACCTGGAAACACATTGTGCACGACTCTTCACATGATGACCTTGTCAGAGAGGTCGCTCACTGGCGGCTTAACTTTGTAGGGCTGGGGAGCGCCCGGCCTTCGGGCCGTCCGAGGCCGTGAGTTCACGGGGCCTGGCCCTGCCGCGGCCACTGCGGACGGGACGCCCCAGCCGACACAGCCACCGCAGGCTCGCCGGCAGTGGATCGTTGTGCATGGCCCGCGGATGGTGCTGTAAACACCCAGACGGCGCTTGGCAGGAGCAAGGGTCCCATACGTGGAAGCCACAGGACTTTGCACAATGATGGACACGTCCTCCATCTGTGCCGTCCCGGACGGCGGCCACTGCTGCTCTGGGCACCTGCAACGCGCCACCAGCCAAGGAACTGAATCTTTTTTTTTTTTTTTAATTAAAAACATTTTTTTCTACCTGACATAAAGAAATTGTGTGTATGTCCTGGGTTCCGTGTGATGTCTTCAGGCGTGCGAACGTTGTGTGAAGTCGACCCAGGGTCAACATTTGTATGTCCTAAAACCGAAAATTCCCGGTCCGTGAAAACATCCAACTGCTTTCTTTCGGTTGGAGAACCACACACCACCCAGAGCAGAGCTCTGCACTCACTCCCTCTGACTTCTAAGTAATTTAAGTAACCCTGGGTGTCTGAGGCTGCTGTGACGGAGAGCATGGGTGTACAGCACACGCAGCTCACAGTAGCCTCCAGGGATGACAGAAATGTGTGCGCACGCGTGTGTGCAAGCTTGTGTGTGCAAGCATGTGCGTGTATGAATGCATGTGTACATGTGTGTGTGCGTGTGCATGTGTCTCTGTGTGTGCACGCGTGTGCCCATGCAGGCGACAGTAAGACAACCAAGCAACGCTAAACCCGCAGGCACCTGGAGGCAGTCTGGAGCAGGGAACCCACGAGAGCTCGGAGCTGGACCTGGGCTCCCTGGGTGACCCGCGCGTCGCTGGGTCTCTGAGCCTGCCTTCTCTCAGCCAAACGAGCGGGTACTACCGGCCCCGACCGCACGGGGTCGCTGTGAGCACGCTCGCGCGCAGCCCTGCCCGCGCGGTCACCAGCCCTACCTTGCTCTTCTGTCGCAGTGTCTTGGAGATGGCGGTCTGCTCAGAACTGCTCTTCCGCAGCTCCTCCTTGAGCTTCTTGATCTCCTTCTCCATGTCTTGCATTTGCTGAAAAATTTCAACAGCAGAGAAGTCAGCTTCCGAGGGGCAGAGGAGGTGCCCCAGGGGCTGTAGGGTCTGACCTCGGGGGGTGGGTCCCTTCTACAGCTGCGGACAAAGCTGACACCCCCCCCCCCCAATTACTGCACAATCCGTCCTCAAAAAGATCACGAAAAATGCGCGGTATGAAAAAAAATGCATGGATTTCACAGTTTTGCAGCAAAATAACTTGTCTTCCAACTCCATATTCCATGCTAATGAAAGTGCACCTGGCAGTGGCAAGAGGTCGAGGGAGACCCACGGCTCTTTTTGTCTTTAAGAGTTGGTGTAAAGTTGATGCATTTGAGAAAAAATACTTAAGGGAGAAGTTTGTGCTGAGCACAGTGGTGTGCCATGATAAAACTGGCGGCAACGGAGCCTTGGGAGTCCCGGGTCCGGGTCCCTTGGGCGGCATGCAGGGGCAGGCTGGCCGGCCTCCTGTCCCCAGCCCTATCGTGAGCCAACCCCAGCCCAGCCCTGGGGGAGCCCCAGCAGGGAGGTAGAACCAGCTGCCCCAAGAGTCCTTCCTGGGTCTTCCCATCCCATCTCCTGCTTGGGCCTGGAGGCTGAGCCAAGTTCAAGGCTTACAAGGCTACGGACATAGAGCCCCAGAGCTTTGTGCTTCGTCGTGGGCCCAGGGCCCCAGGTCAAAGTCCAGTGTCTGGGGGGCCCCCAGGGCAGTCCACTCACGGCTCTGCAGACCCTCAGCTCCTTCTCCTGGGTCTCCCTGAGCTCCCGCTGGGCGTCTTCCCGCTTCAGTTCTTCTTTCAGTGCTGAGCACTGTGGGAACGGGAAGGGCAGCAAGGTCAGAGGTCATGGTGGCCGCGGCAGGTGGCGCCCGAGGGATCCCAGGCTCACGTGGACCCCGAGGGCGCCCCCTGCTGCTTCAGGGCAGTCACACACCCAGACTCAGAGGGTGAGACCGCGGTGTCCGGTGGGGCCTGTGACCCTGCAGTGGCCCCTAGGTGGGCCCCTCTCGAGACCTGATGACAGAGGCTGATCAATGCGTTTTCTTCTTCTTCTTTTTAATAAATTTTAAATATTTCTTTGAGAGGTAGAGTTATAGACAGAGAGAGGGGGAGACAGAAAGAGAAGTCTTCCAGCTACTGGTTCACTCCCCAATGGCAGGAGCTGGGCTGATCTGAAGCCAGGAGCTTCTTTCGCATCTCCTATGTGGGTACAGGGGCCCAAGGACTTGGACCATCTTCTACTTCCATCTTCCAGGCCATAGCAGGATGCTGGATCAGAAGAGGAGCAGCTGGGACTAGAACTGGCGCCCATATGGGATGCCCATGCCGCAGGCAGAGGCTTAGCCCACTACGCCACAGCATCGGCCCTCAAGGTGTTTACAAAGGCCAGCAGTCTAGACCACGAGAGAAACACGGCTGCGTGGGGTTCAGGTCCAGGAGCCCCTGTGAGCGTGACTGCTTCCTGCCCACCGCAACTCAGGGCTGGAACTGCCCGGCCTCGCTCTGGGCAGTGTGGGGGAGGGATGAAGGGTGTGCGGTTGTGACTTCTGTTCGCCCCAGTTCTCCTGTGGGGGCACAAGCTAAGCACCAGGGCGGGGGAAGCCAGCGAAGGCCCTGGTTCCAGGGCGCTCTTAGGATGGGCAGGAATGTGCCCAGCAGTGATAACAAAGAGGAGCCCACTTGGCCCAGAGCGGGGTGCAGTCTCACACCGTGTGCGTGCACGAGACTACCGCAGAGTTTCCACAGCCACGGCAGAGCTGCTGGTCGGCAGAGCGGGACGGCAGTGTTACGTTGTACAATACGGGGGCCGGCGCTGTGGCCTGGCGGGTTAGGCCGCAGCCTGTGGAGCCAGATCCCATATGAGCACCGGTTCCTGTTCTGGCTGCTCCACTTACGATCCAGCTCCCTGCTGATGCGTCTGGGAAACCAGCAGAAGATCTTCCAAATGCTTGGGCCCCTGCACCCCCACGGGAGACCCAGAAGAAGCTCCTGGCTCCTGACTTCGGCCTGGCCCAGTCCTGGCCATTGCGGCCATCTGGGGAGTGAACCAGCAGATGGAAGACTTCTCTCTCTCTCTCTGTCTCTTTCCCACCCTCCTCTGTAACTCTGCCTTTCAACTAAATAAATAAATGCCTAAAAAAGTTTTAATGTGTTAGTGTGCTCCTCTTTTTCTAACATTCACACATGTGACACGCGCCATGTTAGCAAAACGCGGGTGTTTCAAAGGTTTGTGATGTGGTGCCCTTGGGCACAGGAGAGAGGAGGAGACCCAAGGTCAAGGAGAAAGGGGAAGTGGGGACGAAAGTAACCCAGATGCACTTGGAAGGTGGGAGAGGCCGGCAGGCGCTACTTTCCTCTTGTTCTTCCCCAGAAGCAACGCCAAGGCCCACTCCCTTCCTCAACACAGGCACACACATGTGCACACATGTACACACACGTACACACATGTACACAATGCACACACGCACACATGCACTCTCACACACGGGCATGCATGTGTGTTCATACTTGCTCGTGGCACACACACACATATGCACACACATGTGCATACGCAAACACGCTCCTGTGGGCCCCCTGCACACACTCACCACATAATACAGCACTCCCATGTAACCTAGGAAGTCTGTCTGCTTTGGAGAAGCAAATGCAGAGGGCGTGGCGAGGTGGCTGACGGCAGAGGCAGAGGCAGAACTGGAGCTGACCTCTCACTTCGCAGAAAAGGAGTTTGTTACCCCCATCTGGCAGATGAGGAAGTGGAGGCCGAATAAGTTCCAAAAAAAGCAAGCTCTGGGATTGGCCCGCGTCTGCCTGATGCCTGCTCACGCCCTGTCCTTCCTCCGCCCCCCCGGGGGGGGGTACGGTGATGAGTGCAACTTGTCACCCGGGCAGCGGCCTTGTCATTGACCCTCGGGAGCCAAGCCCACCTCAGCTCCCACGCAGACCTGGCTAACCCGTCAGGTGGGCGCCATCGATCTCCATGGCTGGCCCTGGGTGGGGAGAGGGCTTTAGGCTCTCCCTTGAAAGCCACAGACATGCTGAGAAATCGTACCCCCAGGCTAGGTTCTGAAATCAGTAGGGAAGGCAAAATTTGCCAACAGTCAAAGTCATGTTTAAAGCCCTCAGCTAGGCTCTCCGTCCACCTCACACAGAGCAGTCTGCACCCTCAGGTCTAAGGGAAGAAACAGAAGTTGGCACATCTGCATCTTGACCTTGACCCCCTCTGTATCTTGACCTTGACCCTCTGCGTCTTGACCTTGACCCCTCTGCATCTTGACTTTGACCCCTCTGTAATGGTGACTGCTGCTTGCGGTGACAGAGACGAGGTGAGGCTGTCACAGCCCCCTTGGCGCACCCTGCGAGATTCTCCTCTGCTTTCCCACCAAGCCTTGCCGTGGGAACACACAAGGACAGGTGCGTGCGTGGCTGGGATGAGCTGTGAAGCTGATGAACAACAGGTGCACCCACGCCTCGCTGGTTCTGAGCCCGTGCACGCAGCTCTCTGAAAGGCTCCAGAGTCCCGGGCCCTCTTCTTGGCTCTTTCTAGCTGGGCATCTCCTGCTTCGGGCCACCCGGAAGCCCCCCCACTTCTGTCCCTTGTGCACTGGCCCCACGTCCCACGGTGTGAGAGGAGGGAGTGAGGTGGGAGGCCAGGCCAGAGGTAAACCTCTAGCGGCTCCCGCGGCGCCGTCCGTCACCGTGGCCCCGGAAGCTGAGTGGCCGCCGACACTCACCCTGGAGCCCAGGGCTTCCAGCTGATGGTCTTTCTCTTTGTTCTGGCTTTTCAGCTGATCCACCTCCTCCTTCAGCTGTTGAACTTGCTCATTCCGGGCTAACACGTCCTTCTGCAGAGATGCCACCATTCCTGTAGGGGGTGGGAGAGGCCCAGCCAGCAGTCAGGACGGCGCTGTCGCTGCCACTGTCACCACCGTGCGCACCGGCCTGGTGCCGAGGAAGGTGTCCCCAAGCACCCAGAAGCTGGGGTGGGGCCGAGACCAAAAAGCCCCCAGACATTGACTGCTTAAGGTCTCATGGAAACAGGATCAGTCATGGGGTGTTGCCTGGGGAACGCAGAGGGAGGAGCCAGGAGCAGGAGTGGCCATGGGGACGGAGTCCTGGTGCAACAGCTCAGGGGCTGGGGACAGGGGCTGCGGTGGCATGGGGTGGGGTGAGCAGAGATACACTCTTTGCCAAGTTTGGAATCCGTCTCTACACTTCTCGGCTCAGTGCTCTCGGGCAGGTCACTTAACCTCCCACGGAGTCCACGGAGCTACTCTAAAGGCCGAAGGAGATGGAGGAGAAGCCCAGCAGAGCGTCCGACACCAGTGCTCGCTGTGTGGTCCCTGTCGTTATTTGCCGTAGCTTCCACCAACGGCCCCAGCAGTCCCTGCCTCCTGGGGTTTGTGCCCCGTGCATCCCGCTCTCCACCTGCACAGGGCTGGTGGGCGCAGCCAGCAGGGATACTGTGGAAACAGTGGCCGTCACCGCCCAGGCTGGCACACAGAAGGCCCTGTGGCTTCCTCTTTGCGCCCTCCATCCGGGGCAAGCCAACCGCCATGTTGGGAGGACGCGCAAGCAGCCACAGGGAAGGCCCACGGGAGAGGAACTGAGGCCTCCAGCCCACAACCCCGCTCGTGAGCCCTTCTGGAAGGGGATCCGCCGGACTGTGGCCTCGTGCGTGACCCTGAGCCGGCTGTCAGTCACCCCACATTCCTGAGCCACAGACACTGGGTGAGGTCGTGTGTGTTGCTGTTTTACCCCTGAGTGTTGGGACTAAGCTAATGCCTAACCCATTGCTACGTTATTGGGGTGAGGAGTGGTGGGAAGAGCGTAGAATCCAGGCCGTGGCACTGGATTCTCTCACGTGGGTCTTCTCTGGGCAGGACATCTGTCCCAGTTTAGTGGCAGGTGTCAATCAGGGACACACACTAAAGGACACTAGGATCCCGAGTTTCATAAAAGAGAGCCCAGGCCTGGGACGCGGCCGAATTCCGCGGAGGCAGGTGGATCCCTTTGGGGCTGGCCAGAGAGCCCTGTCCGGTCAGACCGGGGCGGCCCTCGGGCCACAGCTCACTCAACCTCAGGACCCAGACAGGCTTTTCGGGTCTCTGCCGAATGCCTCGTGCATCTACGAGGTTTCTCCATCCTGAGGGTGGGAGAGGAGGTTCCCTCTGCTCAGCTAAGACTTGTCGGGGGCCCTCTGCAGATCTGGGGGCGCTCTGTGCAGCCCCTCCCCATGCCTCGCCTGTGCTCTGCTTCCCCTGTTCCATGGGGAGACCCCTGGGCTCCACCCGGGATCCCATCCCCCTCCCCACTGTGGCCTGGCCACTCTGTCTTGAGGCCCGAAGCTCAGGAGACCATCAGGCTCATCCCACTTTGAGGGCCAGGATCAAGGTCATGGGCTTCTCGGGTCCAACAGCGGAAAGCCACTGTTTCAGGTCTTGTCTCTGTTTTGCTTTGGTCGGTTTTCTCTGGTGGAAGAGTGAATCCAGTGCCTGTCTCTCCCTCTGCCCTGTCACTGTGGAAGAGGTGTGGTGGCCCCAGTCCCTGAGTAGCAGAGCCCCTCTGGCCAGCGGGGTGGTGGGGAGAGAGTACCTGAGGCCGGAGCTGGACAAGCACCTGGCCCCCTAAGCACCCAGCCTCAGGGGACTCTGTGACGGCACCAGAACCCAGCCTGGCACAGCTCACGCCCAAGTGTGCAGGCAAAACACCCAGAGAGTGGTGCACGTGCAGATTCCGCCCAGAGGTCTGGCCGGGCGGGGTCAGTGCTCAGCAGGTCTTTGTGTTAAGAGAGAACCTTTGGGGCTGGTGCTGTGGCGTCACAGGTAAAGCCACCATCTGTGATGCCAGCATCTCATATTGGCACCAGTTCAAGCCCTGGCTGCTCCACTTCCAGTCCAGCTCCCTGCTAATGCACCTGGGAAAGCAGCAGAAGATGGCCCAAGTGCTTGGGCCCCTGCACCCACATGGGAGACCAGAAAAAGCTCCTGGCTCCTGGCTTCAGCTTGGCCCGGTGCTGGCTGTTATGAGCATCTGGGGAGTGAACAGGTGGATGGAAGACCTCTCTGTCTTTCCTTCTCTCTCTGTAACTCTGACTTTCAAAATAGATAAATTTGAGAGACGGAGAGAGGACAGAGAGAGAACCTTTGCTGCAGAATTCATCCAGGGCTGACTCTGTGCTGGGAACTGGATGACAATAAACCTCTTGGAGGATGAATGATAGTTCACTGCTGAGGCTGCATCCGAGTTCCCAGAGCAGAAGTGTGGTGGTTGATTGGTGATGTCTGCCATGGCCGTGGCCGTGGGGTCGGGGTGGGAGCTCCCCGGCCAACTCCAGAAGCTCACCGGAGGCGATCTCGTTGTTCTTCCTCAGGTTCTCACCCTCGGTCTTCAGGGATGTGATCTCCAAGTTCCGCTCGGACAGGGTCTGGCACAGCACCTGGCTGTAGCCTTTCTGCAGGGCACTGATCTGCAGGGGGAGGCGCACACAGTCAGACGGAGGAGGCAGTACACAGTCAGACGGGGGAGGCAGCACACAGTCAGACGGAGGAGGCAGCACACAGTCAGATGGGGGAGGTAGCACACAGTCAGATGGGGGAGGCAGCACACAGTCAGATGGGGGAGGCAGCACACAGTCAGACGGGGGCCAGCCCAGGTCTGCGAGGCGCGCAGGTGCTCAGACACACAGACTCGCATTGCGCTTCCTGATGGGGTGTTGGGGAAACCAAGTTTTCCGGGCACAGGAGAGGGTCTGTTCCTTCAAGGGCCACCACTTTCTGTGTGATCAAAACATGAATTTTTTTTTTTTTTTTTGGACAGGCAGAGTAGACAGTGAGAGAGAAAGACAGAGAGAAAAGTCTTCCGTTTGCCGTTGGTTCACCCTCCAATGGCCGCCGCGGCCGGCTCGCTGCGGCCGGCGCACCACGCTCATCCAAAGTCAGGAGCCAGGTGTTTCTCCTGGTCTCCCATGGGGTGCAGGGCCCAAGCACTTGGGCCATCCTCCACTGCACTCCTGGGCCATAGCAGAGAGCTGGCCTGGAAGAGGGGCAACTGGGACAGAATCTGGTGCCCCGACTGGGACTAGAACCTGGTGTGCCGGCGCTGCAAGGCGGAGGATTAGCCTTTTGAGCCGCAGCGCCGGCCAAAACACGAATCTTATCTTTGCGTCCACAGTCGGGCCCAGGCCCAGCTGCTGCTGTGGGCACCTGGTTCCTTCCTGTAAGTCCCTCCAACCTGTGGCTGCTCAGCCATAAACAGACGTTGGTTCCAGATAATCCGGCAGTGAATGGATCCCGAGCAGAGCTCAAGAGAGGGGATCAGGCTCTTAAACTAAGTAATAGAATCAATATCCACCAATAATTGGCATAGAAGATGAATAATTATTAATTAATATATTGGCAAGTGATTAATTGATACAAATGACAGTAACAGTAAGTCACGACTCATAGAACATTCCAGAACTCACAAAGCCCACACACAGGCACTATTCTGTCCACAGAGCCTCAGGGTGCTCTAGGCGGGGGTCCCCTGGCGGTTCCCGATGTGTGGGTGCAGTCGCCTGCTCCGGCCCAGGTCCAGCTTTAGGAGGCTGGCCCCACTGCGTCCCAGCCCCCCACAGCAGCTGCAGGGCCCCGCCTGGGCTTGGAGCAGGGCCCTGGCCTCTGGGTTCTGTCTCTGCTGCTGAGAGCCCGCGTGGACGCAGGCAGGCCACGGAATTCATGGAGCCCACCTTGGTTTTTCACTCTGTAGGTGGAGGCTGGGGTGCCGGCCTCACGGCACCGTGTTGAGTTTCGCTGAGTCAGCGCCTGCCAGGGCGCCCAGACCACGCAGGTGAGAGCCGCGGTCACTGCACGGCGTTTTAGCTGTGGCGTTTCCTGCCGGTCTTGGGGGAAGGGACATGGGTGAGATTTTGTGTGCATTCACAGCCTTTTCTTGGCTCAAACACTTTGTGATCGTGATTTAGGTAAAATACAAGAAGTCCTGTTAAGGTCCTGCCACGGCTCAGGCTCAATCTATGGGTCAGAAAATTCACGTTGAGGGCACCGGGCGCACTGCCACCAGAGGGCGCTCATGGTCTGTGTTCTTGGTTCCGCCCTGCAGCCCTGGGATTGTCGCTCAGTGTTAACAGGAGCACCTGTGCCGCTAGGTCTACAGGGCTTGTCTATCGCGGTCTACATTCCAGCCACGCGGGGGGACTGCACTTACTTTTCTTTGGGGCACCTGAGGCACTGGGAAAGCTGTGCTTGTGAGAAGGGGGGGCCAAGGTCACTCTGTCCCCACCCACCCGTGACTCCTTTTACAGGGTTGTGCTTTGCAAAGTTGGAGCGGGGGAAATACAACCCCCTCCTAAAAGGTCTTTGGGATTTTCTTTAACGTTTCTCCTTCGTGCTTTCACTTGTAGGATTCCAGAGACACAGTACGGAAACTTCCAGAAGCGATGGGAAAACATGCCCCTCCCCAAGGCTCCAGGCTGCCTGATGGGAAATATTTCAATCTAAGTGCTGGGGCCTTAGGGTTGGAACTTAGGGTTCCTGATTGCGAGACAACTCCACGCGGTCATTGCTTCTGCTACCGACGTAAGTACCCACGTTGCTGTGATTGGCATAAATCCCACAATGCTCAACACCTGCTATGTTGTGCGATACAGAGCATGCTGGGCCGCAGGCTGTTAATAGTGCCAGGAAGGGCGGTGGCTTCGGGCTGGTAACTGTGCGGCTGGCGCGGTACACGAGTGCTTGTGGGCTTCGTGGCAGTGGGTCGCAGATCCCGGAGAGCGAATGGCCAGGCACACGGTTTCAGGGGCTGGGGAGGGGTGGGGATGTGTGCAAAGGAACTTCTGGAAGTATAGATCAGCCCGCCACGCGGCTGTCACTTCCGGTTGAACGTTCCGCTGGCTATGTGGCCCTGAAGAACTGGACTTGGATTCAGACCAGCTGCAGCCTCCAGGGCTGCCTTGGTCGCCGGGGGAGACCATCGAGTGGTGGGCCGAGGCCTGGGGAGTCCCTCCCTGGCAAACGACTTCCCACACAGCACTAGACATTTCAGCATTTTTGTAGAAAAAAAATGTCATTTTGTTTGAAAGGCAGAGAGGGATAGAGAGAGAGATCTTCCATTCACTGGTTTACTCCGCAGATGTCCACAACAGCTAGGGCTGGACCAGACCAAATGCAGGAGCCCAAAACTCAGTCCAGGTCTCCCATGTGAGTGGCAGGGGCCCCGCTACCTGTGCCATCAGGAAGCTGAACCCAGGAGCAGAGGCAGGACTCGAACCCAGGTGCCGGGAGGTGGGATGTGCGTATCCAAAGCAGTGTCTCAGTGGCCCACCCCGTCTCTAGACACCTTAAGCAAGACTCAGATCATGACCCAGGAGACGTGAGAATTTATCATCCTCGCTCCTGGCCCAGGGAAGCTCTGAGTGGGAGAATTACCAGAAAGGCTACTTTCCATCTGATTGCACAACTGGGCTCCCAGCCTGAGAAAGCTGCTGGATGCGGAGCTAAGGACGGAGCTGAGCAGCGTCGGCAGGAGCTGTTCCCCTGTTGGCTGCCACCCACACAGCCCTCAGGAGTGGTTCCCACGTAAGGTGGCTCCTTTGTTGAATTATTGCAGCACATGCGTGTTTCTTCCCTTGTGTGTTATGTCTCCCTCACTGGAACATCACAGGGTGGGGGAAGGCAGGGTTCACGTCTGCCCTGGTCCCTGCCAAACTCCCAGAGCCTGGAAGAGCATGTCAGACAGGATCCTATTAAACAGAGCTTGGTGGGCAGCTGGGCCCAGCCTTGTCCCTGTGGGGCTCACGGTCTCTGATAGGATCTCCTGGCTTCCCGGAGCAGGAAGGACGTCCGTCCCCAGGACACTCTGTCCAGGACTGAGACTGGGCACCTTGAGCTGGGTATAGAAGAGAAAGGCCACGGGCCACGGGCAGGGAGGGAACCAGTGGAGGGAGGCCCCAGGCACCAGGGCAGGGTATTTTAACAATGTATTTATTTAATACATTGAGAAAGAGACAGACAGACAGGCAGAGAGACAGAGAGCGCACTCCCATTCACTGGTTCATTTCCCACATCCTCACAATGGCCAGGCTGGGCCAGTATGAAGCAGGGAACCAGGAACTCAGGCCGGGTTTCCCATGTGGGTGCCGGGGACCCAACCATGGGAGCCATCCTCTGGGAGGCTGGAACCAGGAGTAGGGTGAGGACTTGAACCCATCACTGCTTATGGGATGTGGACCTCCGAGCAGAGTTGCAACCATCAGGCCTCTAGACGCCCATCCCCATGACGGCATTGAGACCAAAATTCACCCATTCCCCTTGAGATATAACTTATGCATGCAACACAATGGCCAGTTCTAAAAAAATTCCTAAAAACAAAAACAAAACAAAACAGGAATTTGGATCCAGTTTCCAGAGAACGGCAGATGACTGGAACAATCCGGGAGTCCCAGGTGAAGAATCTGTTTGAAGCAATTTCCCTTTGGTGACACAGTAATGCCTTCAGGAGCTACAGGAAGACCCCTGTGTGTGCGACACCGTGGGATTCCCTCTCTGCCGCTGGGGCCCGTGGGTACCAAAGTGACAGCGCTGGGCGGGAATGAGAAGCAGGGGTGGAGGATGTGAGCCCGTCACCCCCCCCCCCCAAGCTCTAGCCCGTTCCTGGGCGCCTCGGAGCCTGCTCAGTCCCCTCAGCTGCGGGACAGATGCGTCAGCGGGTGTGAGACTCACGTCAGCACGGACGTAAAGCACTTCACTCCAGCGCTTGTGTGCGGCAGGACTTTAACACTGCTGACGTCAGGGGCCAGCATTCAGCCTGGCAGGGAAGACTCCCCCTTCCTGCCAGCGCAGATCCTGGGAGGCAGGGCTGAGGCTCGAGTCACTGGGCTTCTGCCGCTCGTGGGGGCACCTGGACTGCGTTCCTGACCTCACTCCAGCCCTGGCCTGGCCCCGGCCTTTGCGGGCGCTTGGGGAGTGAACCTCTGGATAGGGGCTCTGTGTGCCGGGCCGGTGCCTGTACGAGTCTCTCTGCCTCTCCAGTGAATAAATGCTAAAAATACCAATACTGGGGCTCAGCGGGTGAAGCAGCTGCCTGCGTCCCTGACATCCCCTGTAAGCACCAGTTTGCATCCCGGCTGCTCCACTTCCAATCCAGCTCCCCGCTAAGGTGTCTGGGAGAGCAGCAGAGGATGGCTTGAGTGCTTGGGTCCCTGCTACCTACAAGGGAGACCCACATGGAGTTCCTGGCTCCTGGCTTCAGCTTGGCCCAGCCATTGTAGCCATTTGGCGGGTGAACTTGTGGGTGGACAACGTCTATCTCTCCCTCTATCACTTGCCTTTCAAATAAACACAATAAATTGGTAGGGAACAGCATTGTGGCACAGCGGGTTAAGCTGCTGCCTGCAACTCCAGCATGCCGTATGAGCACAGGTTCCAGTCCCAGCTACTCCACTTCAGATGCAGCTCCCTGCTAATGCACCTGGGAAAGCAGTGGACGATCCCCTGAGTACTTGGGTCCCTGCCACCGATGCAGGAGCCTTGGGAAGATTTCCTTGCTCTGGCTTTGGCCTGATGCAGCCCCAGCTGTTGTGGGCATTTGGGGAGTGAACCAGCAGATGGAAGATCTCTGACTCTCCTTCTCTCTCTCTCTGTAACTCTGCCTTTCAAATAAATAAATAAATAAATAAAAATTTTAATTAAAAATACCCATATTGTCCGAGATCCCGTGCAGGTTCTGGTCCTGTGGGTGCGTGGACCTCTCGGGGGCCGGCCTTGGCTCTGCCCCGTGAGCTGTCCCCCTGTGTGGCGGCTCCAAGACTGTGACCCACTGGCTTCCGAGGCCTACCTGGCTTTTCAAGCTCTGGATCTCCTTGTTTTTGGCCTCGATGTCGTCATCCAGCACCTGGAGCCCGTGTGCGCTGTGTCGCTCGCCGTGCCGGCAGGCGGCCGCCTCGGACAGCCTCTGGCTGAGCAGGGCCACCTCGTTCTGCAGGCCGGCGATCACGGCGTCTTTGTACTTGGCTTCGATTTCAAAGTCCGAGAGCCGGTTGACCTCTTTGCCCAAAAGCAGGATTATCTCGTCCTGGGTGGGGACCAGACAGGGGCGCTCACTGGGCGTGGGTCCAGGCATGAGGCCGAGCCATGCAGAGCCCTTTCGGGCAGCTGAGGGCACGCAGGGAGGGGGGAGGCAAATTTCTGGGCTGCCTCTGTCACTCCCAGAGAGGCAGGGAGACGTCCCCAGCCCCGAGGTCACCCTTCCTGCTGAGAACCACGGCCCTGCGGGGGGACTCGGGCTGCCAGAAAGTTCACTTAGAATATTTTTAGGAATTAAACTCATAGATCTGCACACGGTGGACCTGAAAGGTAATTAGGGGAACGGCATCCTGTCCCACCGCATTCTGCCTGTCACAGGGCTGCTCTGTAATTTTAAATAATTGAGCATATTCAGGAACATTTCTTTCCCCTTTCTCCCCTCCTGGTGCCACCTGTCCCTTCCAGTGAGTCATGTAAACTCTGTTCCCCGTAACTGGGTCTGGAGGGAAATGTCGGGGCAATGGTGACTTCTCTGTGGGGCTCCCAGAAAAGTCGCCACCCACAGGCGTCATGCACCCAGCTCCCCTCCGCAGAACAGACAGCTCCGGAGTCAGAGGACTGGTTAGGTTTCCCCAGAAAGAAAAAAAAAATCCCTTGTGCTTTCAACCAGGAGTCATCAGTAAAGAGTCTGGAAGATGGGAGAAAAATTTCCCTGGGCTATTTTCCTTCCCCGCTGCAGGATCTCCTGGGAGAACTTACTTTTATTGATTTATTTAAAAAATATTTGTTCACCGCATTTGAAAGACAGAGAGAGAGAGAGAGAGAGAGAGAGAGAGAGACGAGAGAGAGAGAGAGAGAGAGAGAGAGAGAAGCTCGCATTGCTGGTTGACTCCTGTCTCCTGCCTCTGGGCCTAGGAACTCAGTCAAGGTCTCAGGAGTGGATGAAAGGGACTGGGGCTTGAGCCGCCGCCTGCAGCCTCTGAGGGCGTTAGCAGGTGGTTGGATGAGAACACAGCTGGGACTCAAGCCCAGGCACTCGGATGGGGTCACGGGCATCTTAACAGCTGTGCTGAACGCCCGCCCCCGCCATGACTGTTAGGAAACCCTGCCCTTTCAGCAATTTCTGATAGTTGCAAGGAGATAAAATGGGTATGTCTTGGCCAGCTGACCGTCTGGCTCCCTAACCTGGGGGAGGCCAGGGCGTCATTGAGGGGAAGCCCATGTGGCCTTGCCAGCTGCCACCACGGCTCTCCCTTCGGTTCCCGTGAACGCTGGTGGCGAAGCCTCAAGGCACGGCTTGGATTCTGTGCAGAAGTGTGGACTCGCCCTGCTCCATCCCATAAGAGCCACTGAAAATCTCTATGCCCAGCCATGTGCTCATTTACTACCCACTCAACAAACACAAGAATTGAGCACCCACTATGTGCCAGGCCCTGTGCTGGGCGCTGAAGCACAAAGCAGGCTATGAGGCTGTACTGCGATGGTGCCTGCCTTCCTGGTGAGTAGCCTGCGCCCCTTCTCAAGGGAGCACCCCCTCCCCAGACCCCTTCCCCATGGACACACCCTGCTTCTTGCTGTCTCCCAGCCCGATGCACAGGCGGCCCTCTGTTGGTCAACCCAGGGCAACCTGAACATGATGGTTCGGCCAGGAACCAATCAGCAGTGGCCTAACAAGGCGCTCACGTTACCTGGAGAAGTCAGGAGTGTGGCCCCGGAGACCCCTCACCTTGTCGTGCTGGCCCAGGTCGTGGTCCAGGTAGATCTCTGTGGGAGGCACGGCCCCAGGAATCCCCTCGGCCACAGACTGCTCCGACATCTCCATGGCACTGGTCCACACTAAGGCGGAGGCGGGGGGGGGGGGCACAAAAGGCCCGTGAGCCGGCGGAACTGCCAGCCGGCCCTCGTCTTCCTTGGCCCCCTGAGAGCTGCATCGTGCCTAACGAGAATTACAGACTGGCATGCGTGTTCCTGCAAAGCAGCAGCCAGCCGGAAACCTGGGGAAGGGGAGGAGTCAGCGCCTTCTGTGGCCGCGGTAGGCAGCACGCCCTTGTCCACTCCGACCTCCCTCCAGCCTTTTTTTTTTTCTATGCCACACAAAAGGTGGTGACCTTGGAAGGTCATTTAGTGTCCCTAAGGCTTGGTTTCCATGTACATAATCTGGGGACATGAACATGCATTTGACAAAGGCTGCTGTGAGGGTTAAAGGAGACGTGACACAGAGCAGGCGTGGCAGACAATCCTCTGGGGCCGAATTTGTTTATATGTTTTTTAAATAATTGGAACACAGCCACAGTCAGTCACTTTGTACCACCTGTGGCTACTTCCAGGCTATGAAACAGAACTGGATAGTGGTGACACAGACCGTAGAACCCCAAAGTCTGACACATTCACTCTTGGGCGTCAGGTGCTCTGACGTGGGGTGTGGGTGTCTTCACTGCCAGGCTAAATGCCCACCATCATTATCTACACAGAGAGAGAAGGAGAGGCAGAGAGAGAGAGAGAGAGGTCTTTCATCTGCTGGTTTACTCCCTAGTTGGCCACAATGGCTGGAGCTGGGCCAATCTGAAGCCAGGAGCCCAGAGCGTCCTTCAGGTCTCCCATGTGGGTGCAGGGGCCCAAGCACTTGGACCATCTTCCACTGCTTTCCCTGGCCATAGCAGAGAGCTGGATCGGAGGAGGAGCAGCTGGGACTCAAACCAGCACCCATATGGGATGCCAGCACTGCAGGCAGCAGCTTTACCTGCTAAGCCACAGTGCTGGCCCCCAGAATTATCTTTTTTTTTTTTTTTAAGATTTATTTTTATTTATTTGAAAGACAGAGTTGCAGAAAGAGGTAGAGGCGGAGAGAGTCTTCTATCCACTGGTCCTCTCCCCAGATGGTCGCAAGGGCAGGAGCTGTGCCGATCCGAAGCCAGGAGCCAGGAGCTTCTTCTGGGCCTCCCATGCAGATGCAGGGGCCCAAGGACTTGGGCCATCCTCCACTGCTTCCCCAGGTCAAAGCAGAGAGCTGGATCGGAAGAGGAGCAGCTGGGACTAGAACCAGCACCCATATGGGATGCGGGCACTTCATGCCAGGGCTTTAACCCACTGTGCCACAGCACTGCCCCTGCCCCAGCATTATCTTTTTAACAGTAGCATTGCACAAGTGCATCCGAATGTGTTTCCCTGGGGTCCACTTGATGGACATTTAAATAGCCTGGTTTTCTTAGTTATGCGGACCATTACAAGGGCTGTCTGTGTGACTCTCACACAGACATTGTTAGGTTGGGAGAACCTGCAATCACTCAGTCCAGCACTCACAGTTCACTCACATCCACCCCGAACTGCATCCTTCCGTGGCAACAGGAATATTCAGAAGGACTTCCTGATTCTGCTCTTGAGACCAGTCGGCTCTGAGCGGTGCACTTTACGTTTGCCACTGGGACTCTGGGCTGTCGCTGGGTGTCCTCGTCCTCCTGCAGAGGGAGGAACTGACGCGGTTCTTTGCAAATGCAGTGACACACTCACGAGTTCAGGTGAAGTTCATGAAGGCTGCACCGCTGTGTTCCTGGGATTTATGCAGTCACTTGTGCAGCCTGAGCTGCATTTCTAATGTACATAATTCAGAGCCAGTGTTTTCTCCCGCCCCCAGCACAGGGGGACACAGGCAGCATCCTGCAGGTGCATAGCCTGCTGAACGACTGGCACAGACCCTGCGCTTGCTGAGGTGGGCGGGGCCGGCGTTGCAGGAGTGGCAGCAGGAGGAGTCTGTGGCCCCTGGAGATGTGGCAGATTCTTCTTCCAGCGGATTCTTTAGGCCCTGCACAGCTCCCGGGGCACGTCTCCTCGTGTTGCAGCCTCTCCTCTGCTGCTGGGCCCCAGCTTCTCCCCTCTGCCAGGTTCTCTGTCTCGTGACCATGAGGAATGAGGCACACGGACAAGGCAGAGTGAAGGGAGTTTGTTGAAAGAAGCAGAGAAGGCTCTCGGCACGCGGAGGGGTCCCCAGAGGGTAGTGGGCTGGGCCTGCCTGGCCTGTGTGATTTCTTTCCAAAGGAGGAAGCTCACCTGATTAGTCAGGGTATATGCTAATGAGGTGCTCTTCCATTTTTTAAAAATTTATTCATTTTGAAAGTCAGAGTTGCAAAGAGAGGAAGAGACAGGAGAGACGGATCTCCCATCCAGTGGTTCACTCCCCACATGGCCCAGACCAGGCGAGGCCAGGAGCTTCATCCGGGTCTCCCACATGGATGCAGGGGCTCAAGGACTTGGACCATCTTCTGCTGCTTTCCCAGACCATAGCAGAGCGCTGGATCCGAAATGGGGCAGCCAGCACTTGAACCGGCAACCCATATAGGATGCTGGCGTCGCAGGCACTGGGTTTACCAGCTATACCAAATGCCAGCCCTGCTAATGAGGTATTCTGTGTGAACCAATCAGGGAGTCAGCACAGCAGAATGTGATTGGTTGGGCCAGGAACCAATCAGCAGTGGCCTACTAAGGAGCTCAGGGTACATAGAGAAGTGAGGCGTGTGCTGAGACAGGTCCACCATGGGCAGGACATTCGGCAGGTGCGCAGCCTCTGAAGATCCCCCTGTGTGTCCTGCGGCTCTCAGGGCTCCTGGGGTCACAGCATGCACTGTTTCCCTTCCTTTCCTGGGGCCCTGTCATCCGGACCCCACCTGCCCTTACTGCCTGCACAGCAGAACAGACAGGGGTCATGGGAAAGGCCCGATTGTGCTTATTTTAGCTAAAAAATTAATGTATTTATTTCAAAGGGAGGGAGACAGAGATGAGGGATGGAAGGAGGAGGAGGAGAGAGAGAGAGAGAAAGAAGAGAAAGACAGAGAGAGAAGAGAAAGTGAGAGAGAGAGAAGAGAGAGAGAGAGAAGAGAAAGTGAAAGAGAGAGAAAAGAGAGAGAGAGAAGAGAAAGTGAGAGAGAGAGAGAGAGAGAGAGAGAAGAGAAAGTGAGAGAGAGAGAGAGAGAGAGAGAGAGAGAGAGAGAGAGAGAGATCCATTCACTAGTTCATGTCCCAAATGCCAGGCCAAAGCAAGGAGCCAGCAGATGAAAGATTCTCTTTCTCCCTCTCTCTCTCCCAGCCTCCTGTTCCTCTGCCTTTCAAGTAGATGAATTCTGTAAAAAAGAAAAGAAAAGAAAAAACCCTGATGCTCTTGAAGGCTTGCTGATGGCCACTGTATAACCAGGGGCACGGCTCGTGGTGCCGGGTTAAGTCCATTTTGGGTGCTGGGCAGGCAGCAGGCAGATGGCCCGGGAGGTCTGAGAAGCAGTGAGGTCAGGGTCTGAACCCAGAGGACGTGGCTCCGGCCAGGGCACACAGCCAGTGCAGAGCGGTCCCCGTCTGTGTGCCAAACGCACGGGTGAGCGCGTGGATGAGTGAATTTTGCAGCAAGCTCGTTAGCGAGAATGTGTTGTGTGGACGGTGCAGACCCCCATGGATGGTCCCAAGCCCTTCCTGGATGCCAAGGCCTGGGTTCACAGAGTGCCCTGGTGGCCGTCTTATCTCTGCCAGCCTGGTGTGCCTGGGCCTGCAGGGCTTCCTGGGTGTGGGCCCCCAGGGCAGGCGACGGGAGGAGTTGGTCCCCCTAACGATGGCCAAGCACCTCCGATTCTTCTTCCCTCTTCTCCCCTGTAGACACAGGAAGAGGGAAGTGCTGAACGGAACACGGGCACCAGCCAAGAGCTCCCGGGCAGCGTCTCACAGCCCCAACTCCGTGATTACAAAAGCTTATCTGGGGCCGGCGCCACGGCTCACTAGGCTAATCCTCCACCTTTCGGCGCCAGCACACCGGGTTCTAGTCCCGGTCGGGGCACTGGATTCTGTCCTGGTTTCTCCTCTTCCAGGCCAGCTCTCTGCTATGGCGCGGGAGTGTAGTGGAGGATGGCCCAAGTGCTTCGGCCCTGCACCCCATGGGAGACCAGGAGAAGCACCTGGCTCCTGGCTTTGGATGAGTGCAGTGTGCCGGCCACAGTGGCCACTGGAGGGTGAACCAACGACAAAAGGAAGACCTTTCTTTCTGTCTCTCTCACTGCCACTCTGCCTGTCAAAAAAAAAAAAAAAAAAAGCTTATCTGACCGACGCCCATGTCCCCTCCCGCCCCGCCCTCTGGATCCTGACCACCTGGAGCAGAGCACGCCCCCCCCCCCCCAACAGAAACAGAGCTCGTCACATGGTGCAAATCTCAATCTTCCAGTAGTCACTTGGAAGAAGTAAGGAGAAAAGATGAAACCAACGTCAATATTTTATTTAAGCCAGTGTATAAAAAATATTATTACAACACGTAATCAGAGACCCAAAAAAATTGAGATCCTGTGTTGCATTTTTTTAACTGAGTTTTAAGAATCCAGGGTTTATTTTGTGGGGCATGAGCACGGCCATGGTGCGGCCAGGCCAGGCCTGGGGGCTCCGCATGCGCGGGTGCCCCCGCCCAAGCTGCACGGAATGGAGCCACGTGGAGCCGAGCCCGTGAACTAACCCAAGCCAGGGCCTGCGGAGCCAGCCGGCAGGTGTCCCGGGGATGGAAGCGCAGGGAGGGGCCCGGCGTGCTTGCACGTGGCCCCCGGACTGGGCGGCGCCAAGGAGGGGCAAAAAAGATGG
>CM027388.1:9012182-9084088 GCA_015711505.1 Sylvilagus bachmani | reverse complement strand
ATTTGACACCGAGCATCTCAGTTGGGGAGCTAAATTTTCACTGGAAAGACTTGATCTATATTTAGATGTCTCAGAACCATGTAGCTGCAGAAGATCTGAATACAGAAAGATGTTCCTGGCTACTTTAAAGTTTCTGGAAACTGAAATCAAGGATCCGGGGCTAAATGCATCGACAGGAAACGTTCAGTCTCCACGTCACACCAGCCACGTCTGCAGTGGGCAGCCACGTCTGCCACGTGTGGTGGGCGCCACCCACAAGGAAGCACAAGGCTAGAACACTGTCCCTCTGTTCCTGGCTCTACCTGCTGACCTGCACCTGTTGTGTTCAAGGAATAGGGGCGGAGTGAGAGAGAAACAGCAACAAACAACTCTCAGGGCACTGGCTTTGACCGTGGCCCCTGGGGTGCACTGACCATGCTCCCAGGCCATGGCTTCCACACTCACTGATGCTATTGACCTGCGGCCAGCTGGCCCTGGAACCTGGGGGCGGCCCGTTGCCCTAGACAGGAGTGCCCCCGCGGTGTGGCCAGGCCTCCTGTCACCAGCAAGGCCATGCTGGGGGCAGCTGGCAGACTGACAGCAGGAAGGAGGCCTCTGCTGCTCGTGGCTAGTCTCACGACGGTGAGAAAGGGGCAGCCGCGGTCAGATGGAGCGAGGCGCGGCCTGCACGCCCCGCTCCTGCAGGCCAGGCCTGTGCCCTCTGCCCTGCGGCCTGGGACGGTCTGGGGTCTCTGTGCTGCTGCAGATGGGTTTGCTCAAGTCCGGAGTGGGCCAGCAGAATTAGATCTGAGACCATTCTACCCAGGTAGACTGGGGTACAGCAGCCACCCCTCACCCACCTCGTTATCTTCAAAAAGAACCAAAGGCTGTGGCGGCCACGTGGGCTTGACAAACCCTCTGTTGCTGCACTCGTTTTGGGCCCCCGTGGTGAGTCCTGAGCGACGGAGGCCAGGGGGGCTGCTGGCAGCATCGAGAGGCTGGGGGCAGCACCTCTCGCCCGGCTGCAGGGACGTGACTTGGAGATCCTTGTGTGTGGTTATCCTGGTACTAGGGGATCCTGGTGCTTGGTTATCCTGGTGTTTGGTTACCCTCATACTTGGTTACCCTTGTACTAGGGGATCCTGGTTTGTGGTTATCCTGTGCTTGGTTATCCTGGTGCTTGGTTATCCTGGTGTGTGGTTATCCTGGTGCTTGGTTACCCTGGTACTTGGTTACCCTCGTACTAGGGGATCGTGGTTTGTGGTTATCCTGTGCTTGGTTATCCTGGTACTTGGAGATCTTGGTGCTTGGTTATCCTGGTACTTGGAGATCCTGGTGCATGGTTATCCTGGTACTTGGGGATCTTGGTGTTTGGTTATCCTGGTGCTTGGTTATCCTGGTACTTGGTGATCCTGGCACTTGGTTATCCTGGTACTTGGAAATCCTGGTGCATGGTTATCCTGGTATTAGGGGATTCTGGTGCTTGGTTATCCTGGTACTAGGGGATCCTGGTGCGTGGTTATCCTGGTATTAGGGGATCCTGGTGCTTGGTTATCCTGGTACTTGGAGATCCTGGTGTATGGTTATCCTGGTGCTTGGTTATCCTGGTACTTGGAGATCCTGGTGCGTGGTTATCCTGGTATTAGGGGATCCTGGTGTTTGGTTATCCTGGTACTTGGAGATCCTGGTGTGTGGTTATCCTGGAGCTTGGTTATCCTGGTCCTTTGCGATCCTGGTGCTTGGTTATCCTGGCTGTCCTGGTACCTAGCTCAGGCCCAGGCTTCAGCATGGCAGAACGTGTGGCTCCCTCAGCTGTGTCTTTTGGATTGGACCAGGCGTCCCCACGTCATGGGTCAGACACCCAAGCTGATGCACGCGCGAGGAGACACCAGCCTCCGTTTCAAAGCTGGCGTCCGTCGGTGCTCCTCATGCACTGGGCACTGCAGGAGGCACCGACGCACAGAATCACATTTCATCTCCGTCACAGCCCAGGGAGACAGCAACGAGGCTGCTCGGCTCCATTCTATAGAGGCCCAGGGACGCAGGCCGCTGGCCCGAGGTCACACAGCTGCAGGCGGGAGTGAGTTTTCTCTGAGCAGAGCCGCTGCTTTTGCCGTAAAGGAGGAAACGCAGGGAAGCAGGAAGCGCTTCGTGACGCAGCACCGACTTTCAAAAAGTAGATGACTCCTAGGTTCCAGGGACCTGGCGCTCGGAAGAAGGATCTGTAGATCTGACAGTACCTTCTTCTTTTTTAAAGGTTTGTTTATTTGGAAGGCAGAGTTACAGAGAGAGAGAAGGAGAGGCAGGAGAGACGTCTTCCATCTGCTGGTTCACTCCCCAGATGGCTGCAATGGCTGGAGCTGTGCTGATCCGAAGCCAGGAGCCAGGAGCTTCTTCCTGGTCTCCCATGCAGGTGCAGGGGCCCAAGCACTTGGGCCATCTTCCACTGCTTTCCCAGGCCATAGCAGAGAGCTGGATCGGAAGTGGAGCAGCCGGGACTAGAACCGGCACCCATGTGGGATGCCGGCACTGCAGGCGGAGGATTAACCCACTACTCCACAGCACTGGCCCAACAGCACCTTCTAGTCACTGCCTATATTTTCTGTTGTCAGGAACTCTTCCTCCACCTCCTGCAGGAGTTCTTCCCGGTCCTGGAGCTGGGACTTTAATGGCTGTGCAAGGAGCACAGGACCCAGGACGGGGGTCCTCAGCTGGGCTCCGAGGGTCTCCAGGCTGTGGGATCTGCTTCGCTTCCCGAGGAGAGTGCAAATCCTCCAGGGAGCCCCAGGGCACTGGACACCTGGCAACAGGTGGAGAAATCCACCAATTCCAAACCGAGTGAAAACAAACAGCTCGCACCCTCCCCGCCACAAAATCCTGAGAGGCGCTCCAGCGACGGGCGGGGGTCAGCCCCAGAAGGGCCACGCGAGCAAGAGGAGCAGCGCACGGGGGAACCCGGCCGGCAGGGTTCCCTCAGGGTGGGGTGGGGAGTCCAGAGCTGGAATCTCTGCTCTGCGTGCAGAAAGAAGTGAGAAGAGGGACTGCCTCTGGGCAGGGGGACCTGGGGATCGCCTGAGGGGGCGCCACGTTCCGAATCACCATAGGGTTGGGGTTGCATGGGTGCACGTGGGTGTCAGAACTCAGCGAACTGTGCACGTCATCCACGATGGCCCTGGTGATCCTGCTGACCTCACCCCCTCCGTCGTGGTTACCGCCACACGTGGTCACATCCGATGGCACCGCGGTGACGGCTCTGACACCTGCGCTCTGAGGGGACACAGCTCCACCCTCAACAGACTTCTGTTAGGAACCGTGGAGTCTGAATCCAGAGAGGGAATCGGCCCGCAGGCCGGGTCACAGGAGCCACGCAGCTTCTGCTGGGCCCCTCAGGGCCACTGCTCGTGGGGAGACTCGGCAGCCCTGGGCACGTCCTGTGGCTTCCTGCCAACACCGGTCCTCCAGCCCTAGCCGAGCCTTCAGGCGGCCGGCAACTCACCACCACCACTCGGTCCTTAAGGCAGGCTTCCTGCACATCTGACTCCGAGGGTGTCCACCGAGGTCCTGCTACACATTCACAGCTGGGCACGCACACATGTGCACACGCACACACACTGAGAGCCGCCACAGGGATCCTGCAGCCTAGGTGAGCGGGGACCTGTACCAGAAACCCCACAGCAGAAATCCACGTGTTAAAGCTTACGGCTGACTTTTTAAAAAACTGTTTTCTTACTTTCTGTTTATCCTGGGGTTTGTTTTGCTTTTAGAATCAGAGACAACAGGGGCTGGTGCTGTTGCGTATCGGGTAAAGGACCCGGCTGCTCCACTTCCGATCCAGCTCTCTGCTACGGCCTGGGAAGGCAGCGGAAGATGGCCCAAGTGCTGGGGCCCCTGCACCCGCGTGGAAGACCTGGAAGAAGCTCCTGGCTCCTGGCTTCACTGGGCTCAGCTCTGGCCGTCGTGGCCATTTGGGGAGTGAACCAGCAGATGGAAGACCTCTCTCTGTGTCTCTGCCTCTGCCTCTCTGTAGCTTTGCCTTTCAAATAAATAAATAAATAAATCTTTAAAAAATATTAGAGAAAACAAGCAAAAACCAAGACCCATCCTCACAGCTCTCACGCCCCATCAGCCGCCGGGCGAAGCCCCACGCGTACCTTGCTTGATGATAGGAGACGTGGGGCCCATCACAAAGGAGAACATCTTCCCGCTGGCACTCAGGGGCCGCCCGTGCGGGGCCGGCGGGACCACGGTTGGCCTGGGGAAGCCCTGGGACCAGCTCCTTTGCACAGGGGCTGGCTGCATGCCCGGATGGAAGGGGATATGTGTCGGCGAGGGCGGGTGGTTCTGCTGCGGTGTGGGCCGAGACGGCTGTGGCCTTGACCAAGGTGTTGGGCCCCTCACCCACGGGAAGGAGACCTGCAGGGCAGAGAGGGTCAGGAGAGGTTAGAATCGGCTGGCACGATCTCCACCCTGTTGTCCCAGCT
Organism: Sylvilagus bachmani; assembly: GCA_015711505.1. NCBI lineage: Eukaryota > Metazoa > Chordata > Mammalia > Lagomorpha > Leporidae > Sylvilagus > Sylvilagus bachmani. The sequence continues at coordinate 9,079,628 of CM027388.1, read as the reverse complement.
AAGGGGCTGCCCTATGTCTCAGCTTATGAGTCACTTCCTCCAGGAAGCCTCCCTGGACTCTCCTTTGGTGGTCACATGGCACACCATCTCACCACCGGTCATTGTGTGTGCTCCTTGTGCCAGGCACCTGCAGGAGGCTCGTGTCTGTTTGCTCAGTGCACACACCCAACACTCCGTGATGACACCGAGGCCGGGCGAGACCAGGTGACTCTCCAGCTCACAGGTGTGGAGCACCTCTCTGGGCTTAGGGTCTTTCCTGACACCTGTGACCTTGTGGCACCTTCCAGGAACACCGGGTACTCATGGCAGCTGTTCCCATGCCGGCTGAGAGTCAGGAAGCTGCTGGCTCCAGGCCAGCTCTCTGGGACGCCACAGCTGCTTCTCTTTCCACCTCCGCTGAGGGTCTCCGTTCTCTCCCCCAAACCCAGTGCTCCGGAGGACAGAGTCCCTGGATGTCTCATTAGCCCTTGGTCCTCAGCGTCCGCACAGCTGCTCCCGCAATGTCTACAGAGGGGACCCTGGGGAAGGTGTGTGCAGCCGCGGAGGGCAAATGCAGACAGAGAGCACTGTTGCTGGCTTCTGTCCTGGATTAAGGCTTTCACAGTGGTGTCACCTGGTACCTGCTGGTTAAGTGATGTCACAGCACTGAGTGGTTCTGTCCCCAACAAGAGCCACCAGGGGAAGGGGCTCCTTAGTTCTCCATCGTAGACACAGCTTGAAGTTACCCAAGCTCAGCTTGTGGTGGAGAGGGACAGGAGATCAAGATCTGATGGCCAGGGCCGGCGCTGTGGCGTAGTGAATAAAGCTGCCGCCTGCAGTGCTGGCATCCCATATGGGCGCCGGTTCAAGACCCGGCTGCTCTACTTCCCATCCAGCTCTCTGCTATGACCTGGGAAAGCAGTAGAAGATGGCCCAAGTCCTTGGGCCCCTGCACCCGTGTGGGAGACTGGGAAGAAGCCCCTGGCTCCTGACTTCGGATCAGTGCAGCTCTGGTCATTGCAGGCAGTTGGGGAGTGAACCAGAGGATAGAAGACCTCTCTCTCTGCCTCTGCCTCTCTGTAACTCTGCCTTTCAAATCAATCAATCAGTCTTGTGGCTGCTCCCCCTCCCTCCCTCTCTCCTCTCAGCTCTCTCTCGTTCCAGGCAGGACACTAAGTAACCCTGCACCCCTCTTGGCCCCCGGGCTGTCCTGCCTTACACATTCCGATGACCCAGTTCCATTGGTTGAATACGTATTTATCGAGCGAGTGGGTGGACGTAAGAAGTAGTGAGCTCACATGCGTGTCCCCAGCCTTCTAGAACTCAAGTCTAGGGATGACCGTGGTGCGGGAATCCACTCTCGGGCCGGGGCGCTCAGGTCATCGTGCCCCACGGTTAACTCCATGGGCTCAGAAGCCAGGACTCGCTAGCTCCACCCACAGGCAGAATCCACTCTGCATCTTATGGAGACTGGGAAACCTCCCTCCCTCTCCACCCATTGTGGGTGGGGCCAATCAATCAGCCAATCACATTCTCTGATCTCAGGGATTGGTTCAGCGGTGGGGTATGCGATGCAATCAGAGACTGGGCTTCTGGCTACGGGAGGCACTGAAAGGGTGGGGCCAGACATGGAGCCCCAACATGTTTTCATTGTCAAAAACACATGACATGAAAGTTTCCATCTTATCTGATCCAAGTGATTGGTTTAGTGGTGTCAATTCTGTTCCAATGGCTGTGAAAGAGATCTCTAGAACCTTCCTATCCTGTAAAGGTGAACATTTTTAAAAAGATGTATTTATTTTATTTGAAACACCTAATTACAGAGAGGGAGAGGCAGAGGCAGAGAGAAGTCTTCCATCCACTGGTGCACTCCCCCAAATGGCCAGAGCTGAGCCGACCCAAAGCCAGAAGCCAGAAGCTTCATCCAGGTCTCCCATGCAGGTAGGGGCCCAAGGACTTGGGCCATCTTCCACTGCTTTCCCAGGTCATAGCAGAGAGCTGGATCGGAAGTGGAGCAGCCGGGACTAGAACCGATGCCCATAGCGTCTTTACCTGCTATGCCACAGCGGTGGCCCATAAAAGTAAAATCCTATTCATATTAAATAACTCCTCTCTCCTCCCTTGAGCCCCGGGCAGGCACTGTTCTGTTCTTGGGCTCTATGAATCTGATGACTGTGGCCGTCAAACACCCAGGTACAATCGGACAGGGGGTGACTTCTGACGACTGGCTCGTTTCACTTAGCATTCAGCTTCACCCACGCTGCACACACGCTTGGGTCAGAGCGTCCCTCCTTTTACGGCTGGCTGTGTTCCGTGGCATGGACAGGCCTCGTGCTGTCTGGTCATCTTGGGTGACACCACGTTGCCTCTGGCTCCTGCGAATACTGCTGCTGTGGCCCCGGCTCAGTCCTGCCCTGGACCGCTCAGGAGCACGGCTGGTTAGCGCTGGCTCTGCAGGGCCCTGGGCACAGCAGCTCTCATGGGAATGCGCCGTGCAGAAATGCAACCCACACCACGAGCGGCTCTCGGGGTTCAACATTTTCAAAAAACAGTTTTGTTTTTCCTAAGGCACCTTCACTCAGAATGGCCTTAGCAGGAAGGTTAAAGTCGCTTTTCTGGGGCTTGCACTGTGGCGCTGCAGGTAGATGCAGCTGGAGATGCCAGCATCCCACATGGAGCTCTGGTTTGCGTCCCAGCTGCTGTATTTCCAGCCCAGCTCCCTGCTAATGCACCTGGGAAAGCAGCAGAAGATCGACCAAGTCCTTGGGCCCCTGCACCCGCATGGGAGACCTGGAAGAAGCTCCTGGCTCCTGGCTTTGGATCGGCGCAGCTCCGACCAGTGCGGCCATCTGGGGAGTGGACCAGCGGATGGAAGACCTCTCCCTCTCTCTGCCTCTCCTCTCTCTGCTTCTCTGTAACTCTTTCAGATAAATAAATCTTTTTAAAAAAGAAATGTTAGTTTAAAACTCCATGCTGATGTCTTTCTTCTTCTGCCCCGGCACTGCCGGTTTCTGACCAGATGGCGCGTTGCACGGGCGCCGCTCTCTTGTTTTCACTTGTTTCGTTGAGCGGCATATGTCATTCCTGGTTTCTTCTCCACAATCTCTACCCGAGCAGATTGTAACCACCTGGACCACACTCCCCAGCTTAAACAAACGCTAGTTAACGATTTGCCGGAGAAATCGGAGCCACTTTTTCCAGGTTACCTACTTGTTCTACTTGTTCTTTGAGTTATGGTGATAGCCCCTCCCCCAAGAAGTCCTGGAGGCTGCGCCCCAGGGGAGCCGGGGACCCTGCCCTTGAACAGCTGTCTCTGCTGTCAGCCCTCCATATCTGGGGGCATCGGTTCCAGGACCCACTGCAGACACCCAAATCCATGGATTCTCCAGCCCCTTCTGTAACACGGCGCAGTATTTGCACAGAACCCACGCCCATCTCCCTAGACTAGGACACCTAACACGGTGCAAGTGCTATGGAAATAGTTGTCAGGGAGCAATGACAAGGAAAACTGCCTGCTTGTGTTCAGGACAGGTGCAATGAAAGAAGTGTTTTGGTTGGGCTGGGGGTCTCCTCTAGTAGCAGACAATTTCTGCCCTCGTGCTGGGGATTAATAAGAAACCAAAGCTCAGAGAGGCTGAGTGACTTGCCCCAGGCCCTGCAGCCCGGATGCAGAGCTGATGTTTCATCTAAAAACCTTGCTGTTCGGGCTCCCAGGTTATTTAAAGTCACGATTTAGGGGCCGGCATGGTGGCGCAGCAGGTTAAACCGACGCTTGCCATGCCCGCCTCCTGTGAGCATTGCTTCGAGTCCTGACTGCTCCGTTTCTGTTCCAGCTCCCCGCTAATACGCCTGGGAAAGCAGTAGAAGATGGCCCAAGTGCTTGGGCCCCTGCACCCACGTGGGAGACCCGGAAGAAGCTCCTGGCTCCTGGCTTCAGACTGGCACAGCTCCGGCCATTGCAGCAATTTGGGGAGTGAACCAGTGGATGGAAGACCCCCCCCCCCCTCTCTCTCTGCCTCTCTGTAACTCTGCCTTTCAAATAACTAAATACATCTTAAAAAAAGAGAGAGAAGCTCCTGGGAAAATGGAAGGAAAAGATGTTTAAAAACAAACAGCAAAGCCCTACTATCTGATGTCCAGAGAAGTCGCTCACGTGGTGGAGGGACACGTGGGCTCCCAGCACACGTCCGTCTTGATTCCCCTTTGTCTTCTGTCCACAACGACGGCCATCAGTGTTCAGGCTGCACCCTCGGCTGTTCCCCAGGGGCCGCGTAAGCTGAGTGGGGACACAGTGATGGAGCTCAATGGGAGCACGGCGGGAGAAGCGAGTGCAAGGATGGAGCGTACAGCACAGAGCGCTGTGCACGTGCGGGCAGCCCGCACCCGCCTTGTAGCTGTAAACGTTGTACTATACCAGGGGTCTCCAAACAGCTCGTGGAAAGTGACTCTTGAAAGAACTGCGTGGATTTCAAAAGCTTTTGCACCAAAATAAACTTTTTCTCAGAATTTTCACTTGCTTTAAATTTTGAGAGACAGAGAGAGTGAGAGACGGAGCCTGGGAGAATGCCGGCTGCTGCACTTAGCAGCTGCAATAAGGGGACAGATGTGCATTTTAACAAAGCGGGGGGGGGGGGCATGTCCACTGAAGCCCGGATTTCAGATGGAAACAGAACAGACACATTCTAGTGTCATGCAACATTTGGGACACACTTCTGTGAAAAGCGATTTGTTGTTTATCTGAAATCCGAATTTCACTGGGGGCCCCGTGTCTTCTCCAGCACCTGCCGAGTGAGTCCGTGGGCCTGGCTGAGGCCAAGGGGTCTGCCTAGCTACTCCAACCCCACGGTGCAGGATCCCGTCCTAAAAGCCCCCCGATCAGGTCACCCACATCCGGGTCAGGAGCCAAAGTGTGCCAGGCACAAACACAGCACCCTCCCGTTGGCCAGGGGAGAATGTGGAAGCAGAAAATGGTCGCCCCAGGTCTTCTAGCCAAGTGTGAGTGCGGGGGCACCAGGGCCTGTGCAGCCTCGGGGGCGCCCACAGGCCCCGCCCCAGGACTGTGGCAGACCCTCCGAACCCTGTCTCGCTCAGCCCCCTCCCGAGAGGCAGTCTGGTCTGACTGTGTTCTTGGGAGGGTTACAGCGAGTGGGACCCGGGCTGTCATCACCCCCATTTTGTGGAAGAGGAGACTGAAGTCCTGAGGGGTGCAGAGTAAGTGGGTGGCAGTGCTAGGACCCTGACGTGGGATTTTGTGTTCTATCTCGTGGAAACTGAGGCACGGTCCGGGGCCTGCTTCTAGACAGTGATCGTGAGCTGGATCAGGCTGCCACTCTGCACACACTCTCAGTCCCAGGCACCATGGACGGGACCCTGGCCCAGGCCACCGAGCTGTCTGAAGAGGCAGCAGCTGGCTCTGCACTTGCAAAAGCACACAGCTGATTTGCACTTCTTCTCCCCAAGCTGCACGTTTTTTAGGGACATCCCAGTCTAGGTCGCTGTTTCACAATTCTTGCATGTAACTCCAGGAAATGCCCAGAAGAGGGCGCCAAAGCTCTCTCCTCCCCTAGGCCCCCACAGGTGAGGTCTCTGCGGCCAGGTGCATGCGTGTGGGGTGACGTCACCGGGCTGTGCCCTGGAGGGGGACCTGGCCCAGCCCCTTGCACCCCCTCGCCTGCGGTGCCCGGCTCACCTGCTGTGGGTTTTCGATGACCAGCTCGTAGGTCAGCCCCGTGGCCCCGAACCTCAGGATGTCTCCAGGAATGAGCTTCACGGCCACGTTCTGGATGTGACACTCGTTGACGAAGGTGCCGTTGCGGGAGTTGAAGTCCTGGAGGACAAAGCTGCCCTCGGCCTCGTTGTACTCGATGAGAGCGTGGTGGTTGTCGATGTCTGTGGACTGCAACGCAGGAGGACAGCTGTGGCCGCGAACAGCGTCCATGGCCCCGAAGCCCGCCCAGTGCTCACGGGGGCACGCCTGGGTCGCCACAACCCTCACCTCCAATGGACGGCGCTGAGGATCAGAGAGACTGGGCGACTTGCCCGTGGCTGCACAGCCAGTGCAGGCAGGGGCTGGGCTGTGTTCAGCTGACCCAGACCTGGGGACGGGCACCCGGCTCTCGCGTGGGAGCCAGGCAACACGGAGACAGAGGGAACCTGGGGCTGTTGTCTAGCTGGCATTTACCAGGGAGCTGCAACTTCCTGCTGCTGGGACCCTCCGTGGCGGTGCTGCACGCCAGGGCAGGAAACAGAGAGGCCCAAACACGGACCTCACGGGCTGCTCAGTGGTGACCGTGCCCGGGTCCCAGGATGGACGATGCCACGTGTGCAGAGTGGGGCACGTGTTCCAGCTAAGGGGATGTTGTGATTCATTTGTCGGGTTTATCTGTTTGCTCTATTTTTAAAAATATGGTTTTAATATTGCAGAATATGAGAAGTAGAGAAAAGCACTAGAAGACACTAAAATCCTCTACCGTCCCATCCCCCAGAGGCAGCCCCATTAACTCGGAGATTCACGTCCTTCCGGAAATTCTTTAAAATGTTAATTTCTATGTTCCTTTGCAGGGCACAAGGAGTCCCCCCCCCCCCACCTGCTGTCCACTGCTGACAGCTGGGGCGGGGCCCGGCTGCGCCTGAAGCTGCATCTGGCCTCTCCTGTGGGCGGCGGGGACACACGCACACGAGTCATGGCTGCTGCCTCCAGGGCGCGCATTAGCAGGGAGCAGGAATCAGAGTGGGACCAGGACTCGAACCCAGCACCCTAACATGGGACGCAGGCATCGCAAATGCTGTCTGAATGGCTGGGCTAAATGCCCGACTCTCCCACTTGTTTCTACGCTTACATCCTGTAAGAACGAAACTACTCTGGGGCCGGCGCTGTGGCGCAGCAGGTAGAGCCTCAGCCTGCAGTGCCGGCATCCCATATCGGCGCCAGTTCAAGTCCCGGCTGCTCCACTTCCGATCCACCTCTCTGCTATAGCCTGGGAATGCAGTAGAAGATGGCCCAAGTGCTTGGGCCCCTGCACCTGAGTGGGAGACCCAGAAGAAGCTCCTGGCTCCTGGCTTCAAATCGGCACAGCTCTGGCCATTGAGACCAATTGGGGAGTGAACCAGTAAATGGAAGAATCTCTCTCTCTTTCTCTGCCTCTTCCTATCTATGTAACTCTGACTTTCAAATAAATAAATACATCTTTTTTAAAAAAATGACCTACAGGGTTTCACCATTACCTTTTCCAAACCTTGACACACAATGAAGGCTCGCCCGTGCAATGAGCCGATTCTATTGCTTCTTAAAAGCCACTCAGAATTCATCAGAGATGGCCCCTGGCAGCAGGGGGCCGGGGTGACTATTTCCTAAGGCAAAGGGGACACGGCGGGGGTCTGTGTGCTGGCGGCGGAGGACAGAAGCACTTCTCTGATAGCTTGATGAGAAGTGTGGGCACACTCAGTGCCTAGGCGGTCATGGCCCATGCCCAGGGCTGGGGGTCCCCAGAGGGCAGAAGGGACCCTGCAGGCTGCAGGCCACCACTGTCGTCCCCTTCCCTGAGCACTGCCTAGGGCACCCCCCCGCCTGAGACTCTGAGGTTGTTCACTGAGTTTCTCTTCTAGGAGTTCTCCATCCAGATTCACCCAAGAGTACTCGCACTTAGAAATCCGAAGTCCATTATATAATAATACCTAGGCACCGATGCTAATCATGACATAGTTATTCTCATATTAATATGTGTAACAGAGTGACAACATAATACTAGCTAAATTAGGGGGCCAGGGAATTTGCTAACCACTGTACCGCACTGTCGCATCCCATCTTCACGACGATCCAGGGGTAGTTTCCCGTTTTGTACTCAAGGACACGGAGGCACAGAGTGGATGAGTTTTCCTAAGTGTCCCAGCTGGCCAAGCATGGTTTGCACCCAGGCCCACCTGATTCAGACGTCCATGTTCTCTACCCACCAAACACACTGGCACCCACAACACTAGAACACAAAGGGAAGCTGGACTGGCAACATTAACTGCAAACAAAACAGACTTCAGAGCAAGAAAAACTGATGGGATGAGAAGCCTCACAGAATGAGGAAGGGGTCGATTCTCCAAAAAGAAGCCACAGTCCTTAACATGTATGCGCCCAACAACAGGGAGCCAAAATCCATAAGGCAAAAGCTGATAGCACTGCACGGAGAAACTGACAGGTGCACTGCGACGGCTGTGGCTTCGAGAGCTGTCAGAACAGCCAGACCCAGCAGGTAAAAGGTCGGTGCAGACAGGGCTGACCTGGGCAGCACCATCGCCCAACTGGATGGAAGGGACATTCACAGTGTGCTTAACCGACAACAAAATCCACATGGGACACCCACAAGATGGAACGCATTCGGGCTGTAAAACTTACGTCAGTAAATTTTGAACCCCAGAGGCGTGCAGAGAATGCTCTAGAACCATGATGTAACTCAGCTAGGAAACAGTAGCTGAGCCAGTGCTGCAGCTCACTAGGCTAATCCTCTGCCTGCGGCACCGGCACCCCGGGTTCTAGTCCCGGTCGGGGCACTGGATTCCGTCCCGCTTGCTCCTCTTCCAGGCCAGCTCTCTGCTGTGGCCCAGGAAGGCAGTGGAGGATGGCCCAAGTGCTTGGGCCCTGCACCCCATGGGAGACCAGGAGAAGCACCTGGCTCCTGGCTTCGGATTGGTGCAGCGCACTGGCTGTAGCGGCCATTTTGGGTGTGAACCAACAGAAGGAAGGCCTTTCTCTCTGTCTCTCTCTCTCTCATTGTCCACTTTGCCTGCCCCCCCCCCAAAAAAAAAAGGAAACAGTAGCAGAGAGATGGCTGGAAAACCCACAAATATCCGGAGAGTAAATAACACGTTCCTATATCACACAAGGGTCAAGGAGGAGGCGTCAAGAGAAGTGAAAAATGGTCTTAGCTGAGTGCCAATACGACATCAAACATGGTGGGGCGCAGTCAGGAAACTCACAGCACTGAACGCACGCAAGCGAAGAGAACTCTACAGTCCATCCCCAAGGCGTCCAGCTCAGCGAGCTGCAGAGGAGAGCAACCCAGAACAGAAACCAGCGTGAGAGCGGAAATGAAATCGAAAAGAGGAAAGTCACGCAGACGCTCGAGGACGCCCCGAGCTGCCCTGGGGGAGGGGGAACGAGACGGACAAGCTTCCAGCAGTCCAAGAAAACAGGAGGGGAGACGGAAACGTTTAGATTGGAGGTGCAGGAGGAGCTGTTACTGCCGATCACGTGGTGTTAAAGGGAGGAGGCAGGCGCATTGCCAACAACTCTCCATTCACAACTTGACAGCTGGGATGAAACGGACCGATCAGTTCCTTGAAAGACGCCACCTAAGAACTCACACAGGAAGAAGCAGATGACCCGGGCGGGCCCATCGCTGTTAATGAACTTGAACCATAATCTGTTGTTTCCAGATGTGCTCACTGTGAGTCCCACCAAATACCTTAAGGAAGAAACGATCCCAGTTCCCTGCGACGTCTCCTGTAAGACAGAAGCCGACAGAACGTTCCAGACTCATTCTATGAGGCCAGATTGCCCTAACACCAAGATCACAAGCAAGGAAAACAAACCATTGTCTCAGGAATACACGCGGAAGTTTCAGCCAATGTTGGCAATGTATAAGAGGAACGATACACAACAACCAAGCGGGGTTTACTCCAATGTATTTGAGAGGCAGAGAGAGGGAGGGAGGGAGATAGAGGGAGGGAAGGAGATGAGAGGAAGAGGGAGAGGGAGAGGGAGAGGAGGAGGGGAAGGGGGGAGGGGGAGGGAAAGGGAGAGGGAGAGAGAGAGAGCGAGAACACGCTCCCTTCTTCTGGTTCACTCCCAAACAGCCACCATGGTTGGAGCTGGGCTGGCTGAAGCTGGAGCCAGGAACTCCCTCCAGGTCTCCCGCAGGGGTGGTGGACATCCAACCACTTGAACCAGGACCACTCCCAGGATCCGCACTGGCAGGAAGCTGGCGTGAGGGGGCGGGGCCAGGAACGGAACCCCGGCACCCGGTGTGGGAGGCGGGGTTCTTAACCACTGCGCCAAAAGCCTGCCCCGCGGGGACAATCTTAGAAAGGACAAAACTCGGAAGGTCGGTGTTTGCCCAGGTGCCCGAGGAAGACGGGGATGGAGGGGGGAAGAGGGCGCAGAGGGGCCCCCGGGGTAGATTCAGGGCTAGGAAACTATTCTGTGTGCTACTGTCACGGACACACAAAATATCTGTCCGAGTCCCAGAACCTCGTGCCGCAGATGCCCTGACACGTCATCCTAGTGACGTCATCACTACATAACAAACTGGCACCCAAGCTGCGGCGACGTTGCGTATGCAGCCCACTTTAAGCAGGCTCAGTGCTCCCCTGCCCGCTCGCAGCCGGGGGGCGCGGGAATCGTAGTGCACACTGCCAGCCACAGGGAAGGTGAACGCTCAAAACGCGACGGATGGTTTCCACTGAACGCATGTTGCCTCCACATCACTGCAGGTCACAATGTCCCAAGTGGAGCCAGTGAAAGTGAGGACCATGAGCGTGAACCCTGCTGTAGACCGGGGTTGTACTTAGTGATAACACATTAACATGAGTCACCAGTTATAACCAGTAGCCCACGGCGAGGCAAGATGTACGTACCAGGGGAAACTCGGCTGTGTACGTGTAGTCTGGGCTCCACGGGAGCTCTGTAGCATCCAGAAACCGAAAACTGTGGAGAAATATAGTCTACGGGGCCAGCGCTGTGGTATAGTAGGATAAGCCCCTGCCTGTGGCGCCAGCAACCCATATGGGCACCGGTTCAAGTCCTGGCTCCTCTTCCAATCCAGCTCCCTGCTAATGCACCTGGGAAAGCAGCAGAAAATGGCCCAGGTGCTTGGGTCCCTGAACCCACGAGGGAGACCTGGAAGAAGCTCCCGGTCATCATGGCCATTTGGGGAGTGAACCACCGGATGTATGATCTCTCTCTCTTCCAAATAAATAAAGTAAATCTGTAAATAAATAAATAAAACGATAGTCTACTGAAAACCATTAGGACCCACTAGCTCTTTGGGAACGGCTGCCCACGTGGTCTCCACCCCACTGCTGTGGAACAGCGGGGCCAGTGTGACAGGTTAACCCATCGCCTGGGATGCTGGCATCCCACATGAGCACGGGTTCAAGTCCCAGCTGCTCCACTTCTGAGCTCCTCTCCAGCTCCCTGATCTTCAGACCTGTCACTTCCCAGGACTGGGCCAGGCTGATGCCGGGAGCCTAGAGCCCCATGTGGGACTCCCACGTGTGTGGCAGGTGTCTAAGCACTTGGGCCATCCTCTGCTGCTTTCCCAGGCCATTAGCAGGGAGCTGGCTCAGAAGTGCGGTAGCTGGGACTCGAATCAGCGTTCATATGGGATGCCGGCCTCGCAGGCCCTGTCTTAACCCACTGCGCCAGTGCCGGCCCCCAATAAATATATCTTAAAAACAAAAACAAGAACAAAACAAAACAAAAACCAGAAAATCAGGGGTGACCAGGCTTTGGAGAACCTGGAACATCTGTGTGCCGTTAGTGGGACTGAAAAATGGTGCAGCCAGTGTGGAAAACTGTACGGAAGTTCCTCAAAGCACTAAAAATCGAGCTACCCAATGATCTAACAATTCTTCCTGGGGTGCACATTCCAGAGTTCGGGGTCTCGAGTTCTTGTCCGCCCTTGCTCTTGGAGGTGTTGCTCACGACAAACCAAAGGCAGAAGCGACGCAGGTGGCTGCAGATGAGCGAGTGGGCAGACACACAGTAGGACAGGATACAGCTTTTGGAAGGAAGGCGACTCCACCACCTGCGCCAGCACGGACCGGCCATGGGGGCAGTGTGCGGGGTGAAGCACACCAGGCCCCAAAGGCAGCACTGGGTGACGTCACTTACGCGAGCTAGTGCGACCAGTCTCCTGGAAACGGAGAGCCAGGGGCTGCCAGGCGCCGGGGCAGGGCACACAGGGTGCTGTTTAATGGCTAACAGAGTTTCCACTTTGCGAGACCAGGAATTCCTGGAGGTTGGCTGTACCCCAGCGTGAATACGCTTAACTCGCTCAACTGGACAATCGAGAGTGGAATGATGGTAAATCGTGCAGTGTGCATTTCACCAGAATTCAGACAAAAGGAGAGGGGACTCGGTCAACGTCAAGGGCTTGGGACGGTGTCAGGATTCGAATTCAAGCTTCCCTGCCCATCTGCGTCCTGGGCTTGTACCCCGTGTTTTCCGAGCTGCTCCGAGTCTACCTCTGGCCCTCTTCCCAACGCCCTCGCCCTGCTGCTCTCCAGCCGGTCCCGTCCAGTTATGCGCTGTGCCCTGGGCTCCCAGCCTGCAGCCCCTGGGCGTCAGCCTCTCCTCCACGTCATCAGGAGCCTCTGGGCCCCTCCCTCCTCCCCCCCCAGGCTCCCGCCCCTGCAGGCTGGCCTGGCTGGAGGCGTCCACGGCTCCTCCTCGCCTGCTGGCTTCTGGTTGGGCCTGGCCCATGGGAGATCGGAGCCTGTAGCAGGCTGGGGCACTTGCTCTCCTGCTCCATCCTGGGTGTCACTGGGGCTGGCGCCAGCCTCCCCCGGACGCCACTGTGGCCATCGGGCAGCTTTGTCCCCGCCCCTCATCCCTTTGGGGCTGCCAGCTCGTCCCCCTTGCTAGACTGGGCGCTGACAGCCCCTCTCAGGATCTCTGAACCCTGAGAGTCCCTCCACACCCTGTGAGTGTGCCTTCTGCTCACTGCCTGGCTTCAAGTCCCCGGCCCTCAGCAGGAGACCCAGTCTGCCCCCTCCCTCCAGCCCCAGTGGCCCCTGCTCATCAGCCTTCTCCCGGGTCCCACCCTGACCCCCCGCAGCAGCCAGCATCCCCTGAGCCTTGCTCGCCATCCTCCAGCCCGAAAATTGCCCCCTTCCCACTCCCTCAAGGGCACACCTCTCCTCCGAGTCCCCACGCCTCTGAGAGCCAGGGTCTCCCGCCTGCCCCTGCAGGACCCCAGGGGCCTCCCTGCTCGATCAGTGCATCTGAAACCATTGTCCCAGGGCAGTGTGGCCTGGCGTTAGGGTAGGAGGGAGGCGGCAGAGTGTGGTGGTCATGAGCCACTTCCTAGGGGCCAGCCCGGGCTCCAGTGAGCTCTCCTGCTTCCTGCCTGGTGACCGTGGGCAGGGGCGTGTCCTCTTGGTGCCTTGACTCCCTGTTCTGCCAGTAGGGACGTTAATGGAGCAGGCCTGCGGGACTGTGGGGAGAGCAGAGGAGACCAGGCACAGAAGCGCTGGGCTGCCGCGAGGGGAGGGTGGGCTCTGGGTGGGGAAGCCTGAGGCTCAGGTCTCACCTCTGCCTCTTCCCAGCTGAGCGGCCTGGGCCAAGTTCCCTTGCTTCTCTGAGGCGGGCGGGGCCTCCCTGGAGCCGGCCAAGTGCTGTTGGGTGGCACTGTCAATGTGGCAGGGTGAGCTCTGTGAAATTCAGCTGTGTGTGTACGTGTGTGCATCTGTCATGTATGCGTGCATGCGTACATATATGTTGTACACGCACATGTATAACTGTGTGCAGGCATGTGCATATGTGCACGTGTGTATACTGTATGTGTGTGCTATATATTCGTGCATGTGTGTGCATGTGTTCCATGGACATGTGTACATATACATGGGCATGTGTTTATGTATGCATGTATAAATGTGTGTATCTTATCACGCATGCATATGTGTGTATGTGTGCCTGTGTGCATATGTGTGCATTTATGTACTGTAATTACATGCGCACCTATGCATGTCTTGTGTACACGTGTGTATACATCCATTGTGCATGTGTGTATACCTGTGTGTATGTATGTGTGCATGTATGTATGTTTATTCATTTAAAATTTTTTTAACTTTTATTTAATAAATATAAATTTCCAAAGTACAGTTTATGGATTACAATGGCTTCCCCCCCATAACTTCCCTCCCACCCGCAACCCTCCCATCTCCCATTCCATTCACATCAAGATTCATTTTCAATTATCTTTATATACAGAAGATCAATTTAGTATAAATTAAGTAAAGATTTCACCCACACCGAAACACAAAGTGTAAAATATTGTTTGAGTACTAGTTATAGCATTAATTCAAATTGTACAACACATTAAGAACAGAGATCCTACATGAGGAATAAGTGCACAGTGACTCCTGTTGTTGACTTAACAAATTGACACTCTTGTTTATGGTGTCAGTAATCTCCCTAGGCTCTTGTCATGAGTTGCCAAGGCTATGGAAGCGTTTTGAGTTCGCCGACTCCGATCTTATTTAAATGAGGTCATAGTCAAAGTGGAAGTTCTCTCCTCCCTTCAGAGAAAGGTACCTCCTTCTTTGATGGCCCGTTCTTTCCACTGGGATCTCCCTCACAGAGATCTTTCATTTAGGTCATTTTTTTTTCCAGAGTGTCTTGGCTTTCCATACCTAAAATACTCTCATAGGGTCTTCAGCCAGATCCAAATGCCTTAAGGGCAGATTCTGAGGCCAGAGTGCTATTTAGGACATCTGCCATTCTATGAGTCTGCTGTGTATCCTGCTTCCCATGTTGGATTGTTCTCTACCTTTTTTATTTTATCAGTTAGTATTAGCAGACTCTAGTCTTGTTTATGTGATCCCTTTGACTCTTAGTCCTATCATTATGATCAACTGTGAACTGAAATTGATCACTTAGACTAGTGAGATGGCATTGGTACATGCCACCTTGATGGGATTGAATTGGAATCCCCTGGCACATTTCTAACTCTACCATTTGAGGCAAGTCAGCTTGAGCATGTCCCAAACTGTACATCTCCTCCCTCTCGGTCCTTGGCTACCACTCTCCCTGTCCCTCTGGACACAAGGGCAGAAAGCGAAACTAGGCCTTTCAAAGAAAAAGATGTGTGGGACCAGCTGGGGCTGCAGGGGGACAGTGAGCTGGGGCGGGGGGAGAGGGAGAGGGAGAGGACCGAGCCTGGAGAAGAGCCCCCTTGAATCTGCAGAACCCTGAGAGGGCCAGGGAGGGTCCTGCGTCCTGAGCGAGGGAGATCCTGTGACATCCGCCCCTGCGCAGCGGGCTCGGGAGAACCAGGATGGAGACAGCACAGTGGGTGTCCACCTGCTGGCCCCTCACGACAGGGCGGCCGTCAGTCACGCTCGCGTCCACACCCCACCCCGGCAGTCCTCTCTACCCCAAGCTTTGGCCCTTGCTTCGAAGTCCCAGGCTGCCTGGGCATGAATCCCAGCCCCCTGCCTCCTCCCTGTGTGGCCTTGGGCAGGCTACTCAGTCTGTCTACACCGCAAGCTCCCCATCCATAAAGGGAGGGGATGACAGAGGGTGCGGGAGGATCCAGTGGGTGACACACGTGTGTGTGCCAAGCTTGCAGCCCTGTCAGCGATGTCATCGCCCCCCACTCATCAGCCATCTGCCCACACTGCCCTGCACGCCCCCACGGCCCCTCAGACCAGCTCTCCACGCAGCAGCTCAGCCCTGTGGCTAGAGTCCACGGTGTTCATAGCAGAAACAGTGGCCAGCAGCCAGTCCTGCAAAGATGCCACACGCTGGTCCCTGGGACCCGAGAGCCTGCCGCAGCATGTGGTGCAGGGATTGCGTAGACACGGAAGGTGGCCTTAGATCAGAGGGTGGTCCCACATCACCCAGGTAGGACTAATGGAATTGCAAAGACCGCCCTCTGGGGGCTGGCTCTGTGGCGCAGCAGGTAAAAGCCGCAGCCTGCAGTGCTGGCATCCCATACGGGCTCCTGTTCAAATCCCGGCTGCTGCACTTCTGATCCAGCTCTCTGCTGTGGCCTGGGAAAGCAGCAGCAGATGGCCCAAGTCCCTGGGCCCTGCACCTGCGTGGGAGACCTGGAAGGAGCTCCTGGCTCCGGTTTGGTGCAGTTCCGGCCAGTGCAGCCAATTAGGGAATGAACCAGCGGATGGAAGACCCCCCCCCCCTCTGCCTCTTCTTCTCTGTGTAACTCTAGCTTTCAAATAAATCAATAAATCTTTTTAAAAAGACCGCCCTCTGGCTGGAGCTGGAGGTGGGGGGAAGGGGAGGTCAGAGACGCCGGGACACACAAGAAGGACCTGAGACACTGCTGGGGTGTGGAAGATGAATGGGCCACAGCCGTGGACAAAGGCAGCCCCCAGGAAGCTGAGCGTGACCCCTGCTGACAGCCCACAAGGGGACGGGGCCTCCAGCCCACAGCTGCTGGCCACAGGTCGCCGTCCAGACCCTGCGGAGAAGAACACTGTTGCCCAGGCTGACACCCTTGATTTTGGCCTTGGGTGGCCCCCAGCAGAGAAACCGGCTGAATCCACTCAGGCTTCCGACCTACAGACTGGGGGAAAATCAATTTATGACGCTTTAAATGTACAATAACACTCACACCAGCCGCAGCCCTGTGCACAGCCCCTCATGGTAACTCAGTCTCCTAACGGCTGCTGCCACCATCCACATCGTAGCCCCACGGAAGGTGCAGCCCGGTGGCCCGAGACCCACAGCTCCCGGGGACAGAGGCGCACTGCCGCAGCTCCAAGACAGGTCCGTGCACTTGGCCACCTGCTGGTCTCCGCCCTCCTGCCTCCTGCTGCCGGTGAACTGTCTCCAGTAACAGGGAGACTCCATTCCTCCTGAGCTTAGAAGCCACGCAGAGGGGGTGGCCCCATCTAAACAAGTTACACGGTACGCGCCTTCTGCAAACACCTCCAGACCTCTGCACACCTGGCACCCTCTCCTGGCTGAGGGCTAGTCTGGCACCCCAGACTGGCTCTTGTGGGTCTTCTAGTACAACAACCCCAAATCTGCTCCTCCAAGAATACAGGGTGCCGCCAGGCCAGTGCCTCCCTACCCAAACTCCCCAGGAGAGGGCGCCACCTCCGCGAGGCTCACAACAAAGCCTCTGTCTCGGATTGACAAACCTCATCTAGGAGTCCACACTAGGGACTATCCCCAGCTTCATCAACCGCCTTATTCTCTTACAGGGATTTCAGATATCATCTAGGTGTCTCTAAAAGTCAAATCCATGGCCGAAGAATGAAACATCTTTCTCTAACAGCACGGAGTCAGCCAGCTCCAAACGGGAGGCTCAGCCCCAGCCTTCCTGACCGGCTGTGTGACGTCACCGTTCTGGGCCTCATGTCCACTCAGTTACGTGAACATCGTAACGATCGGAGCCTCCACGCCATGGGGCTGTTCTGAGAGCATGATTTTGTAACACAGGTACAGATCAGGAGGGCACGCCAGAAAGTTTGTGGGAAAATTCAATTAACAGGTACATTTTCTTTTGTCTTTTTTTTAAAAAAAAAGATTTATTTATTTAACTTGAAAATCAGAGTTAGAGAGGGAGAAACACACACACACACACAGAGAGAGAGAGAGAGAGAGAGAGAGAGAGAGAGATCTCCCATCCACTGGTTTACTCTGCAGATGGCTGCAAAGGCCAGTGCTGGGCCAGGCTGAAGCCAGGAGCTTCTTCTGGGTCTCCCACGTGGGTGCAGGGTCCAAGCACTTGGGCCATCTTCCACTGCTTTCCCAGGTGCATTAGCAGGGAGCTGGGCTGGAAGTGGAACAGCCGGGACTCGAACTGGTGCCCATAAGGGGATGCCAGCATGCAGGCCAGGGCTTTACCTGCTATGCACAGTAATGGCCCCAACAGATAAATCTTAGTGCAAATGATTGAAATTCACTCACAATTTTTAGATAACACAAATGTTCTCTGAACTTCCGGAAGAACCCTCATGCACAGGAAGACAGGTGGGATAAGCAGGGTGTTGCAGGAGGGCCGGCACCTGGGGACCATTTGTGGTTGTGAAGAGATTAGGATCATCTGCCTCACTGCCCCCGGGTGCCCCACAGGACAAGCCAGGAGAGAACAAGTGCGGGGGAGGGTGGGGAGGACCTGGAACCCTGCCCACAGTGTGGGAAATGGAAGACAGAAAACTACACAAAGCCTCCTCAGGAAAGTGAACACAGAATTGCCCTCTGAGCCAGCAATCTTGCCTCTGGGTCTACACCCCAAGAACTGGAAGCAGCACCTCAAAGGGAGGTCTGTGTGGGTGATCCTGTGCCTGGCTGGGAGACTGCCTGCCCTGCCCATGCAGGAAGTCACGAGGGCATGGCACACCATGCCCCCTGGGAAACATCCTGGTTGAGGACTCAGCACACTGAGACCCACACACGACCTGAGTGTCGGCAGGCAGCAAGGGCCCCAGGCACATTTCCCCCACCCCCACTTCCTGTTGAGGGGCCTCATGATTATTAGCTAAGTAAACGCTCCCGGGTAAGGCCCAGACCCATAAGGACCACCTGGAAGGCCACGTGTCTTTCAAGCTGCATGGTGGCACCAGTATTGGCTTTATCCTATACAATTAGCAGTGTCCTGCACTAGCTACATCCTTTACCTGCTTGTACCTTACTGTTAATAAATGGACACGTTCACTGAAACTGTCTCTGGTACATCTTGTCAAAGATTGCTGTAGCCCCACCATCCTGACAGTGCGGGCCTCGCAGGACGAGCCCACAGGTCTGTGTCCCCACGCTCACAGCAGCACGGTTTGCATGGCCACAGGTGGAAGCCACCAGTGTCCACAGCCAGGTGAGTAGAATCCCCCACCCCGAGTATTGTTCAGACTTATAAAGGAGGGGGCTCTGACACGTGCTCAGGAGGACATCGTACGTGGAATAAGCCAGGCACAAAAGGTCAAACGTCACATGACTCAGTATCCAGAGGAACACAGGAGAGGCACGTTGGTGGACACAGGAAGTGCCGTCTCTGCCCGAAAGGCGGTGGGCACCAGGGTTGGGGAGGGGGCGGCCGTGGAACTCCCAGCGGGCACAGTTCTGCTCGGCAGAGCTCCGGGAGTGGCCGGCAGTGGCGGCGGTGCAGCAGCGTGATCATGCTTCACGCACGGCGCTGGGCGCTGGGCGCTGGGAACGGCCCAGAGGGTAAACTGCACCCGACATGTATTTTCCCACAGTAAAAAGGAGAGATTATGATCCAGCCCCTGGCTCTGAGCTTCCTCCTCTTGGAACCCTCCATCCGCTGGGGGCAAACCAAGCCTGTACTGGCTGTGGTGGGAACCGAATGATGGACCCAGGGGAGAGAAAAGGCCCCCTGGGGATGGGTGAGAGCAGCCGGTGCACCCCAGGGAGAGCAGTGCCTGGGTGGAGCGGGGCCGAGCAGGCTACACAGCCAAGGCAGTGAGTGCACAGGTGGATCCAGAGGGAAGGGCCTTTCCCTCGGGCCTGTCCCTCACGGATGGCATCCTGGGTCTGAGGAGGGGACAGCAGCTTGGTCCAGAGGCACCTGTCGCCGTCTGTGTCTCTCAAAATCTCGGAGTTAAAATGGCACAGTACCGTAACTGTGGGTAACGCGTTCTGCTGGGGGCGCGGTGCCGGGAGGGAGGGGACCTGTGACCCTTCCCTGGGGAAGCTCCCAGAAGACGTCAGAGCCACGGGGGTGCGTAGCCTTGGACCCAGCCGGTGTACTTGCACACCTGTGCCACGAGGGAGGCAACGGTGATCCGCTGGCATTGTTTACTAACAATAAAACGTGATGACGCCACAGGCAGCCCGGAAATGGCAGGTGACGGGCAAGGGTAGGACTCGCGGGGATGGAGGGACTCCAGGTGCTGGTGAAGCCGGTCTCACTGCTGACCCTTTTGTCTCGCATGGGAAGGGGCTCCTGGGCTGGAGGGGAGCGGCTGCCCACCAGGGGCAGAGGCGGAGGTGCAGGTGCGAACGTGTCCTCTGTGTTAGTCTTTGTGCCACCTCCCAGCATCTATGCTGGCCCGGGGCAGGGGTGAGGGCTTGGGGAGGTGGCGGCCAGCGCTCACTCTGCAGCCTAGGCTTTCCTATGCCTCAAACCACGTTCTCCGACAGAGAGCAGGAAAAGCCGGCGTGGTGCAGGGGCTCCACCAGCAGGGGTGGGCGGGGAAGAAGCCTGGAGATGGAGAGGCAGGAGGGAGGGGCCGTGAAGGGGCAGCCCTGGTGCCTTCTCCGTGGGGACTGGTCCCCGAGCCTACAGGCAGAGACATGGCTGACTGCGCAGCGCCGCCCCAGCCCCCGCATCAGGACATCGCGGGGTTCATGTCTTAGGAGCGCACTCTTAGGCACGTCAAAAACTCAGCTGACGCTGGCTTGGCTGTTTCTTCTTCCCGGAGAGCGGAGTCTCCTTCCCAGCAGAGTTTAAATAGCAAGCATGTCCAGCTACAGCCCATCAACGTGTGCACCTCATCCGTCACGGGGTTTAGCTCCGAAAGGGGCAAGGCTGTGGCCACGCTGTCCGGCCACGTCAAACAGGGCCGGACCACTCCCATCAGAGCCTCTCCAGTCGGCAGAACAGTCACAGTCATTTCAAAGACGCATTTAGTTTATTAAAAAGTTTATTTTTCATATGCTTGAAAGGCAGAGAGAGAGACAGAGACGGCAAACTGTTCCATGCATTGATTCACTCCACAAATGCCCACGACAGCTGGAGCTGGGCCAGGCTGAAGCTAAGAGGCAGGAACTCCACCTGGATCTCCCACGGGGGTGCCAGGGGCCCAAGCACATGAGCCATCACCTGCTGCCTCCCAGAGGCATTAGCAGAAAGCTGGATCTGAACAGTTGGGACTCAAAACCAGGCACTCTGGGGGCCGGCGCTGTGGCGCAGAGGGTTAAAGCCCCAGCCTGCAGTGCCAACACCCCATATGGTGTTGGTTTGAGTCTCGGCTGCTCCACTTCCAATCTAGTTCCCTGCTAATGTGCCTGGGGAAGCAATGGAGGATGGTCCAAGTTCTTGGGCCCCTGCACCCATGCAGGAGACCCAGAAGAAGCTCCTGACTCCCGGCTCTTGTGGCCGTTTGGGGAGTGAACCCCGGACAGAAAACCTTTCTCTGTCTCCACCTCTCTAATTCTGTCTTACAAACAAATGAAATAAATATTCTAAAAATACAGGCACTCTGACATGGATGCAGGCATCCCGGGTGCTGGCTTCACCTGCCGCGCCACAATGCCTGCCCCCGGAGAGGTCATTTCAACAATCCCCCCCCCCCCATCTGTAAACCCGCTGTGGTTTCTTCCCAGGAAGATCAAGGACGTCCTGACGGCCACTCCTGCTTCTGGACACACTGCTTCCCTTTCAGTCTTTCCACCACAGGGCCTTTGCAAGGCTGCTCCTTCCCCCAGGTCTACTCAAATCCGCCCTGTCCCCTGCACTCCTTGTCGGAGCCCCGACGTGTGCATGGGACTAGTGGCACTTGTGGGAAGCCCTGACCTCTGGCTCTCCCTGCTGGCAGCTTCCTGCCTGCGAGGGACCACGTGTCATCCTGCCCATCCCACGAGACTCTAGGTAAATGTGGACGGCAGTGAGCAAAAACCAGGCCGGCAAACACAGGCTTCCTTTTGCCGTCAGAGAGACAAAGTCCCTCTGGGACACAGCGAAACGTCTGGAGGACAAACCCCTGCAAGCGCCAGTGTTGACTGTCCCCGCCACGTTACAAACCCTTCCTCTTCCTCCTTGTGTAAGCGCTACCACAAAATGTGAACAAGTCAAACGATGAGAGCAGCCGTCACAGTAAGTCGTCAGCCCCGCAACTGAGCGTGGATCTGCAGAACCCTGGCTCCCCGCTCTGGCGGACTTGCTGAGGCAAATAAAGAAATGATCTGGGGCCGGTGCTGTGGTGTATGGGGCTAAGTCTCTGCCTGCAGCGCCAGCATCCCATGTGAGCGCTGGTTCAAGGTCCTGCTGCTCCTCTTCCCATCCAGCTCTCTGCTGTGGCCTGGGAAAGCAGCAGAAGATGGTCCAAGTCCTTGGGCCCCTGCACCCACGTGGGAGACCCGGAAGAAGCTCCTGGCTTCAGATCAGCGCACCTCTGGACATTGTGGCCAATTGGGGAATGAACCAGTGGACGGAAGACCTCTCTCTCTCTCTCTCCCTCTCTCTGTCTGTAACTCCACCTCTCAAATAAGTTATAAAGAAAATAAATGATATGTTTTATGTTCTGGGGGATGTCAAGGCTGCCTATTTGGTTTTCTTTTTTTTATTATTATTTTTCTACCTTTATTTCGTGGCATAACTTCCAGAGCGTTGGCTGAGCCATCACTCAGGGTGCCCAGAGCTGGCTCAGCTCTGAGGCTGACCAGCAGAGGGCGACCTTCACCTCGTCATGTCTGCAGGCTGCCAAAGGGTCTTCGGGCTGGATTCTTCACAACTTCTTCCCACACTCCGTCTTTCTTAAAGACTTATTTTGGGGGCTGGAGTTGTGGTACAACAGGTGAAGCCACCATCTGCAGTACTGGCATCCTATACGCGCCAGTTCTTGCTTCTTTGTGTCAGATCCAGCTCTCTGTTGTGGCCTGGGAAAGCAGCAGAAGATGGCCCAAGTCCTTGGGCCCTGTACCCACGTGGGAGACCTGGATGAAGCCTCTAGCCCCTGGCTTCCATTGTGGCCATCTGGGGAGTGAATCAGTGGATGGAAGATCTCTCTCTCTCTCTCTCTCTTTCTCTCTGCCTCTGCCTTTCCCTCACTTTGTCACTCTGCCCCTTCAAATAAATAGATATTTTTTATTTATTATAAATTTTATTTGAAAAATGCAGAGTGCAGAGAGGGAAAGACAGAGACAGAGACAGAGAGATGGGTCTTCCATCTGCTGGTTCACTCCCCAGATGGCCACAACAATTGGGGCTGGGCCAGGCCAAAGTCAAGATCCAGGAGCTTCTTCCAGGTCTCCCACATGGATACAGGGATCCATGAACTTGGGCCATCTTCTGCTGCTTTCCCAGGCACATTAGCAGGGAGTGGGATGGGAAGTGGAGCAGCTGGGACTTTGACCGGCGCTCTTATGGGGCACCGTCACTGGAGGCAGTTCCTTAACCAGCTGCACCACAACACCCATCCCCCAATCCCATTCTTAAAGCGGATCACCTCTCCCAGTGGATCTCAGCAGTGGGAGGAGGACTGGTCTGGAGGAGAGGCCAGAGCCCATCACAGGTCAGCTCACGTTGAGTCTGGAAACGCAGGCTCCACCTGCTCTCCAGGGAGCCCAGCAAACGCGGCGGGTTCCTCCAGGAATCCACGGGATCGCTGCCGTCAGGGGCACCTCTTTTTTTAAAAAAAAATTTATTTTTTTATTTGAAATTCAGAGTTACACAGAGAGAAAGAGAGGCAGAGAGAGAGAGAGAGAGAGAGAGAGAGAGAGAGAGAAAGAGAGGGAGAGAGAGAGGTCTTCCATCTGCTGGTTCACTCTCCAGATGGCCGCAATGGCTGGAGCTGCACCAGGAGCCAGGAGCTTCTTCCGGGTCTCCCATGTGGGTGCAGAGGCCCAAGACCTTAGGCCATCTTCCACTGCTTTCCCAGGCCATGGCAGAGAGCTGGATCGGAAGTGGAGCAGCCAGGACTCGAACCAGTGCCCATACGGGATGCCGGCACTGCAGGCGGCGGCTTTACCTGCTGCACCCCAGCGCCGGCGCTCAGAGGCGGCCCTTTAGACCACAGCCAAGGAGCGGTGGGCAACCAGTTATTTTGCTACAAGAAATGCAGCTCAGCTTCTGTCTCCATCAGCTGATTCACACCAGAGAAAGCCAGCTCAGCCCCACGCCCCCAGGATTCTTCCGTGTGTGTCGTGAGACCGTGACAGTGGTGAGACCGTGACAGTCGTGAGCCCGTGACAGTGGTGAGACCGTGACAGTCGTGAGCCCGTGACAGTGGTGAGACCGTGACAGTCGTGAGACCGTGACAGTCGTGAGACCGTGACAGTGGTGAGACCGTGACAGTCGTGAGACCGTGACAGTCGTGAGACCGTGACAGTCGTGAGACCGTGACAGTGGTGAGACCATGACAGTCGTGAGACCGTGACAGTGGTGAGACCGTGACAGTGGTGAGACCGTGACAGTCGTGAGACCGTGACAGTGATCCTGGTGTCGTTTACTCAGCACCAGGGGCCGGAAGCCGCACCTACATTTTTATCGGAGTAGCCACAGCAGCCCTGTGGGGTAGGAGGTTTGCAGACCAGGAAATGGGCTCCAAGCGGTCAGGAATTTACCTGAAGCCACAGAGCCAGGAATGGCCTAAGGGGATCCAGACCCGGGGTTGATCTCCAAATCCTGCCAGCTTCCTGAAGTCATAGCAGCTTCAAATCAGATCCGGGTCTCCTTTGGCCAGACCGGAGTGAAACTGCCTGCTGTCTGTCTCCTGTGATCCTTCTCCGTTGTTCTTCCCACTCCGTGGTCCCTGCGGGGAGACCACGTCCCGAGAGTGTCCAGCGAGGTAAGCTGAGTTATTTTTAAACCCGCTGAGTTGATGATACATCAAAATCTTGGAAAACTAGGACTGGAGGAGGAACTTTCTCCACTTGATAAATAGCATCTTCAAAAAACCTTCAGTCCACATCGTGCTCAGGACAGGCGCTGTGGCATAGTGGGCTAAGTCCTTGCCTGCAGTGCTGGCATTCCCTATGGATGCTGGTTCGAGTCCCAGCTGCTCCACTTCCGATCCAGCTCTCTGCTGTGGCCTGGGATAACAGTAGAAGATGGCCCAAGTCCTTGGGCCCTTGCACCCACGTGGGTGACCTGGAAGAAACTCCTGGCTTCTGGCTTCAGATTGGCCCAGCTCCAGCCTTCGCAGCTATTTGGGGAGTGAACCAGTGGATGGAAGACCTCTCTCTCTGTCTCCTTCTCACTGTCTGTAATTCTACCTCTCAAATAAATAATAAAAATAAAATATTTTTAAAATCCTGCTTAATGGCAATAGACCGAATGGTTTCTCCCTAAAATCAGAGGCAAGGTGAATGTTAGGATTTAGACCGCTGGCCCCAGTCAACAGAAGCCTGGCGGTCCTAGCCAATGCACTAGCACCAGAAAAGGAGAATGAGGGCTTGCCGATCAGAAAGGGAGAGAGAGAGCTCTTCTTCTCTGCAGATACATGGCTATTTTATACAAAATTCCAAGAAACTGACAAAAGAAAAACCTTCTAGAAAGTTGTTAATGTTGCAAGATGCCATTTAGTACACAAAAACCAGCTAAACTGCTATATGCCAGCAATGACCAGGTAGACACCAAAGTCAAAAGTATGATACCACTTATTATCACTAACCAAAGATACCTTTAAGTGTAAATCAAACACACACACACACACACACACACACACGCAAACCTTGTACGTTAAAAGCTGTAAGACAGTCATGAAAGGAATCAAAGACCTAAATACTGAGAGAAAGAGATCATGTTCATCGATTGGAAGACAGGGGACAGCGCTGGGGTGTAGCAGGTAAAACCACCATCTGCGGTGCCGGCATCCCACGTGGGCACTGGTTCAAGTCCCGGCTGCTCCACTTCCAATCCAGCTCCCTGTCACTGTGCCTGGGAAAGCAGCAGAACATGGCCCAAGTGCTTGGGCCCTGCACCCATGTGGGAGACCTGGATGGAGTCCTAGCTTTGGCCTGGCCCAGCATTGGCTGTTGCAGCCATTTGGGGAGTGTATAAGTAGATGGAAAATCTCTTTCTCTCCCTCTGTCTCTGTCTCTGTCTCTAACTCCGCCTTTCAAATAAATAAATAAATCTAAAAACAAACAGGAAATAATAAGCATCTCAAAAGGTCTGTGTAGAATTCTCTGCAGGACACCAGGTAGAGATGAAGAACTGATGAGTGGTTGTCAGGGGTTACCTGGAGGTGGGGCTGTTGTCATCACAGAGGGTACCACAAGGAAGACCTCTGACGCTAGAACAGTTTTGTGTCTTGATTTCTACAAATCTCTCTCTCACACACACAGACACACAGACACAAACACAGAGACACACAGACATACACACACAGAGACACACAGAGAGACAGACACAGACACACACAGACACACACACAGACAGACACACACACAGACACACACACAGACACACACACACAGACACACAGACACACACACACAGACACACACACAGACACACACACACAGACACACACAGACACACTCAGAGACACACACAGATACACACACACACACACACAGACACGGCACCAAGGTCACTTCCTGCTTAGGTTATCCCACTGGGGGGAACTACACAAAGTGTGCACGCGATCTGCCCCCATTATTTTGAGAACTTCTTGCGAATCTCTAATTCTTTCAGAATAAAGCATTTAAAATGTTGAGCGAGGCCTGGCCTGTTTTCACAGGCTTTCTCTTTCCACTTCATTATTTTAATCCCATTCAATGTTAGAAAGCTCCACCCGCTGTCTTTATTACTCCTCTCCTCCTTCCTGGGTGGTCATGGGTTGAGGCTTTGGCCCAAACCACAGCTGAATCGGGATGAAATGGAAGGAGAGGGCGTGTGGCCGAGCCCGGGGCCTGGCTCCATCTACTGCCCAGAGCTCTGTGGGCTCCTAGGGGCTCCCAGCAGTCCCCAGGGGCTTTGGAAAGGGGGACGCTTTTGGGGAGGGGGTGGCAGGAGGGACATCCGGATCCGCTCAGCCAAGGTCGGGGGGTGGGCGCGGGGCTTCCCCCTGCACTGCACTCAGTGTCACAGCTTCCCTGGGGACACGCGGCTCACTCAGCGATCGGGCACTGGGGGCTCAGCGCATCACAGACGAAGGGGCCATTTGCTTGATGTGCGCATTGCACCTCGTGGGGCGGGCGCGGATGCAGCAGGACAAGTCGCTGGCTGCGATGCCCACCCCCCATCACAGAGTACCACTTCCAGTCTCTGGCTGCGATGCCCGCCCCCCATGGAGAAGTACCACTTCAAGTCTCGCTACCCTGAGCTTCTGATCCAGCTCTCTGCTACTGCACGCACTCCCCAGAGGCAGCAGATGACGGCTCCAGCACTTGGGCCCCTGCCACCCTCATGGGAGACCAGGACAGAGTTGCTGGATCCTGGCTTCAGCCTGGCCTGGCCCTGGCTTTTGCAGCCATCCAGGGAGTGAGCCTGCAGATGGAAGATCTCTCTCTGTGTCACTCTGCCTTTCAAATCAATCAATCAATCTTAAAAAGGGGGGGGGGTCAGTTCCCCAGCGCACTAAGGACCTCTGGAGGGGCTGGGGGTGAGGAGGGTGGGGACGCGGGGCACGAGTTCTTACCTGCAACACAAGGTCGGAGTCCTCATGCCGTCCGATTGTGGTGCTTTTGTTCAGGACAAAGAAGCCTTCTGCGCTCTTCAGATAGGCTTTCATTCTCTCCACGTTCCCTGCACAAAGTTTTCAGAAGGAATTTTGTTAGAAAAACACAGTCCTCCAATCAGTCAACGACATCATGTTTAGAATGAATGAAACCATTTATCCCCAGTCCACGCCCAAAGGGAGAAAACAGCAGAGCGGGGAGTGGACAGATGGCCTTGACCCTGACCACAAGGGTGGTCCTGCCTGCCTCCACAGCCATTTCTTCTGGGGGCCAGCATCGTGGTGCTGTAGGTTAGGCTGCCGACTATGACACTGGCATCCTGCGTCAGAGCCTGGGTTCGAGTCCTGGCTGCTCCACTTCCTGCTAATCCTCCTGGGAAGGCCATGGAAGACGAATCAAAAGCTTGGGCCCTGGCAACCCCCGTGGGAGACCTGGATGGAGTCCTGGCTTTGGCCTGGCCCTGCCCTGGCTGCTGTGGACCTTGTGAGGACTGAACCAGTGGATGGAAGATCTCTCTCTGTCACTCTACCTTTCAAATACACAAAATACAGCTACAAAAGAACCCCATCTTCCCTTAGAGTCTGGTTCTAACGTTCCAATAGAGACATTTCTTCATTTCCTAGGGCCCAAATAAACAAAAGATAAAACAACTCAACAACAAAGCTGAGGTTCGCTGACAACTGCTGTCTACTTCCCAGTAGGCCTGGTGTGGGGTTAGCTATCTGAAGCATCAAGTGTCCGTGTTCAATGTCCCTAACCGGCCACGCGCTCGCTCTGTGGCCTTGGTGGGCTACTTACTTCCTCCCTGTGCTTTGGTTTCCTCCTCTGTAAAATGATTTGTGAGCTCAGATGCAACAACACACGTGAAGATTCTAGAAGTGTGCCCAGCGCACATCGGTTCTGCCTCTGTTGTTGCTCAACAGCTTCTCAAGCTCTCGGCACTCTCCAAGGAACACCAAACTTTTACAGCACATCTCAAAGTGCCAAGGGTCGGAATTCGAAGAAGCAGGCACGAGATAACAGTCTCTGCGGGGCATGAGTGCGGCCGTGGTGTGGCCAGGCCAGGCCCGGGGGCTCTGAATGCGCAGCTGTCCCCGAATGCCCCGCCCGAGCTGCACGGAAAGGAGCCGGGCAGAGCCGAGCCCGCGAACTAACCCAAGCCAGGGCCCGTGGAGCCAGCCGGCGGGTGTCCCGGGGATGGCAGCGCAGGGAGGGACCCGGTGCGCGTGCACATGGCCCCAGCCACCGCCATGGCAGACAGCGACCCCGCAGGATGCGCGGCAGTGGCGACTCTGGCCCCCGGACCTGGCGGCGCCAAGGAGGGGTCAACATGGAGTGCGCCCAGCTCCAGGAGGCGCAGGACCGGCTGCAACGGCTGCAGGAGGACTTCGTCTCCAGCATGCAGGCACTGGAGGAGCGGGACTGTGGGCTGGAGCGTGTGCACAGCTGCAGCCATGATGCCGCTGTGCCCAGGGCCGGCCATGAACAAGCTGCTGTCGCGCGAGGAGGGGGAGTGGATCCTGGAGCAGCTTGTGTGGCCGCCATAGCCCCCCTCCCCCCAGCAAGAGGACTGCTGGGAACCAGATGGAGAGAGACCAGGCTGCCGACGATGATGCCGGCAGCCTCCTCTCCAGCAGGCCCTGTGAGAGGGGCAAAGAAGATGGCACCCAGAGGAAGTAGGATGGGTGGAACTCAAAAGCTAACTAGCTACGCAACATCAGGGGAGTAACAAGACCAGTAACAAGTGTATAGACATAAGGCTAGTCCTATAGAAATCCCCCCGTAAAGTGATCTTTTAAGTTATTGGTTGGTCCTTAGCCCTGCCCCAATGACTCTGCAGTTTTGTGCTATAAAAGATTCTGTTACGCACGAAATAAAGGAGACCCTGCTTCGACTGGGCTCCACACCGTGCCTGGTTGTCCCCTGGGGTTGGGGAAGGCTGAGTGGCGGGTGGCGCACTTCCCCTCCTCGGTCAAGGCAAGCTGCGGGCAGCCTGCCTAATTCTCTGGCGGTGGCGAGGAACAGTCACCACAAGTCTCTTTTAAGTCACCACCTCTTGTCATATATTTAGGCTGGGGAAGTTTTTCTAAAGGCAGGGACAAGAGGCTAGCTTGGCCGGGCGACAGGGGCCTGTACATATTTGCCCCTCCACATTTTATGGAGAACATGTCAGACCTATGGAAAAGCTGGAAAGAACTAGGTGGGAAATCTCTCTCTATCCACAGCCTCGACGGCACAATTGAAATTTTTGTCTGTTTTCTTTGTCTCATAGCCATTCATTCACGCATGCATCTTATATTTGACACACTTCAGACTAAGTTCTCAGTCTCCTCTTTTCTACCTAAAACTCACAGAAGGCGACGTCACTGAACTGTGGGTAAACACAGCCGCCGTGGCCGAGTGACCGGCCGGGCTCTCAGGGCTGCACCTGCCCCTCCTTGTCACCTCTGCCATCACTCGCCCAGGGCAGTGTCGGGCACCGTGCCATCCTGTGGCTCCTGCAAGGCAGGCCCCATTACTGTGCCCATTCCACAGAGGGGCAAGCTGAGGCTCCTGGAAGCTGAGCTCACCTGGAGGCAGGAGGCCGCAGAGCATACAGGGGCCTTGGCCTGGAAACCCTTGGGCACCTCAGCTTCTCCCCTGGGTAGGGCAGAGATGGGGCGAGCAGGGAGGGAGACAGAGAGGGCACAGGCACCCGGTTTGAAGACACTTGGCAATGACAGAATGTCCTTGAAGCCAGGAGTGCAGCCTCGAAAGGAAGAGGCCCTCCCGGATGCTGTGGTTTGAATCACTCGCTGGGCCCTCCATCCCTCCACACAGGTGGGGCCCGGTGGGAGGGGTTTGGGTCACGGGGTGCAGCCCTCGCCCTGGTGAGTGAGTTCTGCCTCTGGTGGGACTGGATTAGTTGGAGCAAAGCAGGCTGGTAGAAAACAGGCCCCGCCCCGCGCCTTGCATCTGCCCGCCCCAGGCCCCCACTCTTAGACACAGCTGCCTGCTCCCGTACTTCTCACCCGTGAGCCAGAAATGAGGCTCCTTTATACATTACCCTTGGTCCCAGACACGGAGCAAGACCGGGTATTTACGTGTGTTAGCGCCGAGGCCCATAGCCAGCCCCCCCACTCCCACAAACACGGACACTTGCGTGAGGACAGAAACAGAATGAGCGGCTAAGTTGGTTGTCATTAATGGGGGGGGGACATTTCCGAAAGGACCACGCCCCAGCAGACGACTTGGCTCGTTCACCTGCAGCTGACTGACCACAGCCAAGCCTACATCACCTCCAGGGAGACCTGAGCGCGTGTCTCCTCCAGGGAGCACCACAGGGGATGCCCTGGACCTCTGGTCCCACATCACATGATTCGCTTGCGAGTTTCTTACCCCGAACACCCTGGCTAAACGCAGCCCCGTCACTGCATTCTGGAGCCGGCCTAGCTCACTCGGGCATCCTCCCTCATTCTCGACTTCCTCGGCCACTGTCCTGTTCCTTTATTTATTTATTTATTTTGACAGGCAGAGTGGACAGTGAGAGAGAGAGACAGAGAGAAAGGTCTTCCTTTGCCATTGGTTCACCTTCCAATAGCCGCTGCAGCCAGCGGGCTCTGACTGGCGCACCGCACTGATCCGAAGGCAGGAGCCAGGTGCTTTTCCTGGTCTCCCATGCGGGTGCAGGGCCCAAGTACTTGGGCCATCCTCCACTGCACTCCTGGGCCACAGCAGAGAGCTGGCCTGGAAGAGGGGCAACTGGGACAGAATCCGGTGCCCCGACCGGGACTAGAACCCGGGGTGCCGGCGCCGCAGGGTGGAGGATTAGCCTAGTGAGCCACGGCACCGGCTGTCCTGTTCCTTTAAAGATTTGTTTATGATTCATTTGAAAGGTATAGGGACAGAAAGGGGAGGGAGAAACGGAGAGGGAGAGAGAGAGAGAGAGCGAACTTCCATCTATTGGTTCCCTCCCCAAATGGTCCCAACAGCCAGGGTTGGGCTAGGCTGAAGCCAGGAGCCCAGAACTCCATGTGGGTCTCCCATGTGGGTGTGGGGTTCACACATTTGGGTCAGCCTCTGCTGCCTTCCCAGGTGCATTAACAGGAAGCTGGATCGGAAGCAGAGCAGCCAGGATGAGAACAGGCGCTCTGACATGGGATGCTGGTGTCGCAAGCGATGGCTTCACCCAGGACGCCACAGTGCTAGCTCCTCAGGTTCCTTTATTAGGAATGAACTTGCTGTTACTTTCCTTTTCACTGTGATGTATGAGGGTACTTCAAAAAGCTCACGGAGGGGCCGGTGCTGTGGTGGGATGGCTAACGCGGCTACCTGCAGCACCAGCATCCCACGTTGGTGCCAGTTCAAGTCCTGGCTGCTCCACTTCCAATCCAGCTCCCCGCTAATGCACCTGGGAAAGCAGTAGAAGACGGCCCAAATCCCCTTGGGCCCCTGCACCCACGTGGGAGACCCAGAAGAAGCTCCTGGCTGTTGCCTTCGATTGGCCCAGCTCATTGGGGCCATTTGGGAGTGAACTAGGGAATGGAAGCTCGCTCTTTCTCTGTCTCTCTCTCTCTCTCTCTGAAACTCTGCTTTTCAAATAAATACATCTTTAAAAAAAGTTCATGGAAAATGGACTTACATTTTAAAATTTATTTTGTTTATTGTGACGCAAAAAAGTTTGAAATCCATGCATATTTTTCACAGTATGCATTTTTATGAAGATATAAATTTTAATGTATTAAAAGATTTATTTATTTATTTATTTATTTGAGAGGCAGAGAGAGGTCTTCCATCCACTGATTCACTCCCTACATGGCCACAATGGCCAGAGCTGGGCTGATCCGAAGCCAGGAGCTTCTTCCAGGTCTCCCACGTGGGATGCTGGTGCCAAAGGTGGAGACTTAACCTACTATACCACAGTGCCGGCCCCTTTCACGGACTTATTGAAGACCCTACTTTACACATAGATCTCAAAATCCTTGCACCAAACAAACATCTTTTATTTTTAAAAAATGTATTTATTTACTTGAAAGGCAGAGTTACAGAGAGGCAGAGAGAGACAGAGAGAGAGAGAGAGAGAGAGAGAGAGAGAGATGATAGATCAATTGATCTTCCAAATGGTCACAATGGCCAGCGCTGGGCTGATCCGAAACCAGGAGCCAGGAGCTTCTTCCAGGTCTCCCACACATGTGCAGGGGCCCAAGGACTTGGGCCATCTTCTGCTGCTTCCCAGACTATAGCTGAGAGCTGGATTGGACGTGGAGCAGCCGGGACTCGAACCCGCACCCACACGGGATGTCGGCACAGCAGGCGGTGACTTCCGTTATGCCACAGCGCCGGCCCCCAACAAACATCTTTTAAAAATGTATTTAATTGAGAGTCACAGGCAGATGGACAGATGGACATGCAGAGCTCCCATCTGCAGGTTCATTCTTCAAATGCCTGAAACGGCCCAGGATCAGCTGAAGCCGGAAGCTGGTCTCGCTCCAGGTATCCTCACGGTGACGGAACCCAACCAGGTGCGTCACCACCGCTGCCTCCCCAGAGCTGCAGGAGCAGGAAACTGGAGCAAGGAGCTAAGCCCAGGAGCCCCGACGTGGGCCATGGGAGCCCAATCAGCTAAGCGTATCTTTTAATGCCATTTTTTCACGCACTTCCCCAAGTACCCAGGAGAGCCAGGGCTTTCGTCAAGAGACAGTTCCCCCTGGTTTTCTATCGGTACCCATCCCGGTGACACAGCACTGAGAGATTTTGTTCCAGAAGGTCTCTCCTAGGACTTGGGTGTGGCCAGCAGCCTGGGGGGTGGACAGAGGCGGTTGGCCCCATCTAGGGCAGAGGGTGGGCTCCTTTAAAACAGACAGTGCCTCCTTCCAGGGCACGAGTGCTGCGGGTTTGCGGCCTGTCCCTTTAAAAGATGTGGTCTTCCTGGGTTTGGGCTCCTTAGCCCCGACACAGACTCACTTTGTGCCTGGCATCCACCTGCCTGTTCTGTGTCCCCGGAGGGGTTTGTGGGGCCAGGAGAAGCTCCGTGAACACCTTGTGAGTAACAAAGGCCTTTGTCTCTGGCCCAGGGTTTCCGGTCATCGCCGGCTTCTGCTCAGCTGAGTGGCTCCTGTGTTCGCTTGAACTAGGAGAACCTCCCAGGCCCTTGCAGTCCCTGCCGAGTGTCCCTCACTCCATGTCTGGCCCTGGGGACCGCTGCCCCTGCCGCCTCCCAGGTGCTCAGTACCTACTTGCAGAATGAACACACAGCGCAGTGCCCTAGGGTGAGCCCTGCACTGGTAGCCCTTGACCGTAGCCGCCTTTCACCTTCCCCTGCAGGGTCCACGTTGGTGACCTTCTGGGAAGCTCCCAGTGCAGCTGCTTAGCGGTCTGGGTGGGGCCGATATCTCCATTTAGCGGTGCCCTGTGCAGCCTCCTGCCTGTCCATACACACTCTAGGAAGTAGCCCCAGTGGATGAAACTAGGCTACAGAGCACCTGAAGACCACAAGAGAGCCCTCCGGCTACAGGTGCGCCGGCGCTGAGCTGGGGAAGCAGGATTCCTATCCAGGCTTCTAAGCGGCCTGGAAGGGAACGGTCAGGCCAAGGGATCTCCCTGACCGGGCTGCGTGGATGTCACCCGAAAATCAGGGGCAGCAGAGGACGCCCCTTCTAATCCCAGCCGTGCCCCTGGGGACATCCCAGAGGGGCCCCTGCTCCCTCTCCAGCCAGCTCGGGGCCAGGCGCAGGCTGTGCTTAGGGGAGAGGCGGGTGTTGGCACACAGACCCGAGCCTGGGCCAAGAGGATGCGGCCGGGGACCACCTCTCTCCGTCCCCGAGCCCCGTCCTCGCGGAGCCAGCCCCACCCGGTGCTCCACGTCCCGTCGCCGCCCCTCCTGGGCCGCACTCACCTGGCGGGAGCAGGAAGCCCACGCCCGCTTGTCCGAAGAGCGCCCTGCCAGCTCGGCAGGCGCCGGCCCCCTCCGGGCCAAGGCCGCCCGGCCCGCGTCCCCGCGGAGTCTCCAGCCGACCCGCACCTCGCGCGTCCGCCGGCCTGTGTACGCGCGTCGCCATGGCAACGCCAAGGGGCCGGGCCGAGCAGGTGAGGGGCGTGGCTTGCGTGGGGCCGCGCGGGGGAGCACCTGCTGCAGCCGACCCCTCTCCTCCTGCCTGTCCCATTCCCCAGATGGGGAAACCGAGGCTCAGAGATCCCAGCAGCGGCCCCAGGAGGGCACACAGAGGTTTGGCTCAGGAACCCTTGTATTCGCCGTGCCCTGGAGCGAGTGTGCGGGTGGCAGAATTCAGTCCTCTCCGTTGTAAGTGGCTGTGGGGCCACCGCCCTGGGCAGGTGCGGGATTGGGAGTGGCCTGTTTAGAACCAATGAGGGTTTCAGCCTCCTGCTGGGGAGGGGCATATTTCCAGCCCCCTGCCCTGCGCACAGCCCTCTGCTTACTTTATGTCTGCCGGCCTCCCCCGGTCCCCGGCTGTGCCTTCCATCCATCACCACCGGCCTGACTGCAGGCCACCCCAGCGCCAGCGTCTTCTGGCCACTGCCTCCTGGCGCTGGCTGCTATGGATGGACGGTGGACGGTCGCCGAAGTCCATTTGTGGTGCGATGTTTGCTCAAAATGCCCAGACCCACTGGGAGGGTTTAGAAATGCAGGTTTCTTGGCACAGACCCCAGCGTTGGGAGTGAGCGCCCCTGGAGAGTGGCCCAGGAGTGAGTCTTTGCAAAGCCCGGTGGAACCCCCTGTTGATGCGGTTGGGCTGCGGGGACCCTCCGGAGCCTGAGCCAGAAGTCTCTTCCCGAACTCCCTTAGCTCCGAAGGCTCTGTCTGGGTCACTTCCCCGTCACACAGACAGCTCCAGGAGTGACCAGTGGGGCATGAGGGGTGGCTGCTGGGAACCAGGAGGGGCGGATGCAGCCCCTCAGGCCTGTGTCTGCCCAGGGCCCTCGCACTTGCTGCTCCTGTTCCGGGATGTGCTCCCCCCGGGATTCTCCTTGGTCTCCTTTAGAGTTTCACTCAAATATCACTCCACCTAGAAAGAAAAAGTTAAGGCCAGGGCTGGTGCTGTGGCACACTAGGTTAATCTTCCACCTGCGGCATCGGCATACCATATGGGTGCCAGTTCTAGTTCCAGCTGCTCCACTTCCAATCCAGCTCCCTGCCTTTGCACCTGGGAAGGCAGCAGAAGACGGCCCACGTGCCCGGGGCCCTGCACCCATGAGAGAGATCCAGATGGTGCTCCTGGCCCCTGGCTTCAGCCTGGCCCAGCCCCAGCTGTTGTAGCATCTGGGGAGTGAACCAGTGGATGAAGACCTCACTCGCTCGCTGTCTCCCCTGGCTTCCTTGAGCTTTGCCGGGGGTCTGTGTGCTTGTTCTACCTGAAAACTGTGGGCACGGAGAGCCCATGCCGCCGTTGGGGGGCTGGGCTTTTTCTGTCTGTGTCTCACTTCCCTGTTCTGTAAAATGGGGGACATGCAGGCAGACTGTGGGTTCGAGGGGTGCATAGGAAGCCGTCCCTCGTGCCTGCTCTCTTGAATGCCTGCGTTATTATTGGCTGCTGATGCCCCGGGCGGAGTTCCCCAATCTCCCTGGGCTACATCAACTCAGCCCAGAGCCACCTGTTGCCTGGACAGCCCCATGTCGCCCGGCCGCTGCCCGAGGACCCTCTCGGCTGTGGCTACAGTGGCGGGCTGGGCTCCCTGCCCTGCTGGACAGCGCCGTCGGTCTCCTTCCAGCCCGTTTGGATGACCTCATCCTGAGTCACCTCCCGGAGGTTCCCAGCTCTTCCTATCATTTCCTTTCTCATCTCCACCGTCTCCTCTCGGGTGTTCTCACCACACCCTTCCCCCTTCTCTCCCGAGCAGGGCCGCCTCGTGCCGCTCTCCACGTCTCTGCTCTGTTCCTGGAATCCGTTCGTTCCGTGCAAGCTTGGCCAATCCCTGCGCCTTCCTCGCTGCCCTCGGCACAGACTCGGCCTCCCGAGAACAACTGCTCCTTTCTTCCCGGGCCCTCGCCCGAGCCCTCAGCGTCCACCGGGTTTGCGGGCCCCTCCTGGGCACTGCCTGGTTTTTGAAACTCAAGCCTCGAGGATCTAATCCGGGTCTGCACTTGGATCAGTGTCAGAAGCCAGGGAGGGAGGAACATCGGGCTAATGAGCATCCGGGCAGGAGGGCTGGGGCCCGACAGGGACTCCGAGGGGACGGAGCAGGGGGACTGTCCTCTGCCTGGAGTGGTTTTGGGAGGCCGGGAAGGGCTTTAAAAAACAGGAAGTATTTGAGCTGTGTCTTTAAGGGTGGAGAGGGAAAGATGGGAGAGCATGGGATGGCGGGGGTGGGGTTTGGGAGGGTGGAGGAATGAGAGGGGTGGGGTGGGGGTGGGGAGGAACGAGGGAGGGAATAGAGGCTGGGAAAGAAGTAAGAAGGAAGGCTAAGCACAAGGGGGAGGGGCTGGTGCCGTGGTGTAGCCAGCAAAGCCATCGCCTGCGTGCCGGCTTCCCCTGTGGGCACCGGTTCATGCCCCGGCTGCTCCTCTTCCAGTCCAGCTCTCTGCGATGGCCTGGGAAAGCAGTGGAAGATGGCCCAGGAGCTTGGGGCCCTGCACCCAGGTGGGAGATCCAGAAGAAGCTTCTGGCTTCGGATTGGCCCAGCTCTGGCCGTTGTGGCCATTTGGGGAGTGAACCAGAGGATGTAAGACCTCTTTATAACTCTGCCTCTCTAATACATACATACATACATACATACAGTGCGAGGCAGAGGGGCCGGGTGCTGAGCTGCCACCTGCAGGTGCTTGGCCCGCCCTCCTGTCTGTGTGGCCTTCACAGTGCATTGCAGACTTTTCATGAGTTACTTTTCATGAGTTACAGGCTCTTTCTGTAGAGTGAGTCAGACCAGCTTCGCCAGCAAATTCACTGGTTACAAAAAGTGAAAAGCCAACAGGGCCCAAGCCATGCCTCATCCTCTCTCCATCTCTCAGCAGCGGTGTCGACCATGTGGATTCCATCTCAACAGAATCTCTGTATAATGGTCACAAAAAGGCTGCTCCAGCCCTTACATCCTGTCAGCTTTGAATCCCAAGAGGAAGAGTGAGTCTTTATCCTGAGATTCTCTAAAAAACTGGGTCGCAGGCCCATTTGTAAGCCAATTGCTAAGGCCCAGGGGTTTTCTCTGCTCTGATTGGCCAAGCTTGAGTCACATGCTCATCTTTGCAGTGAAAGGAGGCGCCAGCCATGCTGGAGAGAGCCTGGGAGGAAGGGGTGGTCCCCAGAGGGGAATGGTGACCCAGGATATTCCAGAAGACAGGTGTCAGGGTAGGGCGGGGGAATGTCAGCCCCCCCCCCCACGGGAGCCAACGTGTGCAAATCCTTTTAGTTTACTGCTTAGATTGATGTCCTTTGGTGGAAACCTGGCTCTGGGGCGCCCCCCACCCCGGGCCCTGTTCCTGCGTCTCCAGCCACGCCCTGCTGGGCTGAGAAGCTCTTTGGAAGCAGCCCACGCTCCCCCGTGCATCCCACCGCTTCTCCCGTACGCGCGTTTCGGTAGCGTTTGGGTCCCACCCCGGGTTGCTCTGCGGTGGTAACTCTGTTTCTCCCACCAGAATAGAAGTTGCCCAAAATACAGAAGTCCAAGGGCGCTCTCCCCGAGGCCCCGCGAACTCCTGAGGTCAAATGCTGGCCATTGTTGATCAGCTCATTCCTTGCTCGTTTTAAAATCTTTCCAAAAATAACAAGGAGTTATTATAGCTTATGTGTCTGCTCAGTGCAACAGCTGAAGTCCTTGGGGGGCCAGGCTCTCGGCTCACTCGCTCCCATCCATATCCACTGGCTGCTTGGACGTTTAGTGATGTTTAAAACACTTATTTGAAAGGTTGGGAGAGAGAGAGGAAGGAAAGGAGGGGAGAAGAGGGAGAGAGGGAGAGAGAGAGAGAGAGAGAGAGAGAGAGGGAAAGAGAGAGAGAGAGATCTCTATTAAGTGCCAGCAATGCTGGCACTTGGCCAGGCTGAAGCCGGGAGCTAGAACCCCATCCGGGCCCCGTGTGGGCGGCAGGCAGGGCCCAGTGACGTCAGCGGTCACGGCTGCCACGAGGTCTGCGCGAGCCGGAAGCGGCAGGCAGGAGCGGAGCTGGGCTGGTGCTCAGCTGCTGCGGTGAGAGACCAGGATGTTCCGTGCACTTCCCGCTCAGCCCATTTTTACCGCTGCTGCGATGGCTCTGCGGCGTTGGCTCTAACAGGCTGAGCCGCCGGCTTCCTATCTCCCCATGTTTGAAAAAGTTTTACGTTTGCCCGTGGTGAAATCCACACGACGCGTCTAGGACGCTGGCGGTTTTTAGGGTGCAGCTCAGCGGTTCAGTGTCTACAGCCCTTGTTCCCCCATCAAAGCCGAAACTCAACACCCACTGGACACGAACGCCCCGGTTTCCCTTCCTCCCAGGCCCTGGCAGCCACCACTCCACTTTCCATTTTTTAAAAATTTTAGTTTTGGGGCCAGGGTTGTGGTACAGTGGATTAAGCCGCTACCTGAGACACCGGCAACCCACGGCAGGGCACCAGTTCAAGTCCTGGCTCTTCTGCTTCCCATCCAGTCCCCAGTGCTCCTGGGAAGGCAGCAGAAGCTGGTCCATGGGCACGGCCCTGCCTCCTCCGTGGGAGACATGGATGGAGCTCCAGACTCCTGGCTTCAGCCTGGCGCAGCCCTGGCTGCTACAGCCATTTGGGGCTGAACCAGTGGATAGAAGATCTCTCTCTCTTTGACTCTCCCTTTCCCTCTTATTCTGCCTTAAAAATATAGAATAAATCTCTTAAAATGTAAATTTCTTTGTATTTATTTGAAAGAGAGAGAGAGAGAGAGAATTTTGCACTTGCGGGTTTACTCCCCAAATGTTTGCAACAGCTGACTCTTGGCCAGGCCAGAGTCAAGGAGCCCAGAACTCAAGACTGGTCTCCCGGCTACACGGCCGGAAGCCAAGTACTTGGGCCACCACTCGCCGCCTGCCAGGCATTAGCAGGAATCGGGACTGGGAGAGGGGCAGGGAACCTGACCCCAGGCACTCGGTGTGGGGTGCGCATGTCCCAGGCAGCCTCTGAACCTCTGTGCCCTTCTTTCTGTCCCTGTGACTGATCCTCTTTGTAAGGAGAATCCTCCCGTACGGGGCTCTTTCGGGCCTGTTTCACTTAGCAGAACCTCCTCGGGGTTTATCATGTAGCACGTGTCAGAATTCCACAATGGATATCCCCTCACTGTTTACGTATCCCAACCTGCAGTTTGTTCAGGAAAAGCGGAGGAAACGTGGATTCCTGCCCTGTGGGCATCAGTACTGGGGTCGGAAGCCACTGCCCAGGGCGCCCGCCGAGTGTCGAGAGTGTCACTGGGAGTCTGTGGCTAAACACGGGTGGGCGTGTGTCAGCTGTCGTCACTGCGGGGCTCGGGGGCCGCCGAGTGGGGCTCCTGTAGCCTTTGTTTTTCCAGGTGGGATCGCCCAGTGTCTGATCACAAGCCTATCTGTATGGCGTTGGCGTGGTCTTTAGACAAACATCTCCTGGCTGCGGTTCCCTTAGCTTGAGCAGAGAGCTGGCCGGGCCTCTGTGTGCAGCCGCTCTTGCTCCACGTCTGCCCTCCGTGGCATTTCCACAAATCATTCACCGGCTGGTTCTCTCGGCCTGGTGACCTAATACAGTGACACACATAGCAGTCACCGCTCGATCTTTTTCATGCTTCTTCATACTGCGTTCTGCCCCTCCGGCCGCCAGGGATCTCAGAGCTGTAGCTGTAACTGGAGGCAGTGTATTCCCCAGTGGAGTTTGACAATATCTGGACACATTTTCTTTTTTAAGATTTATTTTATTTGAGAGGGAGGGAAGGAGGAAAGAAGGAGAGAGAGAGAGAGAGAGAGAGAGAGAGAGAGAGAGAGAGAGAGGAGAGTCTTCTGTCTACTGGTTCACTCCTCCAAATGGTTACAACAGCCAGGGCTGGGTCAGGCTGAGCCAGGAGCCCGGAAATCCATCCGGGTCTCCCATGTGAGTGGCAGAGGCCCAAGCACTTGGGCCATCTTCCGCTGCTTTCCCAAGTGCATTCGCTGGGAGCTGGATCGGAAGCAGAGCAGCTGAGAACCGAGCTGGAGCTCACATGGGGTGTGAGCATCGCATCACAGACAGCAACCTAACTCGCTGAGCCATGACACTGGCACCCGGAGTCGTTGTTGATGGCCACACCTCACAGGTGCTCCTGGCACGTGACAGGTGGGAGGCCAGGGACACTGCAACGCGCACAGCAGCCCCGACCTTCCCCCAACCCCCACCCAAAGTCAGCGCTATCCAGCTCAAAATGACAGGAGTGTCGAGGGTCACGAATCTGTACGGAGAAGATCATATGGCGCTTAATTCAATGTTGGTTGAACGAGGGGATGTGGAAAGTGTGCACAGCTCAGACTTCGACCTCCGTGAAGCAGAGCCCCAGGAGAGAGCGTTGTCGTCACATCCATGCACTTGGCCACCTGAGCGTCTTCGGCGCCCCTCCTCCCCACCCCCAGTCTGATTCCTGGCTCCTGTTCTGTGCCCCGAGACCTTTCTATTATTGGCCTAAGGAAAGATTAATGGACAGTTTTTACTGCTTTCCTGCAGTGGAAAATTTTTAAAGCATTTTTTTAACTTGGAAAATAAACATCAAAATCAAATTTTATCCCAAAGAGCAGTTAGATTTTTTTTATCCCAATTCTTCTTTGCCATTTGATTTATTAGGTGGATATTTTCAATAAACGTAGGCCTTACCTTTTATAGCTTCTTCTGGAAGACGTGTGTTACGGTATCTTTTACTCTGCTACAAATCATGGATTAATGCGGACCAGATGTTGCTAAAAATGAATTTCCCATGGCAACGGCTAGAATGGCATGTCCTGTTCTCTGGGGGGCAGGTTTTGGCACAGCAGTGAGGGTGGCTAAGACGCTGCCTGGGATGCTCATATCTCGTATCAGAGTGCTTGGGTTCGAGTCCTGGCTCTGCTCCTGATTCTGTCTTCCCGCCTGTCTTCACCCTGGGAGGCAGCAGGTGGCAGCTTGGGTAGCTGGGTCCCTGCCACCCACCTGGGAGACCTGGATGGGAGACCAGGCTCCTGACTTTGGCCTGGCCCAGGTTGTGGGAATTCAGGGGGTGAACCAGTGATGGGAGATCTCTGTCTCTATCTCTCTGTAAATAATAATAATAAAACATATTGAAGTCAGTTGGTGGACTAGTGCCTTGAATCTGGATTTTGAATCAGACAACTTGTTTGTTGGAAACAAACAAACAAACAAAAAACTCACTTCTCTCTCTCTCCCTCTTCCTGTCTGTTTTGTTCAAAAGAGGCACTAATTTAATTTAGTCTTTAAACATCTTAAAATAGATTTTATTTGAGAGGGAGGGAGGGAGGGAGAGGAAGGGAGGGAGGGAGTGGGAGAGGAGGAGAGATGCTCCTATGTTCCAGTTTATTCTCCAAATGCCTGCAATGGCTGTGGCTGGGCCAGGCTGAAGCCAGGAACCTGGAGCTCAGCCAGGTCTCCCCGGGGTGGTGAGATCCAGCCACTTGAGCCATCACCAGTGTCTTCTGGGATCTGCTTGGGCAGGAATCAGGTGTCAGGAGCCAGACCCAAGCACTAAACTCGGGCATTCTCACACAGAGGCAGCTGTCATAGCTCCAGGCCAGATGCCCAGTGAGGCGGCATTTTAATTCAAGAAATTAAAAAAAAAATTGTTGAGAGGCAGAGATACACATACATACATACACACACACATACACTCACACACACACAGAAAGTGCGTGTTCCCATCCGCTGGTTCACTCCCCAATGCCTGCAATGGCTGGAGCCAGAAACTGAATCCAGGTCTCCCACACGGGACACAGGGACCCAACCACTGGGGCTGCCTCCCAGGGTGTGCCTCAGTGGGAAGCTGCAATGAGAAGCAGAACTGGGACTCAAACCCAGGCACTCCGAGTTGCGGGGTCCCGAGCCGTGTCTCAATTGCTAGGCCCAATACCTGTCCCCGGAGGCCGCCATTTTGATATGGCGGGTGTGTCTCTGCCTCTGCTCGGGTCAGATCACGCGGTTTCTCCTGTGAACGCATATACTCCTGGCTTGCCAGATTTTACCCAGAAAGTCAAAGCACTTTGCTATCTCTTTATTACATGATTTTTTCTCTTTTGTGCTTTGTTAAAGCAGATGCAAATGGTTTTTCTTGGCTGGATGCAGTCGCTAAGGACAGCTCCTGACGTGAGACACCTCGCGCATAGATCCCGAGACATGTGCTTGTCTCGGAGTTCCGGCGCCTGCGCCTGCTAGAGTCGGCCCGGTGCTGAGCCCAGCTCACCTCAGGGAAGAACACTGTGGTCTCCAGCACTGTTTCCTCCGAGAAGATTCATAACCAGAAGTTACGCCGTGTGCACTCTTTGCTTCCGAAATTGTGTTCAGTTTTGTTTTGTTCTATGCCTTCCACTGCTTCTGAACGAGCTTTTTGTTAGAAAGAGTTGCAGATCGGTGCCTCCCCACACGGGGCACCAAAATGTTAGAAAAAAAAAAAAAAGGAGTAGAATAGAGAGGAGGCAGTGCACGGAATTACAGCTGGACCGAATTCATCCAGAGAAAATCAATCCCCAGAGGTGGGTGACCCACGGCCCACGTGTACAAGATGGAGCACGTGGCAGAAGGCCCGACCCCCAGGTCTGGGCCTTTTTAAGGAGGGCTGGGGCTGGGGTAGGGGTAGGGGGCAGCAGGGAGAGGAATTCTAGGAACTGGGCGGGGCCTTGGGAACCTGGAAAGAATGGGGGGTGGGGTATGCAGGCCATAGGGTGTGAGACCCAACTGAGATCCAAGGGCGAGGAATACACCCCAATGTTTATCTGTCTTTTGGGGAATGAGCGGGATAGTTGAGGCTTATGTCCTTGTCCCATCACTTTTAACTACAAATCTATAATTGCTCAGTCTATTTGGGTCTGTTAAGCTCCACTGACCACTACCTGTCTCATAGCCTCCACCTTGGAGTTAATAGCTCCCAAGTTTGGGGCCAGGGTTGTGGCACAGCATAGTAAGCCACCTCCTGTGATGCCAGCATCCCACATGGGCGCTGGTTCGTGACCTGGCTGTTCCACTGCCAATCCAGCTCCCTGCTAATGGCCTGGGAAAAGCAGCAGAACTTGGTCCGAGTGTTTGGGCCTCTGCTACCCACATGGAAGATCCAGATAAAGTTCCTGGCTCCTGGTTTCGGCCTGGCCCAGCCCTGGCCGTGTGGCCATCTGGAGAGGGAACCATCGAAGGGAAGACCTTTCTCTCTCGCTGGCTCTCCCTCTTGCTCTGTGTCTCTGACTTTCAAAATAAATAAATAGATCTTACAACAAAATGAACTCCAGGCTTGCATGCTCAGGGGGTGAGGCTGGGACCGGAGAGGGGAAAGGAGAGAGGGACGACAGATCTGCTTCTGTCCTGCCTGGGAATTCAGCGTGCAGTTCCGGAAGAGAGGAGCAATGGGGAAACAGTGCTTGCATAAGTGACGGGTTTTTCCCCAAAGATTTATTTATTTATTTGAAAGGTAGAGTTACAGAGAGAGAAAGGAG
Source organism: Sylvilagus bachmani (assembly GCA_015711505.1). Lineage (NCBI taxonomy): Eukaryota > Metazoa > Chordata > Mammalia > Lagomorpha > Leporidae > Sylvilagus > Sylvilagus bachmani. Next base: position 9,036,060 of record CM027388.1, on the reverse strand, counting down.
AGACAGAATGGGGTCTCCCAACCACCCGTTTCCCCAGATGGCTTCAACGGTCAGAGCTGGGCCAATCCAAAGCCAGAAGCCAGGAGCTTCTTCCAGGTCTCCCATGTGGGTGCAGGGGCCCAAGGACTTGGGCCATCCTCCACTGTTTTCCAGGGTGCATTAGCAGAGAGCTGGATTGGAAGAGGAGCAGCTGGCACACGAACCAGCGCTCATAGGGATGCGGGTGTTGCAGGCTGCAGCTTAACCAACCTGCTGTGCCACAGCACCAGCCCCGGTGACGGTTCCTAGACAAAGAATGACAAGGTAACGCTCAGGCTGGTCTGCAAGGAGGCCAGCTGCTGGCGTGGACTCGGGGTGCCCGGCAGCCAGGCCTGGAGTCCTCGGTGCCCAGCAGAACGGGGCTTCTGGAGCTTGGTGCTCCTGACACCTGGGGCGGAAGCAGGCGTTCTCGTGGGGACTGCCCTGGGCGATCCAGGATGTGCAGAGCATCCCTGGCCTCCTGGTGCCCGCAGCGCCCCTGCTCCCGGCAGCACTTAACCTCCAGGAGCTGATGGGGCCATTTAAGGCCCCAGAACATGGGGTGACTTTTGGTGTCATCTCCTCGTCTCTGTCCTCACACTTGTGTGCACCTAAGACAAAACGACAGGGAACAAAGGACGGGGGTCTTCCTTCTGGGTTTTATCTTCCTAGTTCTTTTTTTTTTTTTTTCTCCTTTATTCTTTTTTTGGTAGTCAGAATTCAGAGCTGAGATCCTGGAGGGTGGAAGTGCCAGGTCTTGGCCAGGTCTTGGCCAGGTCTTGGCCAGGTCTGGGCCAGGGGGCTGACAGGCCGAATGTGCCTGGTCCCCTGCCTGGACAGCTGTTTTTAACTTAGTATTTCACAACTTCCCTGCCTCCCCCGCACGGTTCAGGCCTCCGCCTTCACTGTAGACAGACGTCAAATACCCATTATACAAGGGGTCTCAAAAGGTTCACGGGAAATACGTATATACAAGAAAACCACGCATGGGTTTAAAAAATAGGCTTTCACCAAAATAAACCTTGCTTTTTCAGAGTGTGTTTCATTGAGCAGCAGAGACAGAGAGCTCCAATGTGCTGGGTCAGTCCCCCAGTGCACAATACCCCAGGCTGGGGGCAGACGCCGGGAGCCAGGAACTTGTCCGCGTCTCCCACATGGGCGGCGGGGACCCAACCATGTGAGCCATCACCTGGTGTCTCCAAGGCTGTGCAATAGGGAAGGAGCTGGAGGTTGAACCCAGGGGCTCTGGCAAGGGATGTGGGTGTCCCAGCTGGCAGCCTGGGTCCTGGGCTTAACCCCCACCCCTGAGCGTATCTTTTTTTTTTTTTTTAATTTGAAAGTTACAGAGAGAGAAGGAGAGATACAGAGAGAGAGAGAGAGAGAGAGAGAGAGAGAGAGATCTTCCACCCACTGATTCACTCTCTAAATGGCTGCAATGGCCAGGACTGGGCCAGACCAAAGCCAGGAGCCAGGAGCTTCTTCTGGGTCTCCCACGCGGGTGCAGGGGCCCAAGCACTTGGACCATCTTCTCCTGCTTTCCCAGGCCAGAGCAGAGAGCTGGATCGGAAGTGAAGGAACCGGGTCGCAAACCTGCCCCCATATGGGATGCGGGCACTGCAGGTGGCGGCTCTACCTGCTACGCCACAGCACCGGCCCCTAAACTCATCTTCTAATTCCACTTTCCCACAGACTTTTGGCAGTACCCGTGTGTGATGAGTAATAAGAATACTTTTCTCCTGGATCACTTCCACGCTCAGCCGTGTAATTTCTAATGCTCCTTTGCCTGCCGGAGGGGGAAAGGTCATGGGATGGGGAGGGCAGCCCGGTGTCGCTTTCCTACAGGGGCTGTAACAAATGATGACAAACACCTGAAGCTCCTTCTCCCTCAGGTCTGGGGCCAGCTGGCTCCAGTCAGCCAGAACAGTGCAGAAGCACGGGTGTCAGCAGGGCGGTGCCCCCGGCAGAGGCTCCGGGAAGGGCTCCACCCCTCCCTCGCCTCCGGCCGCCTCTGGGGCAGCTGCTCGCCTGGGCTCGCCCATGCTCCGTGCAAGATCACACAGCTCCTCCTCTGTGTGTGCCCCTCACTGCCTCGGGCTGGGGCGGACACAGGGAGCTGGCATCCCTCCAGCCAATCCGGAGCGATCGCTCACATCCCTTTCATTCAATCACCAGCCTATGAGGAAATGGTACCCTGCAGGCCACTGGTCAGCCCGCCCCAAGTCGCCCACCTCTTCCTTCCCTGAGGAGGGGCCTGCAAAGGTGTGTCAACCAGAAGCCAGACAGACTGAGGAACTGTCCAGAAAGACGTTCCTCGTCTAGGTCCTGGCTGATCCCATCTTATTTTCCCTCCTGCTTGTCCTGCGGCCAGGGAGAAGCAGAGTGAGGGAAGAGTGAGGCCAGCACAGACACGGACACAGAGGAGACAGACACAGACGAGACACAGACACAGCACAGACACAGACACAGCACAGACACGGACACGGACACGGACACAGACACAGACACAGACACGGACACAGCACAGACATGGACACAGACACAGACACAGACACGGACACAACGCAGACACGGACACGGACACAGACACAGACACGGACACAGCACAGACACAGATGAGATGCAGACACAGACACAGACATGGACACAGCACAGACATGGACACAGACACAGACACAGACACAGACACAAACACAGACACAGACACAAACACGGACACAGCACAGACATGGACACAGACACAGACACGGACACGGACACAGACACAGCATGGACACGGACACAGCACAGACACAGACACGGACACGGACACGGACACAGACACGGACACAGCACAGACACAGACACGGACACAGACACAGAGGGCCGCAGTGGCCCAGGAGTGGGCTGGGCAAGCAGAGGAAGCCAGTCCCGACCGCTCCCCTAGTTACAACACATTTGCATAAGCAAAGCGAAAGTTTGTGACTTTATCCTCTGCTGCCAGGCCTGAGATTAGAAGCCAATTCACTTCCGCTTGTGCTTGGGGGAGAAGTTACTCCTCACCAGGCTCCTGGTCACCCCCGCTGCCACAGCAGGCCAGCTTCAGACCCGCCAGTTCTGCGAAGGTGTTCTTGGGACGCGGGTCCGCCTTCCCAGATGCCCGCCCGAGTCAGGATCCTGACCACGGACACCCCTGTTCCCGTGTCCCAGTCTCATCAGGCCGCCACCCCTGGGTGTTTCTCCAGGAGGACACGGGGCCCAGCCACGGCGCGCACTCATAGGTCACTCCGTTTCAGGGCTGGGAGAGGCTGTGCCAAGCTCCCCCCAGGGGAGAGGAACGCAGGACAGACGCTCAGGCAGAGAGCTGTCTGAAGCACCAGACGTTCTTTTGGGGCCATGGGTTGCTGGGGACAGCTCTCAGGAAGGGCGAAGTCAGGAGAGGCTGGTTACGGCTTGGGAGACCGGGGGCCCCGGAGCCAGCCCCGCCACTTGCCAGCGAGGCGACACAGGGCGCTTGAGTGAACCTTGCGACGGAACGGCAGTGGTGCCGGGAGCGGGAACAGACGACCTGGCCTGGCACATGGGCAACTCTGCACGGCGCGTGGCCCTGGCTCATCTGGTCACATTAGCTGTTGTCACTGCTCCTGCTCCGTAACTCAGCACCCGGACGCACACCATATAAAACCGTTTATTATAAAAAGCTCACCCGTACGGCGCTGCGGAAGGAATGGAACAGCCGGTGCGCGTAAGAGCCCTGCCCCAGGGGCCGGTGAAAGACTCATTTCACACGTCATGTGCCCGGGTTCATCAGGCCGAGGCCCTCAAAGAACTGACAGCATCGGGGGCTCCGAGAGCCGCCACCTGGGCCCCCACCTCCCCATCATCGCTGAATTCACAAAGCGGCCCTGTGTCCTCCGGACAAAGCCAGGCCTGTTTCTGACCCACATGCCACGACTCCAGGGAAGAAAGCAGAGGCAAAAACGAGTCTCCAGTCCTAGTAGAAGCAAAATGAAACCACCGCTGCCTCCCAACCCAGCGGCTGGGGAGGGGCGTGTGTCCTGGCCGGGGAGGGGCGTGTGTCCTGGCCGGGGAGGGGCCGTGTCGCCACTGACTTGGGGTGGGGAAAGACCGGGGAGACGCCTGTGTTACACCCGCGCTGTGCTCTTGGGCAGCACGGCTTCCGGATGCACCTGCTCTGTGCCTCTCCGCCCGCACAGACGGCCAAGTGCACCTCTGGTCCCCCTGCTTCTCGGCCGTGGCTCAGGTGGCTTCCTTGGAGTCTGGGGGTGCAGAGGATGTGAGGGCCGGGTCAGTCAGGTGGCCGGGTGTCGGAGGCCTTGTCCTGGACCTCGTCGTACTGGGGCGGGGGCGTCAAAGGCTCGATGGAGGGCGGGGCGACGTTTTTGTCTGGGAGGCTGATTCTGAAGTCTTTGAGGTGCAGCTTCTCGGATTTGATCCTCCGCACTTTGAGCGGCTTCAGGTGTTTGGCCAACTTGGAGTTCTGTCTGTCGGGGGCGTGCCCCGGGCCGGGCTCCGCGGCGGCCCTGGTGCTGGTGGGGGTGGCCTCGTCCAGCCCCGTCAGCGACTCGTAGGAGGGGAGGGAGACGCTCATCCTCGGGTTTGGCCCCGCGTCCCCGCCTTCCGAGTAGTTGGTGTTCATGACCTCCTCGTAGCTGGGGACATAGTACCTCGAGGACGTCTCCTCCTCTTCCTCCTGGCTGAAGGTGACAGATGCAGACATGGAGAGGGTTAGCAGGCACTGGCGTCGGTGCAGTCACAAAGAGATGAGCCCCAGGCTCCACACTGGCCCTGGCGCGCACACACACGAACGCTTCAACTGTCCGTGGCGAACACGCTATCTAACGTCTATGAACCCATTTCGTATCCCTAACAACTCTGCGGGCTAAGTACTAGTGTTATACCCATTTTCAGGATAGGGAAAACTGAAAGCTCACCCCGTTAGAAGGTTCACTCTGTGAACCACACAACTGCACCACCAGGGAGTTCTGCTCCCCGGCCTTGAAGCCTTTCCCACTTCGCAATGAGCCCTGTGGCCAGGCCAGCGTGCAGCAGGCTCCCCTGGCCAAAGGCGACACAGCAAGGTGTCAAACAGCCGCTGACCTGAAGCAGAGCGGCCGCCCGCAGCGGGACAAGGAACGCCTGGACTCTGCCGCCGACCTGGACCTCACTTTGTCCTCCGGGGTTCTCCCGAGGCTTGAGAAGATTGGGTCCTAAGCCTCACTCTTATGTGGCTGTTGCCATGGGAACCACACGTTAGGGTGTTTTTCACCCAGTTACAAGGAGTAAGGCCAACAGCCACTTTCCAAGGGCCCCCGGGCCGGGGGTGGGGTGGGGGTCCGTGTCTGGAACCTCCTTCTCGCCCCGCCTGCAGGAGTGAACCTGTGTGTGCTCAAGGCCGTGCAGGTAATTAAGGGCGGCTGATTCTCCTTCTTCCTCCTTTTCTACAATAAGTGTGTATGGGTCAACTTGACCAGCCACGGGGCGTCCACACTGCACGTCCCCTCTGGTGTCCCTGTGAGCCGAGGTCAGCTACTGTGGACCCAGGAGATGACCCTCCCCACCTGGTGGGCATCACCCAGTCCACCTGGGACCAGGACTGTGCTACCCTACTGTTTCCAGTCTCTGGGGAGCACTCCCTCATATAGCAGACGGTATCTTGTATTATCAGAAAGTGCGTTTAATTTTTCTAGGATCAAAACTACCAATGCTTCTAGAAAATCCCACCAACACAGGGAAGTCTGCTGAGGGGAAGATAAGCATCTTGGCTCCTTTCCCTCGGGATAACCCCTGGGGTGGGCACCTCTCCGTTCCCCCAGCTACAGCATGTGACGTCCCCAAGGATGCTGTGTTGCACGACCTCCTCTCAACGTCGTCTCCAAGGTCCCTCCCCGACTACAGATCTGCAATGGCCGTGCAGAATCCCACTGGGCGGGTGAGCTGTGATTCAGCTCACAGAAAGACACTTGGGTGGGCTGGGAGTGTCTACTCCCTAAACGATGACTTGGTGAACATACGGGGCTCTGGTCACCAGCCCGCCAGCTACGAGTCTTCCCTGCATCTCCCACGCCCTGGGCTGCCTCTCCTGGCCAGTATGACGGACACAGGAAACTGACAGCTGCCCTGTGATTGCATCTCACGGCTAGTGAGCTCGTGCACCGCTGGCTGGGCATCTGTGAAATGCATTCACCTCTGTCCCTCTTTCTCGTGTCTGTCCCTCTTTCTCGTGTCTGTCCCTCTTTCTCGTGTCTGTCCCTCTTTCTCGTGTCTGTCCGTCTGTCATATTTGCTTGCAAAGGCTCCTTAACTAACAGAGCTATCAACCCTCACTGTGCGTCCCCCCGTGTGTCACTTATCCCTCCCACTCCTGCCGCCGCTGGTCAAATAGAATCCTGCTTCCCAACCTTCGCACAGAGAAGCGAGCATACCAAGTGCACTAGGGGAACAGAGAAGCCACGCAGGAGGCCCTGCCCCCCAAACCCCCACCGCGTTCCCGTCTGTTTCCCAGGGCTGTTGGAATCTTGGTAATCTTAATCTCATCCGGTTGTTCAGGCAACTCTGATACAGAGAGGGGCCAGTTATCTGGGAAATGACAAACGGCTTCAGGGAGGTGTGTGCAGGGGGTGGGGAGGCAGAGCCTCGCAGACTTGAGTGGGGGCGGGGCTGGGAGGAGGGGCGGGGCGGGCCGTCCTCACCTGTCTTCCTCCTGGGCGCGGGGCTCCGCGCCCGCCTGCTGCTGGATGCGGGCGATCTCGTCGCTCTGCCGCTGCTTCCGCTTGTCCCGGATGCTCAGGCAGATGGACAGCAGTAGCAGCATCACGCCGGCCCCGACCAGCACGTAGGCCACGGAGAAGGACTTGCTCTTGAGGATGCCGCTGCCTATCTCGGTCTTGTTGTTGCCCTGAGCTGTGGGCTTGTCGGCAGTGCTGAACCCGGGCACCAGGTTCCACATGGCCATGATGACCCCGAGGACCAGCATCCCCAGGCCGATGGCCGTCAGTGCATAGTGCGAGCCATTGGCTTTGGACTGGGCCATCATGGCAGCGGGAGGGCTGGGCCCCGTGCAAAAGAAAAAGAGAAATAAATAAAGGTGGCAGCAGTGGCAACAGCGGGTGTGGCAGCAGCCCCTTAAGTGCACCGAGGAAAATCTATAGCACCACGCTCAGAAAAGTCTGCTGAGCTCAAGGCATCCCGCGTGGACAGCTCAGCCGGGGCTCTGGAAGGGAAGCAGAGAGCGGGGAGATCGATCAGTTCCGATGCAAGATGCTTTTGGGCACGCAGCGGCTCGGGAAGCAGCAGTGAGTCCCGAGCCGGCGGGCTGGCGCGGCCTCGCCTGTGGTGCGCTCCCCGTGTCTGCATGCTCACAGCCTGCAGAGAGAGCCGATCGGCCCAGCCCGGCTCTGCTGCGAAGCACAAGCCAAGCAGGAGGCCTGCAGGGGGCCAGGCGGTGAGGGCTCAGGGCCTCCCGACCTTTTGTGGGATTCACTGAAGAGCAGTTAGGACATCGGCTCTCCCGGGAGACAGCAGGGAGAGGGGGAGGCAAGCGTGGCAGAGCCGCCTGTGCGGTGGCCCCGTCCAGGCCTCCCGCGGTCGGTTCACCACCCTCAGTGGTTCCCCACTTCCTGCAGGAGAAATCCAGCTGCCCACAACGATGCCGCGGGCTGGGCTGCCTTCGGCTGGCCCCGGCCTCTCTCCCAGCCCTCTGGCAGCTGGGCCGCTCTCCGTTCACTCGCACCAACAGTTGTGGGCACGGCTGTCTCCTGCCAAGACCACACACTCACAGTCTCTGAGCCTGGTGATCCGCAGAGACGCGGAGAACGTGAAGCCAGCAGAGGCGCCCGTGCCACCTGGCAAGCAGCCACATCGAGTTTCCCTTTCTTTTAAAAAAGATTTATCTGTTTGAAAAGAGAGAGAGAGGGGAAGAGAGAGAGAGAGAGAGAGAGAGAGAGAGAGAGAGAGCGAGAGCGAGCTTCCATCCAATGGTTCACTCTCCCAGTGGCTGCAATGGCCAGAACTGGAGCAGGCTGAAGCCAGGAGCCAGGAGTGTCTTCCAGGTCTCCCATGTGAGTGCAGGGCCCCAAGCACTTGGGCCATCTTCCGCTGCTTTCCCAGGTGCATTAGCAGGGAGCTGGACTGGAAGCGGAGCAGCTGGGACATGAACTGGCGCCCATGTGGGACGCTGGTGTTGCAGGTGGTGGCTTAACCCACAGTACCGCACCGCCGGCCCCGAGTTTTCCTTTTCTTAAAGTAGGCAGAAGCCTGCCTGTTCCCTATCTTAGCTCTGTGCCTGTAAAGCACAGAGATGTGGTGCTAACTGGGCAGCCGGGGCCCCGGGGTTCCAGAGCCCCACGTGGCCCGGGCCACCAGGGAGCAGGAAGCCAGGGATGGGATGTGCAGGTTACACTGCAGGGAGCCGGGATGGGGGCGCAGTGCCCTGGCAGCCCCCTCCTCCCAAGGGCTCCCTGCAGCAGGAGACTGCGAGCCAGCAGGAGGCGGTGTTTGGATGGGCAGGGCCCTGCATTCTTTCCGGGCTCTGCCCACTGCCTGAAACCTGAGGCCGCAGAGCTGTTTTCTTGTCCAGGCCCAAGATTCATGTGAAAGCGACCCCACTGTCAAAGGCTGCTCTAAAAATATCCGGGACAACATCCGCGTCAGCATGGGGTCTGGGCCTCCTTTTCTCGTTCGAACTCAGCAAGTACTTCTCCCGCATCGCACCATCAGCCAAGAAGCAGGGCAGATACTCGAGGAGGATGGCTGGGGAAGTCAGGGATGCCTGGGGCTCCAGCCCGGGGCTAGTGCTGTGGCGGAGCAGGTAAAGCCGCCACCTGCAGTGCCGGCATCCCATATGGACGCCGGTTCGAGTGCCGGCTGCTCCTCTTCCAGTCCAGCTCTCTGATGTGGCCTAAGAAGGCAGTAGAGGATGGTCCAAGTCCTTGGGCCCCTGAACCTGCATGGGAGACCTGGAAGAAGCTCCTGGCTCCTGGCTTAGGATCAGCCCAGCTCTGGCCATTGCAGCCAGTTGGGGAGTGGACCAGCGGATGGAAGACCTCTCTCTCTCTCTGTCTCTACCTCTCTTTGTAACTTTATCAAATAACAAAATAAATCTTTAAAAAACAATGACCTATGAGGAAGAAGGGAAGAAAGGATGGGAATAAAGGAATTAAACAGCAGGGGCTCGGGGCAAACCTCAGTGACGGGGAAGTCCCTCTGTGGCACATGTGTGTATATGCACACGCGTGTGTGCACATGGGCACGTGTGTGCATGTGCGCCCGTGTGTGTGCGAGGATACTTCCAACAGTTCGTGGAAAACGTAGTGAAAAGATACATTTGTTTTGGAGCAAACACAATTTGAAAGCTGTGCAGGGTTTTGGGTGGCACGTTTTGGCATTTGGGAATTAAAAGTTTAAAAACTGGTCCCACCATTGGCCCTGTAATTCCCCCGAGGGTGATGTGCAAAAGCATGGCGATCGGGTCGGATAAATGACGGTGCCCTCGTGTACCAGTCAGCAGTCGCCCAGCAGGAATGACAGAGTGAAGGCCGCAGTGTGTCCTGTGTGGCTCTGCACACACACAGCTAGCTACCAATGTACAGGGAAAAAAACCGGGTGAGTGGACTTTGGCTCAAATGAAAAAGAGACGATATGCTTCCATGTAAACACACGTGTAAAACTCCAGACTCGTACCCGCAATTGCTGCTGGGGATGCAGGGAGCCTGGGATGTGGACCCTCTATCCTCTCTTTCCAGCTTGAACTTTTTCAGTGGGGACGCGTGGGTGCAGGGCAGCGTGGCTGGTTGAGGGGGAACTCTGGAGCCAGGCTGCCTGGGCTCAGCTCCTCGCCCTGTGCCTTCCCAGCCATGCAGCCTTGGGCTTCACCTCCACAGCTGTGAGATGCCCACTTCATAGGGGAGTCACGACCAGGACACAAGAAACAGCACGCAAGGCACCCGGACCAGAACGGGACCAGGACCAGTTCATTTATTAGAACTCAAAGCCGGTGTTCGCAGCGGAGTGAGATCACGCAGGGGGACAAAAGCTGGATTTTTTGGGGAAAAAAAATCTTTGATAGGGGCTAGTGCTGTGGCATAGCAGGCTAAGCCGCCGCCACCAGCATCCAGTATGGGCGCTGATTCGAGCCCCAGCTGCTCCGCTTCCAATCCAGCTCTCTGCTATGGCCTGGGAAAGCAGTAGAAGATGGCCCAAGTCCTTAGGCCCCTGCACCCAAGCGAGGGATCCAGAAGAAGCTCCTGGCTCCTGGCTTTGGATTGGCCCAGCTCACTTGGGGAGTGAACCAGCGGATGGAAGACCTCTCTCTCTCCCTCTCCCTCCTTCCTTCTCTCTCTCTCTCTAAATCTACCTCTCAAATAAATAAATAAAGCCTTAAAAAAATCTTAGATATCATCGTTGCCTGTGGCCTGCCTCAGGGCACAGTACATAGGAAACACTCAGCACAGCCTTGGCATGAAAACTTCCTGGCCGTGGGGGGAGCAGCCCAAAAGGAGAAGTCGAAAAAGACTGGTGGGGAGGGGGTTGGAGAGAACAAAGCTGAGAAACACTGTTCAGCGTCTCCGGCTGAGCTCTGAAGCACTCTCGGGGCATCCACTGCCACGGTGACAGGTGACAGGTGGTTTTTCTGTGGGGTCTGACGATTCAGGGTGATCGGAAACATTTTTAACAAATGTATTGGGGGGCGGGGCAAGCGAGGAGCACAAGAAGCAGCTCTCATCTGCTGACCTGCAGGGTCAGCCCCCTGCTGTCTCTAATGGCCAGGACTGGGTCCAGCTGAAGCCGGGGACCCAGCCCAGTCTCCCCTGTGGGTGGCGGGAACCCAGCTGCCTGCCTGGGCCATCGCGGCCGCCTCTCCCGGTGACTCTGCACGCAGGCGTCTTAGCCGCTAAGGTCTGCTCCCGGAGGTGAGGTGAGATGCAGGCCTGGCCCCTGGGCTCGCGGCAGGGCTGTGTGTCCGCGGGGCGTCAGTGGGCTGGGAGCCGGGTCTGGACCGCCCGGGCTGTGACATCCAGGCCCAGCTGGCCAGCTGTAGCCCTGGTTTCTGCCTCCTTGACCCAGGATGGCGCCGGCGTTATATTTAGCACGGTGTTCTTTCCCTTGGAAAGCGATGGAAAGAAGCTAATTCTGTGCTTGGAGGATTCGGGCCACATAGTTTCCAATGTGTCCCCAGCAGCCTTAGGGGACCGCGTGGGGTCCCAGCTTGGCCAGACTCACGGAGCCGGAGCAGTCACCGCTCACGGTTAAGAAAGCCCTGGGGGACATGCGAGTAATTTGTTTCTGAATTTTTAAGGCAGGGAAAAAAGTTAATGCTTTATCTTTAAATTTAAGTTTTTAAACAAGGTTTCTTTATTTATTTGAAAGGTAGAATCGGAGAGTGAGCAAAAAAAAAAAAATCTTCCATCTGCTGGTTCAGTCCCCAAATGGCTGCAACGCCCAGGACTGGGCCAGGCTGAAGCCAGCAGCCTGGAGCTCCACCTGGGTCTCCTACACAGGTGGGCAGGGGCCCAAAGCACGCGGGCCACCTCCTGCTGTCTTCCCACATTCGCAGGGAGCTGGATCGGAAGTGGACAAAACCCATTGGGCGTGGGGGACGCGGGTGTCACCGGTGGCGGCTTAACCCGCGGCACCACAACGCCAGCCCCGATTTTGATATATTTGTATTTATTTATGAGGCACAGTATCAGGGAGCTTCACTTGTCCACAGAAAATGCAATTTAAAGGTAAAATCCTTGGCTCCTGGCTGGCTGAGCCCTGGCCATTGGGGCCATCTGGGGAGTGGACCAGAGGATGAAAGATCTCTCTCTCTCTCTCTCTCTCTGTCTCCCCCCCTCCGTGGAACTATGACTTTCAAGACAAATAACTCTTACGAAATGTTTACAAAAGTAATCATTATAGCTGATGAGAAAACGTGTTAGCTAGTTAAGAGCGGGGCCTACGTTTGTTCCTGGGAGTGAGGGCCGGCTGCGAGCGGCTCCTGACAAAACCCACAGAGACGCAGGGCTCCAGGCGAGCTGCGAGGCGCCTGTCGGGGAGGCAGGTGCAGGTGCAGGTGCGAGACAGACGCTACCAAAAGCCCCACGAACCCGGCTGTGCAGCCGGCGGCCAAGTCGCCGAGCCCCATGGGGACTGCGACTCATCGCACACAAACACCTCCCAAGGGAAATTGGAAGCGTGCCCAGGTCACGTCATCCGGGAAGCAGGACCTCCGAACAGAAACCGGACACGGACAAGGCGGCGAGGACACGAGTGGCCGCTCTGACCCCCCAGCCCACACTTGGCATCCCAGACCAGCCTTAGCAATGCTCTCGGGACAGACAGCGCACCACGCTCCGGCTCTCAGGGTCGGCTCAACACTAGGAAACCGAATTCCCGGCCCAGGAGATGAGCGAAACCAGGCCAGTGTCACCGCGGAGTAGTAGACAGCAGTGAAAAGGAGGGAACGGCAGCAAGGGTGTTGGCCAGGAAGGCCACCTGCCGGGGGACGTCCACAGCATGGCTGCCACCTGCCGGGGGACGTCCACAGCATGGCTGCCACCTGCGGAGGGACGTCCACAGCATGGCTGCCACCTGCCGGGGGACGTCCACAGCATGGCTGCCACCTGCGGAGGGACGTCCACAGCATGGCTGCCACCTGCGGGGGGACGTCCACGTTGTGACTGCCACCTGCTGGGGGGACGTCCACAGCGTGACTGCATTAAGATGAAGTTCAAATCCACCCCAGGCCGACCAATCCACTGCTCCAGCTTTGCAGAAGAAAGGCAAAGCTTAGAAACCTAATTCCCAACAAAGCGGCCCCCTGGAGGAATGCAGAATGGGGTGGGGCAAAGTGACAGAGAGAGACCTCCATCCTCTCGTTCACTCCCCAAATGGTCACAGCGGCCAAGCCTGGGCCAGGCCAAAGCCAGGAGCCTGAAACTCCATCCGGGTCTCCCCTGTGGGTGCAGAGGCCCAAGCACTTGGGCCATCCTCCACTGCCTTCCCAGGCGCATCAGCAGGGAGCTGGACTGGAAGTGGAGCAGCCAGGATTTGAACCTGCGTCCACAGGGGAGGCTGGCATTGCAGGTGGCAGCCTAATCCACTGCACCACAGCACCGCCCCTGAATGAAATATTTAGTAATAAAAATCCCCAAATCCAATAAAGACTTTTTGTTATTCTCAGCATAAAACCCAAACTCCTTCGCTGCAGCCTTCAAATCCCCCCAGCTTAGATTGGACTCTCGTCTCTGGCTCACCAGGCCTCAGCAGACATCGTGTCTCTGTTCACACCAAGCACCTCCTGCCACAGGGCCTTTGCACGGGCTGTTCCCACCAGCGCTTGAAGACTCTTCCACCATTCTCTTTTGTTTGGCCACTTCTGTCTCAGCTCAGACGCCACCATGTCTGGAAGGATTTCCCCGACTGTCCTTTGGAAGAGTCCCTGTGAGCCCCCACTTAGCTCCTTGGTGATCGTCTTTCCCAGGGGTGCATGGCGATTCACCCAAGTCTATGGCACGACAGCCCCGTTTCTGCCTCCTGGTCGGTGCCCTGTGCCTCACGGAGGCGGACGCTCCACGACAGAAGTTCCCGGTCCACCTCGCTTCCCTGCTGTGCGCCCAGCACCCACTGCAGTGGGCCAGGAACTTGCCGGGTGCTTCATAAATATTTGTGGATGGAAAAATAAACATCTGGTGAGTTTAAAGCTCTAACAAACGGCCTGTATCAGTTCAGGGAAACTGCCGGGCCGGGCTGGTGCTGGGGCAGGTACGATCAGGAGGAGTTAACTGTGTGGGTACTCGGGCACCTGCAACTTATAGCCGTATGCAAATGACCTGCAACACGGGAAAGCTGCCCAGATTGAACGTGATTTGCTCTTTGACCTGACGTGACTGCCCCAGTGTGCCCTGGTGGCCGGCGAGGTCAGCAGCTTCCTGGTCTCTCCAGCTGGCCAGCAGCAGGGCAGCAGGGCTCCTCCCCCCGACGTGCGTCCCTGGGCAAGCGGAGCCTGCAGGGGGCTGTGCCCAGGGCAGTGGTCCCTGCTTGGGACAGCTCGGTGGGGCCATCACCGGTAGTCCACACCTGGACTGGCTCTCCGTGACCTTGAATGCCAAGGCAATGATTGGCACAAAGATCAACAGAGGCAAGCAGAGGTGGCTCGGAGAAGGGGCCCCACGTTGGTGCCTGAGCCTTCCTGCTGAATCCTAGAAGCTCTGCACTCACAGCTCAGAAACCGGGGGCCTGCTCCAGACCCGCACCTGGCCCCGGGCTCTGTGCCGCAGACTGAGAAGCGCCCTGGAGGCGGCAGCTGGCAGTGCTCACAACCCCAGGACAAAGAAGCTCCTTGAGCACGCTCCCTGCCCTGACCTCGTCCTGCCACGCCACATAGCTGGGAAAGGGATCGGAGCTCCCCTGCAGGAGCCAGATCGGCTACATTCGCAGCACAAAGGGAGGCCTGGAGGCCAAGTTTAAGCTCACACACGTTTGTCACCAAGTTCCAGTCCCATGGTGGGAGGGAGGGGCAAAGCCTCGGAGCCACTGGTGCTGCTCTGTCCACCTGGGAGGCAGTTTCAGGTCACCCCCCCCCATACTCCCCACCGAGGATTAAGGTCAAAGGGGGCGGGGTCCTGTTTCAGCTCTCAGATTGAGATTGTGTGTGTGCTCTGGGAATGAGTCAGAGGGAAGGTGCCTGCAGAGTCAGACTGCGCTGAGGGGAAGAGAGGCCGCTGGTGAAGTCTGCAGCCAGGGATGTCACAGGAGGGGCCCCTCAGCAGGGGCGGGTGCCTTTCTACCCTGAGCCTCCTCCCCGCCACCTGCTGGCAAGGTCGAGCCCTCCCTCACCACGTCTCAGAGAGGGTACGCCACCTGCCCTGGGTCACACAGCGAGGACGCACTGTCTGATCTTGATGCCAACTCCTCGTCCTGCAGAGGCTCCCAGGGGGCCGGTGGCTGGGGCCACGCCCTGGGCCGGGCAGACAGGTTCCACAGCGCCACGTCATCACAAAAGCACGAGGGGGGACAGGTGACTGTTTCTTTTAAAAAGATTTTTGTCATTTTTTTTTAAAATTTGAGAAACAGAGAAAACAGAGAGGCAAGGAGCTGAGAGAACTCCCTTCCACTGGTTCATTCCCCAGATGGTTACCACAGTCAGGGCTGGGCCAGGCTGAAGCCGGGGCCGGGAACTACATCCAGACCCCCGTTGGTGTGGCGGGGAACCATCCGCTTAGGTCACCACCTGCTGCTGCTGTCTCCCAGGGTATGCACTGGGGGGGGGGGGCTGGAAGGGGGGGTGGAGCCTGGACTTGAACCCGGGCACGAGGTCGTGATGGCAAGGCCAATAGCCTTCCCCTGAAGATTTTCCTTTAACCAATCCCTGGGCCCCTGCTGCGTGCCGGGGGCTGTGGGGGACTATTCTAGAACCCTGCAGGAAGTCAAGTCAACATGTGAGGAAGGGCAAAAGTGTGCTGGCTGCGGCTCCCTGCCGGCCCTCTCGGGAGCTCCTGCCATGGATAACCACTGCATAGACACTGGTTCTTGGGGCCGGCGCTGTGGTGTAGCGGGTAAAGCCGCCGCCCGCAGTGTCAACATCCTTATGGGTCCAGCTGCTCCACTTCCGATCCAGCTCCCTGCTAAGGTGCCTGGGAAAGCAGTAGAGGATGGCCAAGTGGGGGACCCAGGGGAGGCTCCTGGCTCCTGGCTTCAGATTGGCTCAGCTCCGGTCATTTTGGCCATCTGGGGAGTGAACCCGCAGAAGGAAGATTCTCTCTCTCCCCCTCCTCTCTCTCTCTCTCTCTCTCTCTCTCTCTCTCTCTCTCTCTGTGACTCTGTTTCAAACAAAAGAAATCTTCTTAAAAAACAGTCACTGGTTCCATTTTATGGATGAGGATCAGGAGTTTCAGAGTGGGAAAGTGATTTTCCCAAGGCCACACAGCTAGCGCGAGGCCGGGAAACGCAAGTCTGACTCTGGAACCCACAGCACCAAGCAGTGCTGTTGACGGGGCACGGAGAAGAGCCTAAGGAGAGACGAGCAGTTCAGTCTGCGCAGGGCGGAGGGGAGGACAGAGCAGCAGCTCCCCTGGCCTGGGGGCGGGGCCTGCGGGCTTCCTCTCTGTGGAATCTGGGGCTGGGGGGATTGGGGATTCTAGGGACAGGTTCAGCTTGAGTCACCCACAGAGGTGAGAACGTGGGCGTCTTCAGAACACCCCACGCTGGCAGAGAAAGGGGCCGTTTCCCTCTCCTGATTCCTGCAAGAGGTCCGGGAATTTGGATCAGATCCGACATCACCAGGCTCCTCGCTCATCCATCTAAGTGCCGGTGAAATTGAGGAAGGGGCCGGCGCTGTGGCATACAGGTAAAGCCGCTGCCGGCAGTGCCAGCATCCCATATGGGCGCCGGTTCGAGTCCCGGCTGCTCCACTTCCAATCCAGCTCTCTGCTATGGCCTGGGAAAGCAGCAGAAGATGCCCCAAGTCCTTGGGCCCCTGCACCCACGTGGGAGACCCGGAAGAAGCTCCTGGCTTCTGGCTTTGGATTGGTGCAGCTCTGGCCGTTGCAGCCAGTTGGGGAGTGAACCAACAAGATGAAAGACCTCTTCTCTTTCCTTCTCTCTCTATGTAACTCTGACTTTCAAATAAATAAGTCTTAAAAAAAAAAAAAAAGGTGTCTTGGACTCATACATTAGGGAAAAAAAAAGAAACGGAGGAAGACAGGTTCATTCTGAGAAGTCCCAGGAGCAAGTTCAAGGACCACGTGTCTGCTCTTGGGGGCCTGATGCAATGTCTTTCTGTAGGCAGGCGGCTGGCGTGTGTCCCCACTGGAGAGGCTGGCACTGGAGACCCTGTCTCAGGGGCCCAGTCTTCACCATTTCTCGGGACATCTCTGGGCCCTCCTGTGCCGGGACAGGGCAGGGGCGCAGAGCAGTAGCCGGCCCTCCCGTCACCATCCGCTCACAGTGAAACTGACGCTTTGGGCCGGCCCCAGGCTTTGGCCGTTGGTGTCCCTGGGGTTGAGCCACCAGGGGTGGCCTCCGTCCCCGGCAGACAAGGCCAAGTACAGGTGCCGGCTCCCAGCCATTACCCCACAGCCCACAGAGACGGTCTTCACACGATTTAGCTCGTTTATCCCAGCAAGACAGCTGGACGAGGCAGGGACTTAGCCCCTCTCCCAGAGCGTCTGAACCAGGTTCTTCAGAAAGGAGAGAGTTTACAGCGCTCATGGTTCCAGAGGCTGAAGGGCTGGTCCTGGCCTCCGCGTGGTCCTGGTGAGGGCATTCTCGCTGAATCACAGCTTGGGGCGGGGGGGCGACAAGAGGGAGAGAGCCTGTGATGTGAGAGGAAGCCGCAGGTGCAGGGCCAGGCTCTCCCTTTTCATGGCAGCCTGCTCCGGTGGGAGCCAGGCAGGAGCTTGCCAGGACAACATCCGTCCCTCCCAAGGGTGGTGCCTCCACTGGGCACCCCCCACCTCTTAGAGACCCCCCCACCCCCACACCAGGGCCCCAGCTCCAGCACATGAAGCTCTGGGGGACACCCCGAGCCACATCCACTCCACAGCAGGGGGTTCACTATTAAGCATCGTTGCTGTCCATCTGACCCCACAGAGAGGTTGAGAAACTTGCCCGGGGTCTCACAGCTTAGTGAGCAGGGGTCCCTGTGCACAGAGCCCTCGGTTCAGGCCTTCCTCATCCACCAGGCTGCGGAAACCCAGCCTGTGGGCGGAGGCTGATGCAGGAGCCCACGGCCGGGCCGCATTCCTGCTAACACGGGCTGGCTCCACGGTCACGGCCACTGATAGCCAGGAGGAAGTGAAAGCCAAACGTTTGGAAGCCAGGAGCGGCCAGGAGTGGGGCCCGACCTGATTCTCCACTTCTTCCCATCAGCGCCCCGTGTGAACCTGGCTGGCCTAGACACGGCATGTGACTGCGTGGAGCACGTAGCCCACGGGACACGGGCGGGATTCTCCGGACTCTGCCCCCCAGGGGGCATCTGCAGGGGAGGGCAGAGCTGATGAGGTCAGGGCCTCTGGGGCTGTGTGTCAGCACTCACACACCTCCCGCGGGCGGGACCCCAGGCCGGGCTCCCCACCTCCACCAGCTTGGCTAAGTACTGGCGACCCAAAGAGACCTCTCGGCTCTTGGTCTCAGTGAGAAGGCGGCGAATCCTTGGGGTGGGCCCATCTTGCCGGGGCTCAGGAGCTCAGTGAGCCGAGATATGGGTTAAGTATTCACTCACCCAACAAAACAGTAACTGAGCCCCTACCCTGGGGCGGGCCTGCTGCGTGCTTCGGAGAGAGGAAGTTCCCCGTGGGGTTCACCGCCAGTCACCCCAGCAGGGCAAAGGCCAGGGAACCCCGGGAGCTAACAGGAAGCAGGAGTGCAGCGCACCCAGTCCCCATGACCGCCAAGATTTGATGGAGGGGAGGGAGGGACAACCTGGCCGGCCGGGGAAGGACATTCCAGGGAGAGGGAGAGTCGAACAAAGGCCCTGAGGCAGGAGCCTGCGTGCCAGTCTCCAGGGACCGTAAAAGCTGACAAATCGATGGGTTCACACAGGACAGGCCTGAGCCCGGCCCGGCAGAGAGGAAGGCTCTGCACGCGAGTTATCCGGGCCGTGCCAGGGTCAGGCTGCCACTTGCGACACCAGCATCCCTTCCTGCGAACGCGTAGAGGATGGTCCATGTGCTCGGCCCCTGCCACCCACGGGGGAGACCTGGAAGGAGGTCTTGGCTTCGGCCTGGCCCAGCCCCAGCCACTGTGGCCACCTGGGGACTGAACCAGCAGGTAGAAGACTGATCCCTCTCTTTGTCATTCTGCTTTTCAAATAAATGAGTAAATCTTAAGAACAACAGAAGTGAATGTGTGAGTCACCCTGGGCAGGCCACCGAAGGCAGGCGAGCCCTCAGCCAGCTTTCCAGAAGCCGGGTCAGGAGAGGCGCTAACCCAAGACAAGGCCACTGAAGTCAGAGGCAGAGGGCTGGGGGTCGGGCTCAGGGCACTTCCCTGTGCACCGGTGGTTCTGAGTCTGGGGAAAGGCACGTGGCAGGCTGCATCAGGGCCCTGGAATCTGTGACTGTGACCTTATATGGCCAGAGGGCCTGCGGGGCTGGGATTAAGTCAAGGGTCCCTGGGGCTGGCACTGTGGCGCTTGCAGTGCCAGCATCCCATATGGGTGCCGGTTCAACTCCTGGCTGCTCCACTTCCGATCCAGCTCTCTGCTATGGCCTGGGAAAGCAGCAGAAGATGGTCCAAATCCTTGGGCCCCTGCACCCACGTGGGAGACCCGGAAGAAGCTCCTGGCTTCAGATCAGCGCACCTCTGGACATTGTGGCCAATTGGGGAATGAACCAGTGGACGGAATTCTCTCTCTCTCTCTCTCTCTCTCTCTCTCTCTCTCTCTCTCTCTGCCTCTCTGTAACTCTGCCTTTCAAATAAATAAATAAATCTTTTTAAAAAAACAAGTCAAGGGTCCTGAGTGGGCCACATTGCCAGGTGGATCCACTCCCACCACAGGCTCCTTCCAGAGGGAGGTGGGGAGGGCCAAGCGGGAGGAAGGAGCTGGGGTGATGCCAGGAACAGTCACAGCCCAGGACACAGGTGCCCACGGGCTGACTCTGGCCCCTGGTTTTGGACTTCTGCCCTACAGCACCGCAAGCGGGCAAACGTGAGCTGCTTCCCACTGCCAGGTCTGGGGTCTGCAGTCCTGCCTACTCCGTCCCAGGCCAAGGCTGTCCATTTACCCAAGAGTTGGTCTGGTTAGGTGCAGGGCCTTAACCCTGCACACACTGATCACTTGGCGAATTCTGTCCTATCGCTGGTGTGCAAGGAGGCTCAGCACCCGGGGCCACCTCCTCCTCTCCCTCCCCTCCCCTCCCCGGGTTTGCATTTTAACCCAGGAGGCCGCTCAGGAGCCAAGTGTGCACCTGTTCTCCTTTGCAAGGGGCGAAAAGCAGGGGCGCTCTCACCCGTGGTCACGGGCACGCGGCTCTCCTGTGGCCCTGAAGGGCACAGCCTCGGGACCACACAGGGCCCAAGTTGAAGCGCTCATTGCAGGAGGGATTTTTGACCCAAACCAGCGGGAGCTGGAGGAGCCAGTCCTGCACAGACCTACCGGGCCGGCAGACACGGCCTTCCCGCCGCAGCCCCAGCCTCTGCTCTCCCGGCCTGGATGCAGGAGACCAGCCCGGCCCTGGGGGCCGAGGGTCCTGCCCACGGCGGGGCACTTTCCTTTCCGGCCACAGTCACACTGTGTCCACAGAAGTGGTTCCCAAAGAGCCTGCCCAGAGCTTTCTGGGTGTCCAGCTGAGGGGGGGTCTGGCCACACCCCCTCTCCCTCCACCCCTCTTCCTCCACTTTCCACCTTGAAGCATTTTAGCCAGAGCTCCTCCCATGAGCTCCCTGGCTTCCTCCTGTCTCCGGTTCGGAGGAAGCCACTTGTCACACTGAGTCTCCCGATGATTCCGTTCTGTGACCACAGCAACATCGAGCGTCCTCCCAGGCGCGAGCTGGGCGCCAGGCACACATTCATTATTTACTAATGACGATGATGACAATGTGTCCTATTTTATTTATATAACTCACACTATAATCACATCTCCACTTGTTGGTTAATAACTTACTATTAATTATTTAATGCAGATTGAACATCCCTTATCCCCAAACCCAAAGTTTGAAATGCCCCAAAACTTTTGAGCTCCAAAAACTCTGAAATCTGAGACATTTCTGGTCCCAAGCAATACAGATAAGGAGCCTTCGAACCGTGCGACCACACGTTAATGGACGGGTTACTACTTATGAGCCTCAGGACAAAGTTTCTGGAATAATCCTCATTTCACAGATGGCGAGCGTGGCCATCAGAGACGCTAAGCAACCTGCTCAAATCACACAGGTTGAAACCAGACATGCGTGCGTGCGCACACCACCCGCTGCCTCCCAGTCTCCCTCCTCTGCCTCGGCTGCCGGAAACCCTCCCTGGGTTGACCTCGGTCTCCAGTCTCCGTGGTCAGGAGATAAAATTCCTGGTTTCCCTTGTATCGTTTCCCCTTCATCAAAACCAGTTTCCCCTGCATGAGTCACCCTGGGTGCCTGTGGCCCTGATATCATCTGGATGTGTTGTAAATAATTGATGGCGGGATGTTTAATCGTAACACTGGAATTAAGGTGAACACGAGGCAGCCCTGGCTCGCTGGCGGGGGCTGCTCTTCCCAGCACCGCTGACTCGGGCTTCAACACCAGAGGCGCATTTTTTCATGGTGCAGAAGCCGGGGGTGGCCCTGTCCTCGGCTCTGCCCGGGCACCCTCCTCCCATGTCCTCCCCTGGCGTCCCTCAATGCATCTCTGAGCCCCGCCCTCTTGTAAGGACTCCAGTCATGGTGGATTAGGGCCTGCCCGGGTGACTTTATTTTACCTTAATCTTCTATTTAAAAGGCTCTATCTCCAAACCCAGTTTCATCTGGGCGGGACTTCCATAGGTGGCCTTACGGAGGGACAGGGTTCAGCCCCAAGAACCGCCCCCGGGAAGGGGTTCGTGCAGCGGGGCCAGCACTGCCCTCAGCCTCAGCCGAGAGCTCACAACCTGCAGGTCACTGCTGACGCCGCCACCGAGGCACAGCGGGCACCTGGGTGGGAGGGAACCCCATCTCCATCCAGCAAGAGCCATCCGCCGAGCTCATGGGGTTGAGGGGCAAATGTCCCATCCGCGCCAGGGCAGAATGCTGGGTATGCAGCAGGCGCCAAGACTGTGCGCCAGGGGAAGAGTGACTTTCAGATTCCCACAGCGGGATGCTGGCCCAGCCTCACTACCACTCACTCTTCCCAGGTCTTAAGTCTGCTGGGAACTTGCCGGCGCCGCGGCTCACTAGGCTAATCCTCCGCCTGTGGCACCGGCACACCGGGTTCTAGTCCCGGTCGGGGCACCGGATTCTGTCCCGGTTGTCCCTCTTCCAGGCCAGCCCTCTGCTGTGGCCCCAGGAGTGCAGTGGAGGATGGTCCAAGTGCTTGGGCCCTGCACCCCATGGGAGACCAGGAGAAGCACCTGGCTCCTGGCTTTGTATCGGTGCAGCGCCGGTCTTAGCGGCTATTTGGGGGGTGAACCAACAGAAGGAAGACCTTTCTCTCTGTCGCTCTCTCTGTATGTAACTTTATCTGTTAAAAAAATAATTCTGCTGAGAACTGAACAGAGGTGGCCTCGGCGGCCACAGACAGCCCTGAGCTGGCCAGCCGCCTGTCGCTGCCCTTCCTCTCGCCAAGGTGATCTGAAAACAGCGTCAGGACCAGCGAGGTGCCACCCGCCACCTGTAGGGCACAGCTCACCGCCGAGCAGGGAGCCTGCCGAGGGTTCCTCTCCGACCTGTGCCGGAGGCAGAAAGAAAAGCAGGCAGGCCTGACGCACCTGCCCGACACTCGCATTCGGTCAGCGGGGGCTTCCTTTCACCCATCTGTGGGTCCCGGTATCCCCGTCCTCCTCAGTAAGGAAGGAAACGGCTGCTGAGCTTTCTGGGGTTTTCCAGGGTGAAGACAGCTCCCCCAGCCTCGCAGGCAGCCAGGCGGCTGCTCCGTGTGAGTTCTGGCCAGTGGGATGCATGCAGACGTGTGTACAAGGGTAGGGGACATCCAGCAAGGGCTCCTCCATGAAAGGGACACATCGTTTTTGGCCTTTTCGTCCTTCCCACTGGCTGTAACGCAGATGTGATGGCAGGAGCTCAAGCAGCTCTACTAGGATGACGCAGACCGTGAAAGAATAAACGCGTTACTCTGCACCGTTGAGCAGTAGGGACCGACTGCACTGCACTGGTTGCGGACGGCAGCTTCAGGAGGCGGAGGTGACAGAGGATGAGCGCAGGGGAGAGGAGGGGCGGGGGAGGACTGCAGGGCAGGAGGCCGGCAGGGCGGGGCAGGCAGCTGCGAGGTCGGACGGAAGCCGCTGTGGGCAGGTGCCACAGGCAAAGGCACAGAATCCCAGAGCCGGGGGGCCTGCCAAAGCACACGGAGAGCGGCCATGTGCCGACGAGGGCTCTGGCCCGAGCCTTGGCTTCTCAGCTCACGAGCTGCCCCCTGCACCCCTGGGAGCCTCAGTTTGCTCATCTGTAAAATGGCAACCGCGGCACTTACCTGCAGAGAAAATGCAGCCGGCCCTCTCCTCCATGGAATCCACCAACCTCGAGCAAAAACATTCGGAAAAGCCTGCCCCTGTGCCGAGCCGGCGGCTGGCTTCTGCTTGTCCCAGTGGCCACTCCACCCAATGTGCTCTAAGCCACCCAGAGACCACTTAAATACAGGCGCGCACGCAGGCTCTGGGCACCCATGGCACCACCAGCAGATCTGGGTCCCGGATGGGGAGGGGGTCCTGGAACCCACCCCGGGAGGACGCCAGGGGCCGGCTGTGCACTTAGCGCCCATCCACGGAGGGCCGGTCAGCTGGGGCGCAGACAGTCAGGGCGGGCTCTCGGCAGAGCCCGAGCCGGAGGCGGGAGCGCGCAGGCCCAGGAAGGAAGCGGAGAAGGCTCCCGGGTCACAGAGGCTGGGGCCGCCGGGTTCAGGGGGGTGAGCTCCAACAGGGAGGGGCCACAGGCAGCCTCGGTGCCCCAGAAGCTGGAGGACGCCACTCCCACCCGCCCAGAACAGCACCTGACTGTCCCTCATCCAGGTCCTCCCCACTCTTGGTTCACCTGGTTGCCCCTGGCTCTGGATCTGGGGCGGGGCTACGCCCCAGGTCTGGCCAATCGGAAGGGCAGGTGACCCAAGTGGGCCAATGAGCTTCACATTTCTGCACTGGAATTGGAGAGAGAGAGGAGAGGGAGGGGGAGGGGGAGGGGGAGGGGGAGGGGAAGGGGGAGGGGGAGGGGGAGAGGGAGAGGGAGAGGGAGAGGGAGAGGGAGAGGGAGAGGGAGAGGGAG